>CM033715.1:44616125-44671125 GCA_019671005.1 Hibiscus mutabilis | reverse complement strand
CCCATTCCGTGACTTTGGCACTGGACGTTCCCAAAATGGGTACTATCGGGTCAAGTGAATTCAATAATAGACGCCGGGTGGCATTCCAGCTTTCCTTCTCCTTTCAGGACCTATCCGAAAGATAATCAAATACTTTTTGGTCGTGAATATCTAAATAGGGCGAACTGCCCTGTGGATATCTTTGCTTCGGAACAAAACAATTAGAATTAGGCTCGGTCAACTAGAATGTGTGTTATCCATATATTATCCATATAAGGGATCCTCCAGTTGAAAAGATCCATCTACCTGATACGAAGAGAAAGGTCTATCTATTTTATTTATTTATTCAGTTAAACCAATGATTCGTTGTTGGAGCAGATAGCAACAACCATTTCATCCGGGAAAAGACATCTTTTTTCTCAACAATGTCTTTGTCATTTGATCCAGTAGCCTTCCGTTAGATAGAAACAAATTTGATAAATACTAATAACTCTCGGATGGAGTATTAGAACGGAAAAATCCATTAGATAATGAACTATTGGTTCTAAGCCATCTCTGGCGATGAATCAATAATTTGAAGTGCTTTTCTTGCGTATTCTTGATAAACCAGCATTTATATAGATGTAGGAGGATCTGTTTGGGAACTAAGAAGCCCATTTGATATCTCTTCATCTGCAAAGAATTCTAGGTGTGAAATCACAAAGACAAAGGGCTAATATTTGAATAGGAAAAAGAGTGGATCCGCAGGATCCCAAATGAATTGGCTTATTCGAAAAAAACCTTGTTTTTTGAAAGATCTATCTCATGCCTGGTACTGCATGGTTCCACTCTGCAAGAACTCCGAATCATTCTCTTGAAGCTCATCATTTTCATCATAAATGATCCGCTTGCCCTGAAATGACCCAGCCCAATAGGGAAATCCCAATTCATTGGGCCTTTCGATACAATCAAATAGAAAACCCCAAGGGCACCATATCCTAGGAGCCCAAACTATGTGATTGAATAAATCATCCTCTATCTGTTGCGGGTCGAGTACTCATTCTCCCTCCCCTTCTTCAAACTCCGATTCGTATTTTTCATAGAGATTTCTCTGATCAACGATAGAACAAGATCCATTTTGTATCATATATAAAGGATTCCCCGGCTCGGACTGAAGAAGCAATTTCACTCGATCATTATCAAACTGACCGTAATCTTTTTATGTTCGTGAGGATCCCACCAGAGCGCATTCTACTTCTAATAGGCCATGAACTAGATCAGAATCATTCTCAACGAACCCATAAGAAGTGATCCCATTTTTTCTTCGGGTCCGGGTAGAGACCAAAGGTCTTGAGCGACCGATCCGGCAGAACAACTCAAAAGATAAAGAAGTCTCGTTAATTTCTTCATGCTCGTTCCAAGCTCAAAGTACCATTTGTACAAATAAGAATCCCCTTCCTTACATGATTTCTTCTTCATATAGATAGATATAGGATCTAAGGGGTAATTACTTAGAAGTACATTTTGTACAACAACCCTACTATCTGATAGAAAAGGATCCCATAATCCTGAACCGATCTTACCTGGGATCACAAATCCCAAGTTTGTCTATGAAGAGCAGATCTAATTGTATTAGTGTATATAATTGATTTCTTCTGTGTAATATTAATCGATAGGGCCTCATTGGTAAGTGCTACAAGATCTCGTGCATTGGAACCCACGGTTATGGACCCAAATCCATTAGTATGGAACATTTTCTTTTCCATGTGAAATCCCCTAGTATATGAAAGAGTGAAAAAGTGTTTTCGTTGTTGTGGAATAAGAAGCCTTCGTATCTTAATACATGTATTTAATTTATTCGGGGCTATTAGAGCGGGATCCACTTTTTGGAGAATATGAGTCGAAGCAATAACAAGAATATTTCTAGTGGAACATCTTTCACAATCCTTGGAGAGATAGTTCACTAATAGACCGAGGGATAAGTAATTCGTCTCATTCACATCCAGATCATGAATGTTTGGAATCCATATTATGCAAGGAGACATTGCTTTTGCTAGTTCAAATTGAAGGGTGATATAAAATTGGTCTATTTCTGACATATATCCATAGTTAACGCATTCATCATAGTTAGAAGCTCCAGCTCTGTATCAAGGTCACGATCGATATCGTCACTATCGTCAATAGCGTCACTAGCATCAATATCGTCACTATCATCAATATCGATATCATCAATAAGAAAACCTTTAAGCTTGTTATCCATAAACTTGTTTAGAATACTGTAATGAAAGGAACATATGAGTTTGTCGCTAGGTATTTGACCAAATAGGATCATCCGGTTCCTATAGAACCTATCACTAAAATACTCCTAGAGGGAGATAGGGCTAAGCGGAGCGAAAAAGGTTTTCCATGAGACGGGAAATGAAAACTATTAGCCCCACACGAAGTTTGTGAATAAGTGATTGTCTGATAATGAGCAAGGAATATCCGTCTTTCTGCTAAACAGGATGTATTGAACTCATAATTCATTAGATACTTTTTATGAATGTCAACTAAGTATTGTAAGTAAATTGGTCCTGGTTGTTCAATCATTTGATAACCAGAGTCATTCTTTGATAAATGATCACTATGAGTCAGACTCAATAGAATTTGATCAATCCTTTTTTTCTGTCGTTAAGGTGGAGAACTGAACCGAGAATTCTCTTTCTTTATCATCAATCGAATCACTATTCGCGACCCAGGATTCTATTTTATCATCAATCCAATCACCGCTCACGTTTTTTCTTTTTCTTATCAATGAATAGATCTCTTTACTTGTATGACTTATATGTCTCGTATTTCTCGAAAAAATGATTCGATTGATGGGATTTGGTATGATACTTATGAGATCGATGATATCGATGAGATTGATATTCAAATATTTCTTCTTAGAACGTATTGATTTGACCCCATAAGTGGGACAACCACCCCATAGCTTGTTACCGCCAAAAGCAGAACCTCGTATTTGTTCTAGAGAATCTCCTAATTGTTCCAGAGCAACTAAAAAGAGATTCTTTAACCATAAAGAATTCAGTTCAGATGTAGGATACCTATCCAAAAGTTTTTGCAACTCAATCATGTATGATGGAATCATCAAAGATTTGACCTTTTCGAACTCTGTTTGTAACTCACTATAAGCTCGAGAAACAAAGAGAAGATGTGTACGAACGAGATACCCAACAGCAAGAAGAATGAAAATGGTTGAATAGAGGAACTCCTGAACATTTGGCGATATCAAACGTGTCGATATCAATGGTGACTCATTATTTCGATGAATCATTTCTTCGGACAGAAGAAAATTATGTAAACACTTACTCGAAATCATATTCCATTGTGGAAGACACAATTTTTTCTGAAGAATTCGCCATGATATATCTGATTCATGCATAATATCATGAAAATGGATACAAATTTTTGACTGCTACTTAGTATCGGCAATAGGTCTGAAAAAGTATCTAAAAATATCAAACTTAGATATTTGTACCCCGTCGAAGTAAGGAACCATGGCATATATGTTTGGAATAGATTCCGTTTTGAGAGAGTTGAAAAAGCACTATCACGTTGAAAGGTTCTATACATCCACCCTTTCTCAACGCATTTCTTTAGACAAAGACTCTGTTTTTTCCGCTTTTTGGATGGTAAATATTTATCAGAACATGGAGTGTGAATCAAACCCATGTTTGAATTGAAATTGAGATACTGATGCAAATGTCTATCTTCATGTTGATTCTTGGTGTTAAATATGATTACCTCAGGGACAATAATAAGGTTCTGTTTGTTCTTCTTTATGGGTTGACGTTCTTTTTCGCCAACTTTGGCCCCAACAGTACAACCTTTGTGCTGCCGGCCGAGCTGTTCCCCACCAGGGTGCGGTCCACTTGTCATGCGCTGAGTGCGGCATCAGGGAAGGCCGGAGCCATGATTGGAGCTTTCGTGGTGCAATCATATACATTGGACGAGAATGTTAAGAAAATCAAGGCTGCCATCGTCGCTTTGGCCTTTACAAATATGTTGGAATTTTGTTTCACTTTCCTGGTCCCCGAAACCAAAGGCCGATCTTTAGAAGAAATTTCTGGGGAGGATGGTGGTGGTGGAGGCGGCCAGAATGAAACTCAGATGGCCGCCACCCGATCAGTTGCTATGGAAGGAAACGGCCGCTTTGAAGGGTAAATTATTTGCTTGCTTTGGATGATGATCGGAAGATTACCTAACTAGCTAGTTTAGAAGTGTGAATGGGAAAAAAACTGTTGAATAAATTGGCTGGAGACAATAGGTTCTCTGACTGGTTTTCCGTTTGTTTTCTGATAATTTCTTGGTGTTGTAAGAATAAGAGCTGCAACGGTTGCTATCAAATTGAGTTGTAAACTATATTGTCTCCATGCCTCTATGTTAATGTAAACTATATTGTTAAACGACAAGTCTTTTATTTATTGGATTATTATCTAATTGAGTTGAACATATTGTCTCTTCCCAAAACACGTCTTTTATTTATTATAATTAAGGGTAATCTACTTAATGAATACATATAGTTGGTCCTGATATGATTATTATATTTTTAAATTTGTTAATATAATTATCTAATTATTTATGTGGTATCAATTAAGTTATTTATCATTGAAATATAACAGGAGAATGGCGTGGCAGTTAACATAAATTTGTATAATCACACGATCGTCGTTACTTACACATTATAATAATTTGGTCTTAATCTTAATTTAACTTTATAAATTAATCATTTAATTAAATGGTGACACTTGAGTCTGACTCGGTCAACATTCAATTCGATTGGACTCGATTTTAGCTTGAACTCGACTCGAGTTCTCAACGAGCTGAGCTACTCAAAAAGTTCACAAACTACTCGAAAATATAATATATTAAAATTTTTAATTTTTTTAAAATTAAAGTAAACTAAAATGTATGTTGTTGGATTATTATTATTATTATTATTAGGATTGTTAGTGAGACGGCACAGACCACAAACTACTTGAGTTTGACTTGATCAAAGTTCGATCAAGACTATACTCAAACTAAAACTTGGCTCGAATTTTTAACAAGCCAAGTCAAGCACAAGACTACTCGGGGTCAATTCGAGTTGAGCGAGCTCGAATTCCTAACGAGCCAAGTCGAGCTCAGCACTACTTGAACTCGACTCGGTATAAAGTTGCATTACTATGGTTTGTTTCGAAGGTAAAAGACAACTTTTATTAGTTGGTAATCTAAACATATAATCCATAATGTAAGAAACTACCATGAACAGCATATTAATTTACTTGTGACATTCATTTAGATTAATCTGAGGATAGAAGTTAGGTCTTTATTTAATTTCCTTATCTTGAGCTAGCAATTTTTGGTAAATAAAGCAAGCATTTTCTCCCATTCTTTTTGGCTGATAACATCATAACATCAATACAAGGCTCTCCCATTTATACGGATAGTGATTTGGATTTGGAACTGAAAAAATAAATCACATTAGCAGCCAGCCAGGTCCTTTATTGTAGGCTTCATTTCACTGGAAAAATCGCCAATGATACATGGATATTTGACGATTCCTTCAATTAAGCTACATTGTGCTCGGATTCTTTGAATACAAAATTAGAATCGACAATCACATTCCTTTCTACTAGAAACACAAGCTCAAAATATCAGCATGCCCACCTCATATAATTCGTACTTTGAATACAAAATTAGAATCCTCTAAAACTGTCATATTTAGGGGTTAATTAAAAAGGTGAGAAAAGGGGCAATGGATAATAGTCCCATATACCAAGAGATCCTGAGCAAACAAGAAACACTAAATAAATAAGACATACAGGCATAGATCCTATGAGGCAGTTCCCAAACCTAACCTAAATACACACTCCTCTATGACCATTCGGAACTATTAAATAGCATGAAGAATATAACTCGGTCAAACGGGCTCTCTTTGAAAGCCACTACACTTTGCGAACCTGGATATTGTGAGTGGACTGGAATCGCCATATGGGCTGTTTGCCGCTTTGAACAAGAGCCACCTCTTCTCCTTCCTTCACCATTCCTTGCCTCTGTACATCAACCATTGAGTTCATCAAGAAACAAACACACATTCTAGCACACGCTATCAAAAATCAGTTTTTTTACAAAAAAAAAAAAAACAGCAATCAAATGAACCAAACTCATAAGTCTACTTAAGTTTAGGACTCATGCTATTGACAGATGAGAGTTGCCCAAAATAATCGAGGACTGATACATAAACAGCTAAATTAAAGGGAACCTTCATAATGAATACTCTGGTAAAACCTTACCTGCAACAACGCTAAAGCATTCTTAAAGGTTTCCTCAGCATCATTTAAGAACTCCATGTATATGGGACATACTCCTTGATATAAAGCTAATCGTTGTTGTATCCTTTTCCTGCATGACCAAATAAAATCATAGTCAAACTTTCAAGATCATAAAGAACGGTAAGGGTTGAATCCTCACATCTATATTACAATACTGGAAAAACGTTGCACTACAGAGTTCATAGATATTATCATCCCACTTGGAATTAATATATTCATCAAGTCAGACTCAAATAGGGTAGACCATTATTATGATGCCATAGCAGAAGACGAATAAGACAGAGTAGAGAAAGGAGATTCAGGAACTATACAGTAACCGATTTGTGATTCAGGAACAGGTCAAACTCACTCATTTGTGAAGGCAAAGATAGTGCCAGAAGGACGATAATGGCTAAGTAATATAGCCATGAAACCAGATCTGGTGAAGACAACAGTGGAGATTCCCAGAGTATTTGACATCATAGTTGCATGATATGCAAACATCTCACTCATATGGTTCTACAGAGAAGAAGCAACTGCAGTCAGAATTGACAGTTAACAAAGAAAAATACAGCATTATGAAATGTTGACCAAGAAACAAAGGTAAATAAAAAGGCATAAAGCATACTGGAAAGTGCATATAACATGTTAAATGACCTTGAAAGCTTGACCAAGATTAGGTGGCATTTCACCACCAGATATGGTTGCTTCAGTTCGTAGTGCAACTGTATGCATCACTTTAACAGCTTTCAACGGGAACCTGCAAGAAAGTGAAACCTATTTACTAAAGTGCACTTAGGTAGAGTAGTTTGCACACTGTTCATACAATTCCCACTCAAGAACAAAGATAAAGCAAAGTAGCAGATATGACATTCTAGTTTTATGTCCTAATGAGTTTTGGTAAGTTGATTTTAAGTACAAATAGTGCCCATATTCTTCTAACCTCGCCAACTAGGATTCAAAAATATCCATATAAACCGTCCAGATTACATCAAGGAAGTTTCTATATAAACAGTTGCTCCAATATAGAACATTATTATTAGCATAAAACAAAATGAAATCCTTACCTACTCTTAATAGAAAAAATAACAACGGGTGGTTTGCCATATAAGGATATAAAATAAAGGTATGTGTTAGTTAGTATGCATAACCGTGTGTTGTAAAGAGTTTTAGATAGAGTAGGAGTTGTATGTTATCTTTACTTTATCTTAACTAGTAGTTTGAATTTTAAATTTGATCTTTGTAAAGGATAAAAGTCTTATCCTATAGGTTAACCACTTGGTGTTAAACACCTCTGTAAAAGTCTATATAATAGACTCTCTTTCACTAATGAAATATAAGAAAAACACAGAGAAAAACTCTGTTTCTCACAGTATGAAGAGCAAGTATAACAAAATTTCTAGAATTCCATGTAAAAACATAAATAACTTACTTTCCATGAGCTGTTTCTCCAGAAAGCATAACAGCGTCAGCACCCTCACGAACAGCAATGGCAATGTCAGATACCTCTGCTCTGGTTGGTGTTGGATGAACAATCATACTTTCAAGCATATTGGTTGCCACAATAACAGCTTTCCCCATGCTTCGACATGTTCTAATAATCTCTTCCTACATTTTACACCAACTAGAATTCTGAGTGGCTAAATAAATAAATTTCATTTCCTTACAAGTAAATAAAGTATGTTTTATGAATTATCTTTTACTGTTCAATAAAAAACTAAACCAACCTGCAAAAGAGGAACCTCCTCAATAGGAAGCTCTGCACCAAGATCTCCTCTAGCAACCATTGCCTAAAATAAGAGAACAAGAATTACATTCTACTCATCACATACATGGATGAACTGACAATAACTAGATTTTAATGTTGAATCATATTATCATCAAAAAGAAGTGGTTAAAGTTCACAAATGGTACTTAATATTTGAAAAAAGCAAGTTCACAGGTGGTACTTGATATTTGAAAAAAAGCCTCATAACATTTAGGACCAACTTTCCTAAAAAGTTGAAAATATTTTTCTTCACCAAAGACACAACTGAATGTATGAAATAGCCAGAAAACTATCTACACCTTGACCTTCATATGCATAAAATATAAACCTAAAATTTAGCTGCATTAAGGATTCAATAAAAAAATTGAAGTGATCACCCCATCAGATGCTGTTATAATTGAATGCAAATTTGGAATAGAATCCGCACTTTCAATTTTAACAATAACATGAATATCTGCATCACAAACTGCCAAAAACAAAGGAAAAAAGACATTAGTAGAAGAGAATTTAAAGCATATACCAAAGCCGCAGTTATTATTTCACTAAAGAAAACTATAAGATAAAAAAATACTCCGCAAAAAATTCTTCAACTCGTGAACCACTTCAGCATCTTTAACAAAGGAAACCGCATAAAAGTCAACTTTATTGTCTACTCCAAATTTTATGTCATCCCAGTCCTTTTCTGCAATAAACCAACCGAAATGAATAACTCATCGCTCATTCTCAAGTCTCAACCCTATATAGAAAGTGTAGGAGAAAAAGGAAGAAAGAAGAAGAGGAAAGTGGGAAATCTACAAAGTAATAGAAATTACAAGAATTAAAATTCGAGGACCAACCTGTAATTGAAGGCAGTGTAGCACTTTTTCCTCGGACATTTAAATGCCGCCTAGACTTAAGCTCACCACCATCAACTACTTCACACTTCACCGAATCTTCTGTCTTAGACTTCACCACCAATGACATCATACCACCTACATCATGAATGAGTAGTCAGAGGAACATGTAATCAACAAAATGACAATGTGAGCTGAGAATTTTCTAGTCTTTTGTGTTCATAATCTAGTTCAGACTATTTAGCACACTAAACTCTTGTTTGATAATGGAAGGATGCACATTAGGCTCGGAGCATAAATATGATTCTATATTACAAGGTACTTTTGCTCTGAACCAGCTTGGTATGAAAACATGCAAGATGGCTGCTGGTGTTCGGATAGGGGACCATGATTAACAAACATTAGAAGTTAACAAAACCTGCATACCATACTTTTGTAGTCTGTTGAAGTTCAAGGAAGCATACCATCAACAAGAAGCATGTCGCCAACTTCTACGTCATTAACAAAATCATCATAGTTGACACTGACACAATCAGGTGTCCCAACTCCTCTCCTAATTGTAAAAGTAAATTCCTGCCCAGTTGTTAATGTAATTGGTTGGGGCAAATCACCACTCCTAACCTCAGGGCCCTAATAAGAAAAACCAAGTACTCATAAGAACAGAATAAATGAAATGATAGAATTATGAGAAGAAAATTACATACTATCAGTTATTATTGTTGCCTAAAACACTATGTCCAACAAATTTAAGGGCTCATAACCTCACAAGTGAAAGAAATGAATGAGGACAAAAAATATATGCACACACATGTATATATATATTACAATCTCTCTCAGTAAGTGCCCAAGCCAGATACCAACTAACATACGGTCACTTGTACATACTTGCTGGTCTTACTCCAAAATTGAATGCTAGCATGACCATAACTGAATCTATATTCAAAATCCAAGAAAAAATTTGGCATGATCATATAGGTTTATGATAAAGGCATTGTCTAAGATGACAAAATCCTGACAATAATTTGCAAAAGTAGGTCCCACTGATGTCTAACTCCCACAACACGAACTCTTTGACCCAAGCAACCTAGTATAACTTCTTTTATACAATAAAAAAGGAAAATGAAACTGAGGGAACTTGCCTTGGTGTCAAGAATGATAGCGATGGTGTTGTCTTTGGATTGTGCATTATATTCCTTGACTAAATCAATAACTTTCTGATGGGATGCATGGTCTCCATGAGACATATTCAAACGAGCAACATTCATTCCAGCCTCAGCCAATTTCCATATCATTTCCCGTGTGTTTGTTGAAGGACCAATTGTGCAAACAATCTTTGTTTTACGTCTAACAATAGGCTTGGACCACATACCAACTGATGTATCGCCTACATGCTGAATTCCCCTTAGCTGATCGTATTGTTCCTCCCTCTGAAGAAAAAATGGTCAAAAAGTTGCTAGCAATGATTTTTTTTGCTATTTTCTACATGCAACCGTCCATGATAAGTTATTTGATTATAGATATAACAGCAATCAAAAGCATAGTGACTACTTCTTCAAACAAACAATCCCCTCATCCTATACCAGATTAAATAAGCAGAAAAAACTTGAATTTAAAGTGAAATACAACGTGTCAGACTTGGTAGTTTTAACCAAAAACTTAAGTTGGTATACAATTCAATGTTTATTTTCTTTTATAGGCGAGGGGAAACAGGTGAACGTAATGCCCAATCCCCCTTAGCTGATCATATTGTTCCCCCCTAAACTTTTACCATTCATGGTACACGGTTCTCAAAAAATAAGGAAATGTAATTTTTAAACCCCAAATTCTAAAATAAAAACTAACTTTAATTTTTAAACCCAACAACCTAATCCACTGAACAGGCACCTAAAGTTACAAGCCTGTGTATTAATTTTTTTTCCATTCAACAAACACAGAACACTATTCAAATTGCTTGCTCAACTTCTAAATAATTTTTTTTAAAAAAACCATCAACTAAGATCTAGAAAAGGTGAATTCGATTGTTTTTCCATTTTTCTTTTTTCGCAAGGGTTGCCGGCAACCAAACACAAACAAAAGCGGAGGATCAAAAGGTTCAAAGTAACACAAACCATGGGTACATCCTCAGGTGAAACGGGAATAAGTTCAGGCTCAGCACGTGCAGCTCTCTTAGCAGTAATCCTAGAGTTGTTCCTAAGCACGACCGTCTTGCTCTTCGTCGCGTCAGGTGGCAGAACTTTGGAAGCGAAGCTCGCAGGCTTAAGCTTCACTGCTCGCTCTTGAACGGATCCAGATCCATTGCTTAAGAAGTTGGAGTGGATGGATCTAGTGGCCACCACTTGAGCCATTGCAAAAAAGAGAGAATGAGAGAGGAGATGAAAGGAAGAAATCGAAGGGTTGGAGAAATCGCCGCTAAATTTAGCGGAAGCTGAAAACAGAGGAGGCTGAATAATGAAAAGAGCTTAGTTTGTATCGACAATGGAGGGCTTTTTTAGGTTAAACTACTTTTAAGGTCACTCAATTATTATTTAATTTACAAATTGATCACTTTATTTTCTAAAAGCTACAATGCAGTCACTGAATTAAAATATTGTCACAACCAAGTCACTAGACAATGTTGAACTCAATGAGTAATCCTAATTAGGGATGTAAAAAGCTGACCCTACCTGCAAAAATGATTGAAACTGACTTGAGTCAGAACTGCTTGTGACCTGAGGTGGTGGTGATCCGAAATCGATTCGAGTTTGAACTGGTGTTGACCTGAACCCGAGTTAGACCTGGAACTTCTGGATCTAAACCCAATCTACACTCGACCTGAGAATGACATGAACCCGAATTCAACCTGATAATGTGATAACCGAACCCGACTTGCATCCGACCTGATATGAACCTGAACTCGAGATTAACCTGGTAAATAACTAATATTACCCGACCTGTTATCAACATGACATGTTATGAACCTGATCTGTAATTGACTCAACCTGTAAATGACCTGATACATATATGGTAGGGACGTGACTTGCAACCGCAACAACACAATCAAAGCTCAGAATTGATCAAGGTCCTGAAAATGCATGAGACACACATGTTATGCTTACATAGCCTAGTGAGGTAGTTATAACAATTACAATGGATGATCAATATTATGAAATGCATGATAAGCAAATATACAAGTAGTCATATTATACTATGCTCAATTCATGCTTATTACACATATTCTCATGCTTTCATATTCGCATATTACATGTCACATATTCATATCATAATCATATTGTCATAGCACAATTCATAGGCACATATCACATTAGGTACCATTGGATACACGGATTCCCCTGTACACCAACACATATAACGGAGAATGGGCCATAGCCCTTGAGCCGTAGCTCCAAAGATATATCTCTTACACAGCCGACCTTATTCCCCCCACATATAGGTCGTAGCCCTAGACCGTAGTCCTTCCTTACTTAACCGAGCTCAATAATCCTATGACATACCAATTGTATCCAATGTCCATAATTACACAAATTCACATAGTCCATATTTTTAAGTCATATTATATCAAATATCAAAATGAGTCTTAGCTCCATATCATGTCAAATTTCATATATCACATACGTGTAGTATATCATAGTCATATTTGCATATACCAAAGAAATGCATGTACTTACCAGATTTGCAAATAGAATTTGGCATAATTGCTCTACTTGAGCCCTTAAACAAATACAAACATAAAATAATGCAACGAGATGGCATCGAGCCTATCCCCTGACACAACTACACTCACCTCGACAACCTGACGTTTTTAAGACTTTCAAATAACGGTGCCTTTATTCTTGGCTTTCGAAAGAGATGACGGTTATTCTGTATCAACCCTTTGAGCCAATCGATAGCAGGGACTCAAATTTATCAAACCGGAAAACTCGGGCTTACCAACCTATCATTGAATCAATTTTTGTTTGTTCCTTATTTTCTTTCCCTCTTGCGCATAACCCCATATTTATACTAAATTGGCCGGCCTTCAATTTCATTTTCCACGCTTCACATTTGTTGGAGTCGTGGCACTCATTTGGGGCATAATGCCCTTGGCTTGGGCCACGTGGTGCCAACATGCCACTTTTCAATGTCGAATCATCCCTAACTGTGGGGTGATTCACGGTAATTTCCTTCAATTAAAGGAATTGTCGTGGGTCCTCCCACTCACGACATATATATCTTTTTTAAATATAATAATAAAAATAAACGATACGATTAGCCCGAATAACCTTTATTACTCCAAATTAGGTACAAGATTGAGCTAATTATTTAACTGGAACAAAATATTCAATTACTGGAACTTAACCCTGACTAGACCGGTTTTCAGGGTGTGACAACTTTCCCCTTTAAGAAAATTCGTCTTCGAATTTTTTCTTTAGGTGAACATATGAGGATAATGTTTCTGCATAGTCTCCTCGAGTTCCCATGTTGCCTCTTCAACGAAATGACTTCACCCTAAAACTTTCACTAAGGGCACATTCTTGTTACGAAGCTGTTTAACTTCTCATGCGAGGATCTGAATAGGTTCTTCCTTGTATGTCAGATTAGATTGAATCTCTACAGATTTTGGTTCAATTACATGGGAAGGATCTAACCGGTACTTGCGTAACATAGATACATGGAAAACGTTGTGAATCTGACTTAACTCCTCGAGGAGGGCTAATCGGTAGGCGACATGTTCAATCTTTTCAATCTCCTCGAATGGACCAATAAAGCGGGGACTTAGCTTCCCTTTCTTTCGGAAACGAAGAATCTTCTTCCACGGAGATACTTTGAGGAAGGCCTTCTCACCAACCTCGTACTGAATATCTCTCCTACCCAGATCGGCATAGGACTTGTGTCAGTCAAAGGCAGCCTTAAGTCGATCACAAATAATGGTAGTCCTTTCTTCGGTTTCCTGAAGTAAGTCAGAACCTAGCATCTTGCCTTCACCGAGTTCAGTCCAACAAAGAGGAGTTATACACCTCATTCCATAGAGAGCTTCATACGGAGCCATTTGAATTAAAGCCTGGTAATTGTTGTTGTAAGTGAACTCGACCAAGGGTAAGGATTTCTCCCACGTATTCTCGAAGTCAATGACACAAGCTCGAAGCATATCTTCCAAGATCTACAAGGAAGAATCATGATTGGTACAAACACTTATTCACATAACTTACAGAAGGGTTTAGAGTTACCTGAATAACTCTTTTAGATTGGCCATCAGTTTGAGGATAGAAAGCAGTGCTAAGATGCACTTGCATTCCCAAGGCCTCGTGTAAGGTCTTCCAAAACCGAGACATAAATTGTGGGTCACAACCAAAAATGATAAATACTTGAATACCGTGTAAATGAATAACTTCACGGATGTACAACTCTGCGAGCTTAGGCAAGCTGAAATCTATTCTTACTGGAAGGAAGTGAGCAGACTTGGTGAATTGGTCCACAATGAATCAAATGGCATCTTTTTCTTCAGAGTCAAAAGTAGACCACTTACGAAGTTCATCGTGACACGCTCCCATTTCCATTGTGGAAGCTCGATAGGCTGAAGAAGACCAGTAGGCACTTTATGCTCAGCTTTGACCCGTTGGCAAGTCAAACACCTAGATACGTAGTCCGTGATTTCATTCTTTCTACCGGACCACCAATAGATCTCCTTCAGATCTTTGTACATTTTGATAGCTCCAGGGTGAACAGGGAAAGGGCTAGAATGAGCTTCACTTAAGATTTGGTTCCGAAGATCATTATCATCAGGAACACAAATACGGTTGCAAAAATACAGTAATCCTTCAGAATTCAAACCAAAGTCAGGATCTGAGCTATCCTTGACCATAGCAATAAGGGGTTGCAACTTCTCATCAGTTTCTTGGAGTGTCTTAATTCGAGATACAATGGTGGAGCGAACTCTCAGCTCAGCTAACATTTTGCCATGCTTTCTAAGTCGAAAGTGAGCATTCAAGCATATCGGAGAAGAAGTGGACTTCCGGCTAAGAGCGTCAGCTACCACATTGGCTTTACAGGGATGGTAGTCAATGACTAAATCAAAATCTTTCAATAGTTCCATCCATCAGCGTTGACGAAGGTTTAACTCTTTCTGAATTAGGAGATATTTCAAGCTTTTGTGATCAGTGTACAGATAGCACTTCTCACCATAGAGATAATGCCGCCAAATCTTCAAAGAAAACACAACTGCGGCAAGTTCTAGATCATGAGTCGGATAGTTCAACCCGTGAGGCTTGAGTTGACGTGAGGCATAAGCTATGACTTTGCCTTCTTGCATAAGAATACAGCCTAATCCCAAATGGGATACATCACTATACACAGTGAAATTTTTGCCCGACTCGGGTTGTACCAAGACATGAGCATAAGTAATGACTTGCTTGAGTTGGTCAAAACTCCTTTGCTAATCAACGATCCACACAAAAGGGGTATCCTTACGGAGAAGCTTCGTTAAGGGTGCTACAAGCAATGAGAATCCCTTAATAAATCTACGGTAATAGCCTGCAAGGCCCAAAAAACTATGAACTTCTCCCACACTCTTCGGAGGAGTCCAATCAAGGATTGCTTGAATCTTCTTTGGGTCCATTTGAATTCTCACAGAAGAGATTACGTGGCCAAGAAAGGATACTTTAGACAGCCAAAATTCACATTTACTAAACTTGGCGTAGAGTTGTTTTTCCCGGAAGGTCTGAAGCACAATCCGAATATATTCTTCATGAGAAGCTGAATCCTTAGAATAGATCAGAATGTCGTCTATAAAAGCAACCACAAACTTATCGAGATAGGGTCGGAATACACGATTCATTAGATCTATGAAGGCTGCAGGTGCATTCGTGAGCCCAAAAGGCATCACTAGAAATTCATAGTGACCATATCTAGTCTGAAAGGCAGTCTTTGGAACGTAAGACTCCTTCACCAACATTTGGTAGTATCTGGATCGAAAATCTATCTTGGAAAATATGAAAGCATCCTTCAACTGATCAAAGAGATCATCTGTCCTTAAAAATGGGTACTTTTTATTAATCGTTACTTTATTCAATTGACGATAGTCAATGCATAGACGCATCGATCCATTCTTCTTTTTGACGAACAAAATTGACGCTCTATAGGGTGAGGAACTCGGTCGGATGAATCCCTTATCTTGAAGGTCTTGAATTTAAGTTTTTAATCCCTTCAACTCCACTGGAGCCATTCTATACGGAGCAGTAGAGACCAGAGTAGTTCCAGGTTGCACTTCTATCTCAAACTCAACTTCACTGGTGAAAAGAAGTTCTGGAAGTTTATCGGGAAACACATCAGGAAATTCTTTCACCACGGGTACGTCTTCGATTTTCAAATCTTTCTTAGACTCTATGGCATACATGAGAATATTTTTAGACTCGGGTTTGGACTTCATCAAGGTTATACTCTTCTTGACGAGTCTACGGAGATATAATTTCTTCTTTGAACAATCCACCCACGCTTGATGTTTAGCTAGCCAATCGAGGCCTATAAGGAGATCGAACTCATGGAAGGGTAAAGCCATCAAGTTGGCTGGAAATGGAATCCCTTGGATCTTTAGGGGACAAGCTCTACAGATTATTCGAATAACCATACTATCTCCTAGCAGATTTGAGACAAGTATCTCGAAAGCAATAGGTTCACATTCTAAAACATATTTTTCAATCAAGGGTTCACTAATAAAAGAGTGCGTGGAGTCAGGATCTATCAATGCATAAACAAGTCCAGAACATAACTCCACCATACCTGCAATCACATCGAGATCATCCTCTTGCTCGCGACCTCGAACGTGGTACATTTGAGCTGAAGTCTGCTGGTCACAGCCAGCTGGAGGAGTATTGTTGTTGCAGGGTCTTCCTGCGGATCCGGATGGCACTGGCTTTGCTCCATTCCCCTTATTAGGATTGTTCTGAGAAGCTATAGATATAAGAGCCTGAGGGTTCTGTGGCCACTGATGGATGAAGTGGCCAGACTCTCCACAAAGGTAACAAGAATCGAATTGCTTACGGCACTGCCCCGAGTGTTTCTTCTGGCAGAAGTTGCATACGGGAGTCTAGGAACCCTTTGTAGAACCGCTCGTGCTATCCACTGAAGTTGTGCGGGTAACAGTTGTTTTGGAAGACTGGAACTGAGGTACATACCGAGATCGAGGCAACTCTTGGTAGGTAGCATACTTCTGGTCCCATTATCTTCCCTTCTTCTGGGACGTGGGTGACTTGGAATCATTTCGGAACCTCTTATTAGGTCGAGTCTGATTCTCTTTTCTCCTCTCGAAGGCTTTCTGTGAAGCTTCGATTGCGATGGCATGATTGACAAGGGTCTGGAAGTCCTCGATCTCCAAAACAACGAAGAGAGGACGAAGTTCATCACAAAGGCCGTCTATAAACATTCTGTATTTTTCTTTCTCGGTATGGATGATCTCGGCACCATATCTTGCGTACTTGCAGAAATCATGGATGTACTGCTCCACTGGTCTTCCCCTTTGCCTCAGATGGATGAATTCTTGTGTCTTTCTACAATGTAGTGCTCATTGATATACTTTTTGTGAAACTCCTAAAGAAAGAAGTCTCACGTGACACGATGCTCAGGAATAGTGAGGGTCACCGTAGCCCACCAGCTTTGGGCCTCTTCAGCTATCAAAGCCAGGGCATATTCAAGCTTGTGCTCCTCAAGACACTCCATTTGCTTATTCAGTACTTTTAGAGTGTTCTCTAGATAATATTCCGCGATCTAGGGGTTATCCAGGTCCTGGCCGGTAAACGTATACATAGAGTATTGCTTGAGCTTGTCAACAGGAGCTCTCAAAGTAGACAGAGAGGTTTCAACAGGCGAAGGATGTGGTTCCTAACAGAGGGACACCACCACTTGCTTAATCATGTCCGCCATGGACATCAAATACGCCTACTGAGCGGGTGGCATAGGCGGAAGGTGAGGTGGGTCATTCTGTCCCACATGCTCGGGTTGGATTTCAGGTCTCAAGTTGTCCCTCTGAGTTGAGGAGGAGCCTGGATGAGGTTCGTTTATTACCCTTCTATCGGTAGGATCAGACATTTTGAATCTAATTATAGAATGATTGAATCGTGTAAGTTGCAAGTCACAGATAACATATTCAAATAACTCCTAAGTGGAATATGCAAACACAGACTCATAACGGATTTCTGGTTAGTCCTAGAATCGACAAAACCTAGGCTCTAATACCACAATTATAACACCCCATTCCCGGTCTGGTAGAGATCTGGGTCGGATAGTGTTATCAGAAGACTAATTGGAGGTTCAGAGTTTAAAACCTAATCTAAGTATCATATTGATTATTCTTAAGACTCATCCACTTTGTTTGTTACTAAACTTAATCGGAGTTGGGGTTAATTTTAAACATTTTTGAGTTTTAGGGACTAAATTGTAAATTTTACAAATTAAGGGTCCTTAGCCAAAATTCAGGTTATCATACTAAAATTAATCTTACTAATTATTAGCCTATGAAATTTCATCACTAATGGAGGTCATTTACCTATCTGATTAGACGATACAGTATTTAGTGACCATTTTGTAAACTGTTCAAAATTGTTTTGTGTTTCGGATTAACCTATCGGATGATTTCTGAACCTTACCAAATTTTACTAGTACACTTACAGATCATGTTCCTATTGGTACATTACATTTTGGGCGTTCGAAACCATTTACCAAGTTTTCACCTTATGTTCATTTTAGGCACTTTTTAACCATTTTAACCTATCCAAATCTAAGCATACAACAGAACCATTTTACCAAGTTATCATACAATCATAGAAAGACGTATACAAAACTATTTGGACCATATGCTACTTCACTAGGAGTTTATAGCAGAAGATAACATACATATATGGTAGGGACGTGACTTGCAACCGCACCAACACGATCAAAGCTCAGAATTGATCAAGTCCTGAAAATGCATGAGACACACATGTTAGGCTTACATAGCCTAGTGAGGTAGTTATAACAATTACAATGGATGATCAATATTATGAAATGCATGATAAGCAAATATACAAGTAGTCATATTATACTATGCTCAATTCATGCTTATTACACATATTCTCATGCTTTCATATTCACATATTACATGTCACATAGTCATATCATAATCATATTGTCATAGCACAATTCATAGGAACATATCAAATTAGGTACCATTGGATACACGGATTCCCCTGTACACCAATACATATAACGGAGAATAGGCCGTAGCCCTTGAGCCGTAGCTCCGGAGATATATCCCTTACACAACAGACCTTATTTCCCCCACATATAGGCCATAGCCCTGGACCGTAATCTTTTCTTACTTAACCGAGCTCAATAATTCTATGACATGTCAATTGTATCCAATGCCCATAATTACACAAATTCACATAGTCCACATTTTCAACTCATATCATATCAAAATGAGTCTTAGCTCCATATCATGTCACATTTCATATTAATTTTATATATCACATACGTGTAGCATATTATAGTCATATTTGCACATATCAAAGCAATGCATGTACTTACTGGATTTGCCAATAGAATTCGACATAATTACTCTACGGGAGCCCTTAAATAAATACAAACACAATCATAAAATAATGCAACGGGATGGCACCGAGCCTATCCCTTGACACAACTACACTCACCTCGACAACCTGACATTTTAAAACTTTCGGATAACGACGCCTTTATTCTTGGCTTTCGAAAGAGATGACGGTTGTTCTGTATCAACCTCTTAAGCCAATTGATAGCAAAGGCTCGAATTTATCGAACCGAAAAACTCAGGCTTACCAACCTATCACTGAATCATTTTTTGTTTTCTCTCCCTCTTGCGCATAACCCCCTGTTTATACTAAATTAGCCGGCATTCATTTTCATTTTCCACGCTCCACGTTTGTTGGAGCCGTGGCACTCATTTGAGGCATAAAGCCCTTGGCTTGGGCCACGTGATGCCAACTTGCCACCTTGCCATGCCGAATCATCCCCAATTGTGGGGTGATTCACGGCAATTTCCTTCAATTGAAGGAATTGCCGTGGTCCCCCCACTCACGGTATATATATATATTTTTAAATATAATAATAATAATAATAATAAATGATACGATTAGTCCAGATAACCTTTATTGTTTCAAATTAGGTACAAAATCGAGCTAATTATTTAACCGGTACAAAATATTCGATCATCAAAACTTAATCACGACTAGACTAGTTTTCGGGGTGGGACAAAATCTAATTTATGTTTGTTTGATGTAAAATGGGCGGGAAAAGCAAAATGTGATGAGAATTTGGGCTTGTAGATCTGAGTTAGGCTTTATGAATGAGTTTGGGTTGAATTATGTATAATGGACATTTATAATGGATATTTGAGACTGTTTATGAAATAATTGAGTTTTATTTATTTATTTATTTATTTATTTTGATTTTATTTATAGCGAATTACTAATATAGTACTAATTCTAGACAAAATACGGGTATTACAGTAGGTACATGTAACCTTTCAACTCAAAATTCATACAACTAAACTACTGAAACATGCTTTAAATTCTCAACTCACTTATCGTACTTTTAAATAAAACTTCCTATATTCATAGAATCACACAATACGATACCTAACCTGCATAGCTACCAACAATCATAACCTAACTATAAAATTCACACTTAAGTCTTAGTCATGCATTATTCGTCTAGTACATCATTCAACATCTCTCAACACTAAAGGTAATTTTCGCCATTCTTATCATTTATTAAAGCTATATTGATGTTCAAAATTAGTTTTGATCCATTTTGTAAAAGATTTTCGAAGATTTAGTTTATTTCATGTTAGTTTTAACCAAAAAATGTTGAAATCCAAATTATTAGATAAAATCTTATCTCTTAAATTATTTATAATATATTTTGATCTAATGAAATGATTTTTAATGTTAATTTACTTAATATAATCTTAATTATGAAGAATAAGGATTTAGCTCAAGAACATTCTTATGTCTATTTTTTTTACGAATTTTTTTGAAAAGTTGAGATGCATGCTTTTATTTAATATAGCGAAAATCATACAACGACATCATCATGTGCCTCGTTAAAAAACCTCTTTAGACTTAGTTAGAGGAAAAAGAGTGCACCATGGCGATGTCAGGGGCTACAAGAACGAGATGATGCCACACACTCTACACCCCATTAGCCATAAGCAATCCTTCTAATCCCTGACTTTGCAAGAGCGTCCGCCAACTTATTTTTCCCTTTGTCCACCAGAACCAACTTCCAATCCAAATTTGCTAAAACATTAAAGCAATCTGTAACCAAACCTTTGAGCGCGTAGGGGCACATCGGAACTTTGAGTATCCAGGACATAACGTTGTTGCAGTCCGATTCGATCACCAATCTTGTTTTACCCACCCAGCTGGACTTGACGAACGTAACAATAGCTTCCTTGATAGCTAACAGTTCCGCCGAGGCTGGGTTCGAGTAACCAATGGACCTAGAGAAATTCAACAGAACCTGGCCATTGCGATCCCTAAGCACTCCCCGATTCTAGTAGGTCCATATGAGCCTTTAACAGCACCGTCTATGTTGAATTTTAGCACCCTCAAAGAGGGTGGAGACCACTCATCAATACTGGTAGAACCTTTCATGACCTACGATAAGCTCCAAGGTTCCAGATTTCTAATGAAATCCGAGATTGGCATTGACATGTCAGACCATTTTGCCCGTACCCACCACCCCAAACGCGTAATAATAACATCAAACAGTGAGGCTGCCTCCAAGCCCTTGCCTTTGAAAACGAATTCATTCATGTTTCACCAAATTGACCATGCAATGGCATAAAAGGCCATTTTCCACGGAGGTTGCAGTCTTATCAACGAGCAAGCAGATAACCAGTATGAAAAGAAAATTTTACCTTCGCCATGAAACACACAATTCTTACTCTAGATGTTGCACCATCTGCACCAAACTGACCACGCGAATTGGCAATTGAGGATTGAGTGCTCAACAATTTCCTCCTCCAATCTGTAGACAGGGCATTTAACCACGTTTGCACAATTAACTCCACGTTTGGCCAGTTCAACATTTGTAGGAATACGACCATGTAAGAATTTCCACACAAAAAAAAATTCTACTTTAGAAGGAGCAAGGCCCCCGTACTTGTAGCCAATCAAATTTAGACTGTCCATTATTACTTGATAGAGCGCACATATCTTTAACGTAATAACATCCCGAAGATGATTGCTTCCATCGAACATAACATAATTGGAAGAAAATAGGCCCATATTGTAGCAATCTAAAACATTTAAAAAGTCAGACCAAACATGCTTTTCCCAGTCGAACAGAGGCCTCAACAGGGAAACTTCCCAACACCATTGTGAATTTAACCATGACTCGAAGTCAGCAATTTTCTCAGACTTCCTTGAACTAAGGGCAAAAATCCTTGGAAATAAGTCTTTAAGACATCTCCCCTGTACCCATTTAGCTTCCCAGAACTTCAAACTTTGTCCATCGCCCACCTGAAAAATAAGATTCGAGACAAACAGATCATTATTGACTTTACTTGGGTCCAAAGGTCTTACTATATCCCTCCAAACCCATGATTTAAGGGCGCGAGAGGAATTCGATGGCATGAACTTCTCAATTCCTTTCTCATACTTAGCTTTGATGACCTTTCTCCATAAACTATCTCTTTCCACACAGTACCTCCACAACCATTATTTATATAGAAGAGCTTGATTTTTAATTTCGAAGTCAACAAGTCCTAGTCTCCCAAGGTGCTTTGGTAGGCACAAGATCTCCCACCTTATCCAGTGAATCTTCTTGCTATTAAAGGAGCCCCAAATGAAGCGAGACACCAATCTATTTAACTCAGTAGAGGTTGACTTTGGCAACTTGAACATCGAAAGATAATAGATTGGGAGATTTTCAAGGATAGATTTCGCCAGGGTAACTTTTCCTCCAAAGGATAAGAATTTTGCCTTCCATGGAGATAAACGCTTTCCGGATTTCTCTAGAATGGGTTGCCAAATCACAGAGGAATTTCAGCCGTGCCCAAGGGCAGGCCCAGGTAAGAAGAAAGGGAGCTTTCCTGCGCAACAATTCATATTAGAAGCCCGCGACGTAACTGTTGTTTGATCGACATTAACACCAAATAAGGAGGATTTTTTCAGATTTAATTTCAAACTAGCAGCCAATTCAAAGCATCTAAGAATGCTTTTTACGAAAATTAACTTTGTTGATTTTGATGTTCAAAATTATTTTGATCTATTTTATAATGATATTGGAGGTATTCTGGTGATGAATTTGATATTAGATTTGACTTATAGCAATGAGATCAAAGATTTATCTTAAAAAATGTACTTAGATTAGCTTAATTTTAGATTAATTTTTGACACTTAGTAATAATATTTGATGTATCTTTGAAGTTTCAGAATCAGATACAAGAAATCAGAAAGAGAAGACAATTCTAGCTTAAGAATTGCAGTTGTGTTCTTTGAAAATGCTCAATAGCAAAACCCTTTTTTCAAGAACTAAAACAACAATGTTTTAAGGCCGCAACCCGCACGGTGACCCACCTTAAGGAAGGATCCATGCATGTCCAAAGGATTCAAGTTTATTGTCGTTTGGTCCTCAAACCTTTTCATTCTACTGCAAATTAGTCCTTTAATTTTATTGATTTATTTTTTTTTCTATTTTAGTTTGTCATTTATTTACACATTATTCTAATTTAATCTTTGATTCCGTCTGTTTATTTTTATATTTAATTATTAATAGTATTCAAAGCTATATATTATACTCAATGTGTTTTTCTAATATATTTTCTATAAAATATGTGTATATGTACTTTTTTTAGCTTCAAAATTTATTTTTCAATTTCATTCAGTACTAATCAACATAGAGTTAAGGAAATAACGTCAACCCTACTTTTTTTTTTCTGCCGATCCAAGTACAGCGCCGCAACCCCTTTTATTTTTGCTCTCTTAGCCGGTGATTGATTGATTGTCTATCACCAGATTTATTATATTTCTTGTTTTTTTTTGTTTTAATAAAAATTTCTGTCTTCGTGGCACGCGTTTTTTTGTCATTGTGACACATTTTTTCTTTGTTTTGTGGTTTGTTTCATTTGTCCTTATTGTATGATTCTAATATACCTTAGCGGCTGGTTGGTACTCGTACAGAGATCTTCACGGCGCTAATCTATTATTTTGATTATGTCGATGGTCTTAGAAAGATGAATCCCCACTCGGTTGATGGTTGGTTGCCGATGTAATTAGACTTGGGTAGCGGAGCAAAATCTGCCTGACAGCTTGGTTCACTCACCACTCCTTTTTCACCATTTTAAAGCGTCTCGTTTGGATAGAGACAAGGAGATTCAGGAAGGTTTCTGAATTTTGGTATGCTAATCTCGATGAAAGTGTCTACTTTTTTTTGCAGCATTGTAAGAGACTTTTAGTGGATTTGTCCATTTTTTTCTCTTTTTGATGTATTGTATTATCTTCTATGGTGATTAATAAAATTTAAATGTTATTATTTTAAAAAATTATTTTTTAAATAACCGAGTATAATTTTTTAAATAACCGAGTATAACTATATTTTAATATAGTGTTCGTATATATTATAATATATTTTATATGAAATAATTAAATGTAATTGAATTTCATATATTTAGTATATAATATTATATTTACATTTTGAACCATTGTTACATTTGTATTAAATTTGCATCATGTTTATTAAAAAAAATCCAAGGCAATATTTCGTTATTAAGGAAACCAAAGGAGTGGTGTCCTTGACAAGTTTGGATGTTATTTTCTCGGTGACTTGAAGTAACAAAGTATCCTTTCAATAATTGCATCTCCGTACATGTTGTTGACATTTCTTAAATATTTTATGACATAAGACAATGTCCTTTTTTAGGTAATTTTATTGAATGCCACTTTTATTTGGGCTGTGTCACATATTTTGAAAAAAAAATTATTCTAGTTATTTACGTTTTTGATCTGTTTTATTTTAGTTATTGTGCCGTTAACACACGTTAGTTTGATGACGTGACACGTTAGTTAAAAAGATTAATTTTTAATTTAATCCCTAAATTTTAAACAAAATATTAATTTGACCCCTAAATTCTCTCGACCTCATTTTTATCCTACAATGCGTTGTTCCGACCACCTTCTTTGGTAGGTGATGGCTCCGACCATTTCTATCTCTTCCCCTGAATGCAAAAATACAATAAGCATGTTGCTGAAAAGTCAAAAACTTTTACGAATCTAGGACAAGTGAAAATATGAAAAAGGCACAAGTTTAAATTATACACAAACTTAAACACACATAAGTTGATTATATAATAGTGAAACTAAAAACTTAACACTGAATACAAGCCCCATATTATAGAACAATTAGCAGTTCATATAATAGTAACATTTAAATCGACAAAGAGAAACGGAACCGTCATTTATCTTTCAATGTTCCCGACACATAAATGCCATTTTCTGACCAGAAAAAATGTTCACCCCTCAAATTCAAGCAAGTTTTTGCATGATAGGAACTAAATAATATATTCGCATAGCCTGCAAACTGAACAAATATAATTCAAGATTGCAGTAAAATTTAAGCAGTAAGTTACTAAGCTACCAAACATCAAAAGTTAAGCGAAAGTTTCTACTGATTTAGAGCACTTCTTTACTCATCACTAACAATACTATATGTTGAAGTGCACTCCATAAGACACTTAGTCCATGAATATAGCATTATCCCAAGAAAAAGTAACACAAAAAATGATCTAAGAAGCATGGTGTTCTTTTCCTTTTTGGTGCTCTTGATTGAGCTAAAACAACAAACCAACCCAAAATTAAAATTTCAAGGTCCAAAGGTAATGAGCCAACCATAAAAACTGAACTTTGAAACTACCATAGATGTGTCAGATTTAAAGCCATGAAATTTTAACCACAAAAAACAAAATAAACATGAATCCAGAATACCCAGAACCAAAGCTCAAGAAATAACAGGAACCCAGAAGGTAAACTGAAGCAAAGATCAACATGAAAACAACTTGTGGTGACTTTAGACCAAGTTCAAAGAATCATAGTTAAAAAGACCATACCTTTATTATAATATTGTAGGTGATATTCCGAATGTATAAGAATGTTACCTATCAACATTCGAAGTTAAAGTACATCCTCCAAAGTTTTTTTTTTAAATCTTCACTCCTTTCGTGAATGCATTTAGGGATCAACTGTAAAATTAAATTCAAATTCTTACTTTTCATTGCAAAGATAATACGAAACTAATTAGATACTAATTTTAGGTACTATGTGGTGCTAACTCTTCCTCTTGCGTAATCGACCCCTAACTCCCGAACCCATATCTATTTTCTTTGATTTATCTTAAAATTATTTTTAAAAATAAATTTTACAAATCAATTATTTTATAACTGATTTTGTAGATGCCCGATCTTACCCAACCCAAAAATCGGTGACAACTCTACTTTTATTTAAATTCAGATTTTTTATCGACCCTCCCAAAAATTTACCGAGCTTAAGAATCATTTCGACGATATTCATTTTCGTTTTGGATTTTCAAGCTTTTAAGCCATATTGGATGCAATTTTTTTCTCTCTCTTTGTTCAATCGGTCGAAAATTGTATTACAACACCATGTGTACTTTCATCTCATTTGATTGACTTATAACTGACGTGCTGTATTATTTAATACGCTTATATTTATGAAATTTACTTTTATACATGAGTTTTATAGATGTAAAATTTAATACGACGTATCATTTTATACTCAAGTTGAGTGATATTTATCACGTGAATGGAGGTGGTATTTATTTAACACGCCGATTTTACGCAAGTTTTTTCAATTATACCCTCATACTATTTTCACGTAGTTACATTATGAACCTCGAACCATGGATCTCGAACCTTAAAATATAAACCCCAAACCCAAACCACAAACTCAAAACCTTAAACAATAAGCCTTAACTCAAACCCCAAACTCTAAAACCTTAAATCATAAAGCCCAAACTCTAAACCTTAAACCTTAAACCTTAAACTCCAAACCTAAAAACTTAAACCACAAACATCAAACCACAAACTCTAAACAATAAACCACAACTTGAACTACAAACCTAAACTCTGAACCATGAACCTCAAACCATAAACCAAAAAAACTATACCATAAACCTCAAACCCTAAACCCCAAACCTCAAAATACAAAACTCTAAAACCTAAACAGTAAACCTCAAACACCAAACCAATAACCTAAACCCTAAACTCAAACATACAAATATAAACCCTAAACCCTAAACAATAAATCTAAAACTCTAAATAACTAACCTTAAACCCTAAACCAAAAAACTCCAAACAATAAATCATGAACCCAAAACCTCTGAACACCAAACCTTGAACTCCAAACTCTAAACCTTAATCAATGAACATTAAACCAAAAACAGCACACCCTAAACCATAAAAATAATATAATAATCAATATCAAAACAAGAGAAAAATATGAAGCTAGAATTTTAAGGGTAAAATGGTACATTCATACATAACGCTTATATTTTAACTTTATCATCAAACACTTTGATGTAAAAACAACAATCTTTCATCCATCTTTTTAATACAAAAATATTATTTAATACAACACACCTCTTTTACATCTGTTATACCAAACGAGACGTTTCAATTGTGGTTGATACACAGTTGCCTACTAAACAAATTAGTTTCTCAAAAACAATCTTTCAAAATGGCGAATGATTGTATTATTATAATCTTTGCTTACTGTATAACTAGAGATGGCGGCCATAGCTTATAACCACCACATAAGGCATTTCTATAATCTGTACTTGACTTGGTTAGAGAAGACAAGTATTTTGGGAAGATGATTTGTTGGTGGTTTTAAAGTAAAAATTTTTTGGTTTAATCATCTATAATCAATTTATTGACTGACGGATCAGGTTTTGCAAGGGCACAATATGGGGTGACCCTCCAAATCCAATTTTTTCTATTTAGAGCACCAGAATTCGAACCTCTAACCTTACTTAAGGTACTTATGAATAGAAATTCTATGCTCCTTTTTGGTGCCCCTATTTATGTCGCCTTTTAAAACTTACTTTTAGGATTTATTGTTAATGTTTAAGGTTAAGATTTAGGATTAAAGTTTAAAGAATTTGGGGTATTATACAGTTTTAGGGTTTAGGAGTTAATATTTAAAATTTAAAATTTAAGGTTAAAGTTTAAAATTTAATTTTTTAACGTTGGTGCATAAAAAAGGTACTAAAAAGAAGTAGAAAATTTTTGTTCGAGACTTAGTGTGTCATCCGTTAGACTAAACCAGTTGTTGGTTAAATATTAATCATTACATGTTCAAGAGGATTCTTTCATTTATAGCACTATAGATGAGATTTTTCCCTAGCACAATAAACAAGCATATCAGCTTTTCGATTAGACCCTTTGACCTCGAGCAACGTTCTAAATAATCCCTTATCACTTGGAAGAGATATAAGTTGAGGTAAACCACGATATATATTGCATACATATAGATTCCTTTTCTGTTTTGCTAACAGGTGACCTGATATGAAGGTATATTTTCAGGCAGATGCTGAAAACTGAAAAGACAATATTAACATATACTGCAAATTAGTTTGCACTCCTATACACATTAGGGGACCCCTAGTCCTAGATAGTAATTAGAAACGAAGATATAGGGCCATACCTTTTGAACATGAGCTATAAACACAGGGCTTTTGGAGATTAAGTAGAATCAGTTGAAGGGCAACTTTCCTTTGGCGGGTTAGATCTTGAGTTATCATCTACGGTCATTAACCTGCCAAATAAGAGAAGCCCTACAACTAGTTCACTCAGTTGAATCTTTTCATTTTCTTGTGGCAGTGGCACCAAAAGAGATGGTTTAAACTGCATGTCTGGTTTAAGAGATTTATATGCTATTCTACCAATGGGGTAAGCTGTTTAAGGCATGGCATATGCGGAGGATTATCCTTTGATGCCTGCTTTCTACGCATTTCCATGCAAAGCAGAGGGCTCCTTGCTTTGACAGATTCTATACTTGGCTTGATTTAGACACATGAATCAATGTCTCTAACATTTCTCTTTCTTTCAGTTGTGTCCATATCCATGTCTAGAAGGTGAAGTCAAGAGGAGATGCCTAGCTTTTTAGTATAGTAGGTGGCAGCCAAACATGGGCCTAGAGGTATATCCTTTATAATATTCCTTTTCTGTTTTAAATCTGCTTCAAGATATTTTTCCGGGGTTTTGAGAATTTGGAATTCCAAATCAAGGTTTAGATAATATATAGACATTATATTAGTATGTATGTTAAAAAAAAAGCTAGTCAAAGGACTATCCGGTGATTGGTTGTTGGTCGGCTGTCTCTAGTCTTGTTAATGCTTTGTTCTGCACTATTAAAATATGTTTAGAGTAAAAAATAATACGAAAAATGTAATTTTTTAGATCAAAAAGTTCTTTTCGACAAAGTGCTTTTTAAAAGTTAGAATTTCAAAATCTTTAACTGACGGACTCGTAATCAGTATATAATTAGAACAAGTATACTCGTCGATCAAGTAATATAATGATAAGTAAAGTGTCGAACCCAAGAGATTGGAATAACAAACTCAAAGCAACTACACTTAAGAGTTAGTTGAGAATAATATTGGTGTGATGATGGATTGATCAAGCTTGGATTGATCAAGCTTAAAGCAGAAAAGTAAATTGTAGCTGTGATCAAGACAAACATATGTTGTAGCAAAGATTCAAATAATTATGGATGTTGGGTTTATCGCCTAGGAATTATGCTTAATTATCATTCGAATGCTATAGCAATCGGCAATACATGTCTGGGTAAACCACTTATTCTCTTATCTATTCGACAGAGTTTTCTAACAACTCATAGACTCTCTCGATATCTATAAGTAACAACAAGAAGGTAGTGCAATACATGTCTGCGTAAACCCTAACAACTTATTGTTTATTTAAGTTCCCCTTATTAGTCGTTGAAATCCCAAACTTATGTTTAAGTCAGATTAGAACCTAAGTTAACAGCCTAAGTCCCAATGTTCACGTTTGTCTAACTTAACTCTCTTGATATTAAGTCACAGATCAATAATTAAAAATCTTCTCTCAATAGCTCTTACGATAATTATGCACGAAGGACAATGAATAGAATAGATAAATGACAAGGTACTATAACATTGAACAAGTAATTAAAACACAAAAGCCTAAAAACAATAAACTCAACAAGCGAGTATTTAGCTCATGTCTGAGAAAATATCATTCATAACACAAGTAATAAAAAATATGGTAGTTTATCAAGCAAAGAGAAAGAAATATCAAGCATTCTCGATGTCTCCACCAATCCCTCTAACTGTGCTGCAGTGCTCTTCACTCTTTAAGCCTCTCTCGATAACTCTCGTCGTGTGGAGATTCCTCTATACCTTCGACTACGGTGGTTCTCCGGTAGTTGAAGACAAAGGGTTGTTGTATCTTCGATCCATCTCCCTTTATTTGTAGCCCAAGTTGTCTTTATATAGGCGGTGAAGTTAGGGTTGAGAAACCCTAAAGTGCGCGAAGTCTCTTAATGAGAATCTTGTTTTCCTGTTTATTCAATGAAGTCCATACCGAATAGGAGTCCACGTATGAGTGATTTATCAAGAGTCCAGGTTCATCTCTAACTCTACTACTTTATTAGCGTTCTACCGCCTCAGTTGCTTCCTGAACAAGCACCATTAAAAAGCACAACCTTATTAAAAGCATCAAAATATATAACAGTTAAGCTCATGCACCATTAAATCCCCAACTACATGCAAACTACTCATAAATGCAACTATATGAGCCTAAACACATGCAAAAGCTAAGCAAAATGGTACAACATATAGGTTACCTACGTAGTCATCATTAAATTTTGTCTAGAGCATTTTAAGCAAAAGTATTCATTTCTCCTCGTTTATATCACATATTTTTTTAAGATCTTCAAAACAATGTCTAAAATATACATTTTATCTATTTAAAAACATATTTTCAGTAATGTCAAATACTTAAGTTTTAATTACATAGATCATCACTTAACTATCTTCTCTCTCCTATTTTGTCACTCAACTTTAAAAAGTTTCAATTTAATAATTGAACTTTATACATTGAATATTTTTTGTCACTCTGAATAATTTTATTATTTTTTTCGATGACATGACATTTTTAATATTATTTGTAAAACCTATATTTGATTTTGATATAACAAATTGTTTAAGGACCAAATTGCAAAAGTAAATAAATTTTTAAGTACTCAAAAGTCTCACAAAAATGACAAGTATTTGAACCAAAAATTATTTCTAAGTCAAAAACCTTAAACCCAATAAAATTTTCTAAGTGTTTCAAAGTCAAATTTTGCAATTACTCCCAGGCGTATCGATACGCCTTAGGCGTACCGATACAGATTTTCAACACTGGAATTTTAATCGTCAAAGAGTACTGATATGGTTATCCCCATATCGATATAGAATTTAATCTAGGCTTGTATTTAGGCTTTAGTGTATCGATACGGCTTCACCCGTACCGATACGTTTTATCTGGGTTTAAGATCACACATTGAAGTACCTATACAGCTCACCCCGTATCGATATGATTTGGTCAGATTTGCAAAATCTTCGCATTAAATTTTATTGCTGTTGCTTGTCAGTTGTAGGAATCATTGGAGTTTAAATGGTCGTTGAACCGTATCAATATGCCCTAGAACCATACCGATACCTTTTTTTGCTAAACTTTCATCCCTGATTCCAGTGAGCAAATCACGTACCGATACGATATTCCCGTATCGATACGCCGCTTATTTTACACTAAGACCATACTGATACACTACCCCGCATATCGATACGCCTCTATATTTTGTACACAATGGCTCTTTCTTTTTTGAGATAGGTATCGATACGGTTAGTTGCAGAAGTGCATTTATGGTGGGAAAAAGAGAGCCCAACAACTCTATTGATGATGTCAACCACCCAAACGGTTAGAATTTAATGAGAAGGAATAAAAGCAAGCCTCCAAAGCTACAACAACAACTAATGATCAAGTGCAAAGCAATCAAGCAAAATTTCAACCACTTTGTGTCTTATAGAGTCAAATCTTTGTACCCACTTGTGTAATTCCATTGTATCCATTTTTTTTCAAGTTGGGTTGAGTGAACTTGTAATTGGGGCAATGTCACATCCCTAAAACCGGCCTAGTCGGAATTCGATCATGGTGACCGGAAATTCTATATCGGATATGCCCAAATGTGTAGCCTCTCAATCCTTGTATCCAATTTTGTAATCAATGAAATTTGTGGGGAATTAAATTGATCTATAGACCTTTTTGTAAAAAAATATTCAAAGCTGAAATGTTGATTTTGAACTAAGCGTATCGGTACGGGTTGGACTGGTATCAATACGATTTTGGCTAGGCGTTTCAATACAGTAAGACCTGTATCGGTATGGCCTAACTGCCATAACGAACTTACCCATTTTAGTTTGGTCGTATCGATACGGCCATAAGGTGTATCGATACGGGTCTCTACAGAAATCTGCTTCGAATATTAAATTGAAAGATAAAAGGGAATAGGTGATGTGTCACTACCTTGCTTGCCCCTCCCATGTGAAACACATTAGAAAAGGTGATTAATTGTCATCCAATTGACAATTGAAAGAAAGGAGGGAAAGATGATTGAATTGGGTTTAGCAAACCCTTAAGGATAGGAAAGCTCCCTATTGGTCCATATGTTGGCGGGGGAATGATTAAAGATGAAAAATGGTTTTAAAATAAGAAACAAAAGCTCTTTTCATTTGTTCATTATCCCCAAAACCAATTATATCCCTTGTTTTGAAACAAGCTAACACCTCTATTGTGATCCTCAACCTCAAGCTTAAGCAAACGGCTTCATCCAATCCTCAATCTTTGTTTGATTTCGATATAGTGTTTGAAAGCTTGTATCTCGTTCAAAAATTTGAAGGAAACGACCCATCATCTCCAAACCAGTCTAGGAGCAAAGGAATTGAAATCCGAGAACCTTGAAGTCTCTGAATACTAGGTGAGTGTAGTCTCATCAAGGGATTGGCACAGAGCCATCCCGTTGCGTTTGTTTTGTATTATGATTGCATTTTGTTTAAGGGTTCACATAGAGCAAACATGTGTGGATGCTAATGGCAAGCATGGTAAGTTCCCCAATGTTATTCGATATGTTATACGTTCCTATGTGATATGTGAAATATGCTACATGTGTATTTTGTATGGATGTGTTATGATATGAACTATAGAGCTAAGGCTCAATTTGCTATCCGATACGATGTGATTCGAAAGGTAAGAATTGTGATGAAATATGCGACTTGGACACTCATGGACATTAGATATAATTGGCATGCCATAGGGTTATTCGAGCTCACCAAGTAAGGGATTAGACTACAGTCCGGGGCTATGACCTATATGTAGGGGAGAAAAGGATGGATTGTGTAAGGGACATTATCTGGAGCTACAGCTCAAGGCTACAAACTATTTCATATATGTGTGGTATACATGGGAATCCACGTATCCATTGGTTACCATGTCCATGGAGATGGTATGCTTATATAATCTATATTTGTTATATGAAATCATGACTAACAACTATGAATTTGCTTTGTTATGATTGATGCTATGTGAACTGTTAACCGAGCATGCTTATACAACATTCATGTAATTGATAGATTCATTGTGTATTTGTTATGACTACCTCATTAGGATAAGTAAGTCTAACATCTTAGTGTCTCATGCATTTTTCAGGACCTTGAAAGAATTCGAGCCTTGATCGTGTGTTGCGGTTGCAAGTCACTCTCATCGACCTCATGTATGCTTAACTTTTGCTTTGAACTCCTAGTAAGGTGGCATATGGTCTAAACATGTTATAAATGTGCTTTACTATGTATGTGTAATAGCCCAAAGGTGACCAAATGCTTAATGGTTAATATGGTGTGAATGTGAGATAGTTAAACTAGTAAAATGAGCTTAAAAGCCCTAAAAGGTGAAAACTAGGTAAATGGACTTAGAACGCTCTAAAATTTTGTATGCTATTAAAAATATGGATATTGGACTTGTTGGTAAAATTTGTTTAAATTTGGATTACGTTCAATAGGTTAATTTTAATAAAACCAGATAAAATCTGTCATTATAGGGCATGCGTATCGATACGGGTCACGCTGTATCGATACGACCTTGCATAATTTGACTTGATAAAATAGGGCGTACCGATACACATAGGGGGTGTATCAATACGAAGTTAGACAGTAAGGTCTGAAAAATAAATTGTACCGATACGGTCTTTAAGGTGTATCAAAACGGTTAACCTAGGTCAACGCGTATCGATACGAGTTTAGGGGTATCGATACCGACTTGTTATCCTTGAATCTGAAAAATGAAAATTTTTCTTAGTGTATCGATACGACACTAAGTGGATCAGTACAGAGTTAGTCAATTCTGTTAAAAGGCTTAAAACACAATTTTAAGAAGTTTATAAAATGGTCACCAAAACTTGTTTAGCCTAATTGGATAGGTAAACGATCTCCGTTAGCAACGAAACTTCACAGGATAATAATTGGTAAGTATAATTGAAGATTGGTAAAGAGAAATTTTGATTATTTCATTCAACTGGTGAATTTACAATTTAGTCCCTAAGTTTATTAAAGTTTAAAATTGACCCCAAATCGAGTAAGCTAATTATGGGTTAGTTTGATAAGTCATAAAAGGGAGATTAAAAAGGCATGTTGAATATGATTCTAATCTCTGATCAAAGTCTTTGAACTCTAAATCCGTCTTCGGTAGCATTCTCTGACCCGATTTCCTACTAGTCCGGGAAGGGGTGTTACATTTGTGGTATCATAGCCTAGGTTTAGTCGATTCTAGGACTAAACTGAAGTTTGTTATGAGTCTACATCTGCATATGCCACCTAGGAGTTTATTTGTATATGTTATTTGTGACTTGTAACTTACACGATTAAATCCTTCTGGATGAATAGATCTGAAAATGCCTGCACCCACTAATAGGCGTGCCGAGAATGAATTGCATCTCGGCTCCTCCTCGACTTAGGGGGACAATTTGGGAGCCGAAGTTACACCTGAGTAAGTGGGACAGAATGACCCACCTCATCCACATCCGATGCCTCCCACTCAGTCGGAGTATCTGATGTATATGGCTGAAATGATCAAATAGGTGGTCGTGTCTCTTAGGCAAGAACCACCACCTCAGCCTATTAAAGCGTCTTCTTCTATTCCAAAGGCTCCTATTAGCAAGCTCCGTCAGTATCCAGTTTACACCTTCACTGGTCAGGACCTAGATAATTCTGAAATAGCAGAGTAATGGTTGGAAAATACCCTTAAAGTTCTGAATAAGCAAATAAAGTGCCTTGAGGAACACAAACTGGAGTGCGCTCTAGCGTTGATCTCTGAATAAGCTCAAAGCTGGTGGGACACTATGACACTCACGGTACCCAAACATAAAGTTACATGGGACTTCTTTCTTCAAGAGTTTCGCAAGAAATACATCAGTGAGCATTACGTTGCTGAAAGACGTAAGAAGTTCCTCCACTTGAGATAAGGAGTAAGACCTGTGGAGTAGTATATCCACGACTTTTGCAAGTATGTGAGGTATGGTGCTGAGATCATACGCATGAAAAAGGAGAAATACAGAATGTTATTGATGGTCTCTATGATGAGTTACATCATCTCTTCAATGCTTTGGAGATAGAGGATTTCCAGACCTTGGTCAATCGAGCCATTGCCACCGAAGCCTCCTAGAAGGCTTATAAAAGAAGAAAGGGTAACCAAGCCCGGTACGATAAGAGGTTTCAAGATGATTCCAAGCTTCATGTGCCTTAAAAAAGGGCATACAGTGGTATCAGAAGTCTGCCACCTATCAGCAGCTGCCAAGAAGAGGATATGCGCCATAATCTCAACCCCTGGGAACATCTGTTGCCTGTACAACCTCAGTCGACAGTACGAGTGGTTTTGCAAAAGGTTCTCAGATTTTGTTATGTAAATTTTGTCAGAAGAGGAACCCTGGACAGTGCCACAGACCCGGATCCTGTTACCTTTACGGTGAGTCTGGCCACTTTATCAGGCAGTGCCCGCAGAATCCAAACGCCGCTGCCACTGTGGATTCTCAGAATAATCCAAACAAGGGAAGAGGAACAAAGCCAATGTCGTCCGGATCAGCGGGGAGACCTCACAACACTAACACTCCCTCAGTAGGACGTGACCCTCAGACCTCAGCCCAAATGTATCATGTTTGAGGCTGAGAGCAAGAAGATGACCTTGATGCGATAGCAGGTATGGTGGAATTATGTTCTGACCTTGTTTATGCTTTGGTAGATCTAGGCTCGACGCATTCATTTATTAGTGAACCGTTGATTGAGAAGTATGCTCTAGAATCTGAACTGGTTACTTCTGAGATTGTTGTCTCTAACCCACTAGGAGATAGTGTGGTTATCCGATAGATCTGCAAGGCTTATCCTCTAAGAATCCAAGGGATCCCATTTTCGGCCAATTTGATGGTCTTTCCCCTCCATGAGTTCGACCTTATCCTAGGCATCGATTGGCTAGCCGAGCATCAAGCCTGGGTAGATTGCTCAAAAAAGAACCTGTACCTTCATGGACTCAATAAGGAGAGCATAACTTTGATGAAATCCAAACCTAAAAAGATCCTTATGTGTGCCATAGAGTCTAAGGAAAAGTTGAAGCTTGAAGCTGTGCCAGTTGTGAAAGAATTCCCTGATGTGTTTCTCGATGAACTTTCGGGACTCCCTCTAACCCGAAAAGTAGAATTTGGAATTGAAGTGCAACGGGGACTTCCCCAATCTCCATTGCCCCGTACTGAATGGCTCCAGTTGAGTTGAAGGAGTTAAAGGCCCAAATCCAAGACCTCTTGGATAAGGGATTCATACGACCGAGTTCCTCACCTTGGGGAGCATCAGTTTTGTTTTTCAAAAAGAAAGATGGGTTGATGCGTCTGTGCATTGACTATCGACAATTAAATAGAGTGACCATTAAGAACAAGTATCCGTTGCTGAGGATCAATGATCTCTTTGATCAATTGAAAGATACTTCTATCTTATCTAAGATAGACTTGCGTTCCAGATACTACCAAATGCAAGTGAAGGAGTCTAACATTTCGAAGCATGCATTCTGAACTAGATACGTCCATTATGAGTTCTTGGTAATGCATTTTGGGCTTACTAACGCACCTACAACCTTCATGGACTTGATGAACTGTGTGTTTCGGCCCTATCTAGATATGTTCGTGGTTTTGTTCATAGATGACATCTTGATCTACTCCAAAAACACAACCACTCATGAAGAATATCTTCGGATTGTGCTTCAAACTCTCCGAGAAAAACAACTGTATGCCAAATTCAGCAAATGCGAGTTCTGGCTATCTGAAGTATCCTTTCTAGGACATGTGATCTCTTCTGCAGGGATTCAAGTTGACCCGAAGAAGATCCAAGTTGTTCTTGACTAGATTCCTCTGAAGAATGTTGGAGAAGTTTGTAGTTTTTGGGGCCTTACAGGCTACTACCGTAGATTCATTAAGGTATTTTCGATGATTACTGCACCTTTGAAGAAGCTTCTCCGCAAAGAAACTCCCTTTGTGTGGATGGTGGAACAACATAGAAGTTTTAACCAGCTTAAGCAAGTTCTGACCCATGCTCCTGTCTTGGTGCAACCTGAGTCAGGCAAGGACTACGCCGTATACAGTGATACATCCCACCTGGGATTAGGCTGTGTCCTTATGCAAGAAGGAAATGCCATTGCCTATGCCTCATGGCAGCTCAAACCACATGAGCTGAACTATTCGACACATGATTTGGAATTGGCCGCTGTTGTGTTTGCCTTGAAAAATTGGAGGCACTATTTTTACACTGAGAAGTGTTATTTATACATGGATCACAAAAGTCTGAAATACTTTTTGACTAAAAAAAGTTGAATCTTTGTCAACGTCGGTGGATGGAGCTTCTAAAGGACTACGACTTGGTAATTGATTACCATTCCAGTAAAGCCAACGTCGTAGCTTTTGCTCTTAGTCAGAAACCTACTCCCTCTCTAAAGTGTTTGAATGCTCATTTCTGACTCAAAAAGCATGGCGAGCTATTGGCTGAATTGAGAGTTCAATCGACCATCATGTCCCGAATCAAAGTGCTCTAAGAAACTAATGAGGAGTTGCAAACTTTTATTAAAAAGATCAAGGATAAGCCGGATCCTGATTTTGCTATGAACTCTGAAGGTTTGTTGTGTTTCCAGAATTGTGTCTGCGTCCCTGATGATGATCTTTAGGATCAAATCCTAAATAAAACTCATTCAAGTTCGTTCTCTGTTCATCCGAGAGCTATTAATATGTATAAAGATCTGAAAGAATTGTAATGGTGGTCCAGCATGAAAGGTGAGATCACAGACTTTGTGGCTAGGTACTTGACTTGCCAACGAGTTAAAGCCGAGCACAAGGTACCTACGGGTCTCTTACAACCTATTGAACTTCCACAATGGAAATGGGAACATATTACGATAGACTTCGTAAGTGGCTTACCACTGACACCGAAGAAGCATGATGCTGTTTGGGTTATAGTGGACTGATTTACCAAATTTTCTCATTTCATTTTGGTGAGAATAGACTTTGGTTTGCCTAAGCTAGCTGAGTTCTACATCCTAGAAGTTATCCGTTTACATGGAGTCCCTACATCTATCATTTTTGATCGTGATCCACGCTTTGCATCATAGTTTTGGAGAACCCTACAAGAGGCTTTATGAACTCGAGTGCATTTAAGCACTACTTTCCATCCTCAAATCGATGGCCAATCCAAAAGGGTTATTCAGGTAACCTTATATATTCCTTCGATTCGTGTATATAAGTAATCCATATGAATTCTGATTATTCCTTGTAGATTCTAAAAGATATGCTCCTAGCATGTGTCATTAACTTCGGGAATACGTAGGAGAAATCCCTACCTTTGGTGGAATTTGCTTACAACAATAGCTACCAAGCCTCGATCCAGATGGCACCCTATGAGGCCCTTTACGGGAGGAGATGTAGAACCCCTCTCTGTTAGACTGAGCTTGGAGAAGGCAAGGTGTTAGGCCCCGACTTACTTCAGGAAACCGAAGAAAGGGTAACCATTATTCGTGATCGACTCAAAGCTGTGTTTGACTGACAGAAAGCCTATGCTAATTTGAGAAGGAGAGACATTCAGTACGAAGTTGGTGAGAAAGCCTTCCATAAAGTATCTCTGTGGAAGAAGATCCTTCGATTTGGCAAGAAGGGGAATCTAAGTCCTTGTTTCATTGGCCCTTCGAAGTGATCGAAAGAGTTGGACCTGTTGCTTACCGACTAGCTCTCCCTGAAGAGTTAAGTCGAATCCATAATGTCTTCCATGTGTCTATGCTGTAGAAGTATCGGTCGGACCCTTCCTATGTGATCGAACCGGAGTCTATGGAGATTCAGCCCAATCTGACGTACGAGGAAGAACCTGTGCAGATCTTCGCACGAGAAGTCAAGAGACTTCGAAACAAGTCTGTGCCCTTAGTGAAAGTTTTGTGAAGAAGTCATTTGGTGGAAGAAGCCACGTGGGAACCAGAAGAGACGATGCAGAAGCAGTACATTCAACTAAAGTGAAAATTCAAGGACAAATTTTCTTAAGGGGGTTACCACATACCTAAAACTGGACTAGTCAAAATGCATTTTCGGTGACCAGAAATTCTGTATCGGATATGCCCAAATATGTAGTCTCTCAATCCTTGTATCCAATTTTTTAATCAATGAAAGTTGTGGGGTATTAAATTGATCTATGGACCCTTTTGTAAGAAATTTAAAGCTTAAATGCTGATTTTGAACTAGGGCGTATCGATACGGGTTAGACTTGTCACATCCTGAAAATAACCTAGTCAGAATTAGGTTTCAGTGATCGGAAATTTTGAATCCAATGTGCAAAATGTTGTAATGAATGGCCATTGTACACCTCTTTTGTAATGGAATCACAATTTGGTCCTATTGGAGCAAGTGGACTTCCTTGTATGAAATTCAGAGCCTAAAATGCAAATTTTGAGCAAGGCATATCGATACGGTCAAGCCAGTATCGATAGAGCCCAACTGTCAATAACTAACTTATCTATTTGGGCATGAGCGTATCGATACGGTCACGAGCATATCGATACGGGCCCCCTATTTTGAATCTGTTCGAAGTCAAAATTGAAAGGAAAGTAAGTAAGGTGCTTACTCACCTCCTTGCTTGACCACTCCCATGTGAAAGCCATCAGAAAAGTGATTTATATCAAAGTGAAAAGAAGTGATTAGATGATAACCTTGAATTGAGTAAACCCTTGCCCAAGGGAAATTCTTTCATTGGTCCAAACTTTTGTGGGCAATCATTAAAGGAATTGATGTGGTTTTTATATGAATAATAAAGAGAGAAGCTTTCATTCCTTCATCTTTCTATCTTTAAAACCTCCCGGTAAACTAAACCCACCTTGCTATCAAAAGAAGCATACACCTCTATTAGTGTCTTCAACCTCTAGCTAAGCTAGCACCTTGGTGCAATCCTCGATCATCGTTCGACTTCAATATCCCGTTTGAAAGCTCATAACTCAGTAAGCAAAACCCCTCATTCGATTTGATGATTCCAATCTTCGTTGGAGCTTAATTTCGAAATTAAGTTTTCCTGGTTCAAGTAGGAACCCATAATTAGGAGTTTGATTTTGTTAATTCGATGTTGTCCCTAAGCTCCAGTAAGTTCAAAATATGTTTTCGAATCCCTGATTCGAATTCTAATGTAATCCTAACTTTGTGCTAGCTCAAGTGTTGGAGAAGGATCCCTTGTTATCTCCAAAGGAAGCTAGGCATAAAGGAGTTGTAATTCAAGAGCCTCATAATCAAGGTGAATGTAGTCGTGTCACGGGATAGGCATGGTGCCATCCCATTGCATTATTGTGGTTTTCTATGCATTGTGTCGAAGCTCAAGTAGAACAATCGTCTATAAATTCGAATGGTAAGGTTGGGTAAGCCCTTGTGTCATTTTGATATGGTTATAGATATACATGTGACATATGATCCGATATAAATGAACTATGAAATTGATATGCCTATGTGACGATTCGATGTATACATGTACAATGATATGCCATAGAGCTACGGCTCACTTTCGTTTCTGATGTGTTATGGCCTACGGGCACAAAGGTAAGAAAATACCATGATATATATGAACCTTGGACATTTGTGAGTTTTGGATACAATTGGCATGCCATAGGGTTATTTGAGCTCGTATAAGTAAGGGTGGACTATGGTCCGGGGCTACGGCCTATATATGGGGGAAATAAGGATGGATTGTGTAAGGGATTTATTCGGAGCTACGGCTCAAGGCTACAACATATTTTCTGATATATGTGTTGTGTAAAGGGGAATCCATATATCCATATGTTACATTGTCCAAGGAAATTAATAAGTGTTTAATTATGCTATGTTTATGTGAGAATATGATAAATGATTCCAAACATAATGCTTATGAAATTAAAGATGATATTATGATGCCTAATTATGTTGCCATGCTATTCATGATGATGGATTGCCATGCATGTCATGTTAATCTGTTATGTTTGTTATGACTACCTCACTAGGCTATATAAGCCTAACATTGTGTGTCTCATGCATTTTAGGTTCTTGAGATTTTTCGAGCTACGATCTTGTAATCTCCCTATTGCAAGTCATTTCCGCAAATCGTATGTATGTTTGTTTTCGTTTCTGAACTCCTAGTACGGCTGTATAAGGTTTAATATGTTGTAAAGGCCTATTTTGATGTGGTGGTGCAAACCTATTAGGAACTAGGTGTGGTATGGTTTAAATGGTGTGTTTGGGAATGGTTAAAATGGCTAAAATGAACATTAAGGCACTAATTGGAAAAGTCGTAGTAAACGGATTCGAAACGTCTTAAAATTTGACACACAATTAGAAATATTGTTTTAAGATTGCTGGTAAAGTTTGATAAAATTTGAATAACATTTGCTAGGTTAATTCGAATAAAAACTAGTAAAAAAATCTTTCATTACAGGTCATGGCGTATCGATACGAGTGATGGCGTATCGATACGGCCAGGCTTAAATTGGCTCAATAGAACATGGCGTATCCATATAGTTTGGGCGTATCAGTACGAAATTTGGTCATTGGAATCTGTATGGGAAAAAGGTATCGATACGGTCGTAGAGCGTATCAGTACGGGGTCAACGCTGTCAACGTGTTTTGATACTGGACTAGCTGTATCGATACGGGTTTGACACCTTTCAAATATAGAAATATGGAATTAGGCTTAGCATATAGTAACGGCCCTTAGGGTATTGATACTGTGCTAGTTAATTCTATTATAAAGAATAAAAAGAAGTTTTAGGCAGTTTGCAAATTGATCACTAAATAACTATACAGTCTAATTAATCAGGTTAACGATATCCGATAGTAATGGAACTTCACAGATTAATAATTGGTAAGTTTAGTTACAAGTCAGTAATAAAGAATTTGGGTTAGGATCGCTAATTTGTAAAGTTTACAATTTAGTCCCTAAGTTTGTAAAAGGTTAAAATTGACCCTGATTATAATACGACTAGTAATGAATAGGTTCGATATGCCTTGAGAATGATTAATAAAATATTCTGAACAAGTTTTGAGCTCCGATTTCGTCTTCTGATCTCAGAATAAGTTTCCGATAACACTTTTCGACCCAGTTCTCTACTAGACTAGAAGGGGGTGTTATAGTTGTGGTATCAGAGCCTAGGTTTAGTCGATTCTAAGACTAAATTGAAGCCCGTTACGAGTCCGTTTGTACTTATGCCACCTAGGAGTTATTTGTAAATGTTATCTGTAACTTGTAGCTTACACGATTCAATCTTTCTGTATGATTAGATCTGAAAATATTGGTGCCTACTGATAGACGTACTATTAATAAACCAAATCCCGACTCCTCCTTTACTCATGGAGATAATCTGAGGGCAAAAGTTAGACCTGAACGAGTGGGGCAAAATGATCTGCCTCATCCCCCGCCGATGTCGCCCGCTCAGCAGGAATATCTTATGTCCATGTCCGACATGATTAAGCAAATGGTTGTGTCCCTTCGACAAGAACCACCCCTTTAGCATGTTGCATCAACCCTGACTGTCTCAAGGGCGCCTATTGACAAGCTCAAACAATACCCAGTTTACACCTTTACCGGCCAGTACCTGGATAACCCTGAAGTCACAGAATACTAGCTGGAGAACACTCTAAAAGTCCTGAATAAGCAAATGAAGTGCCCTGAAGAACATAAGCTCGAGTGCGCCTTATCCTTAATCGCTGAGGAGGCCTAGAGTTGGTGGGATATAGTGGCACTCATCGTGCCTGAACACTGAGTTACGCAGGACTTCTTCCTTTAGGAGTTCTGCAAAAAGTATATCAGTAACCATTACATCACTGAGAGGCGTAAGAAGTTCCTCCATTTGAGGTAAGGGGGAAGGCCCATAGAGTAGTATATTCAGGATTTCTGCAAGTATGCAAGATATGGTACTAAGATTATACTCACGGAGAAAGAAAAATGTCGGATGTTCGTTGATGGCCTCTATGATGAACTGAGTCCTCTTTTTACCATCTTGGAGTTAGAAGACTTCCAAACTTTGGTTAATCGAGCCATTGCTGCTAAAGCCTCCCAAAAGGCTTCCGAAAGAAGAAAATGGAACCAGGCCCAATCTGATAAGAGGTTCTGAGATGATTCCAAGCCACCCACGTCTTAAAAGAAGAGTAGACAGAGGGACCAAAAGTCTGCTACCTTTCAACAGCTACCACGATCCGGTTATGTACCCTGTTCTAGTTTGTAGGAACATCTGTTGCTCGCACAGCTTCAGTAGACAGTACGAGTGGTTCTGCGAAAGGCTCTAAGACCCCTCTGTGTAATTTCTTCTAGAAGAGACACCCAGGGCAATGCCGCATGCAGTCTGGATCCTACTATCTCCGTGACGAGTCTGTCCACTTTATCCGACAGTGCCCGCAAAATTTGCATGCTCCTACCTCTGTAGCTTCTCAGAACAACCCTAGCAAAGGAAAATGAGCAAAACAAGTGCAAATTGGATCAGCGGGGAGACCTCGCAACGCCAATGCTCCTCCGGCTAGTCGTGACCCTCAAACTTCAACCTAGATGTACCATGTTCAGGGTCGTAAGCAGGAGGATATCCTGATGTGATTGCAGGTATGGTGGAATTATGTTATGATCTTGTTTATGCTTTGGTAGATCCAGGATCTACACATTCTTTTATTAGTGGACCTTTGATTGTAAAGTATGCCTTAGAATCAGAACCGATCACTTCCGAGATTGTTGTCTCTAATTTGTTAGGAGATAGTGTGATCATTCGATGGGTTTTTAAAGCGTGCCCTCTAAGGATCCAAGGGATCCTTTTCTCGGCTAATTTGATAGCCTTGCCTTTTTGAGAGTTTGATCTCATATTAGGCCTCGTCTGGTTAGCCGAACACCAAGCATGGGTAGAATGTTCGAAGAAGAAGTTATATCTCTGTGGGCTCGGTAAGGAAAGCATAACCCTGATAAAATCTAAACCCGATCCTAAACAGACTCTCATGTATACCATGAAAGATCTAAAACTTAAAGATGTACCTAGTGTGAAAGAATTCTCCCATGTGTTTCCTGATGAACTTTCGGGACTTCCTCCCACCCGAGAAGTGGAATTCAGGCTAGAAGTGCTACTTGGGACTACTCTGGTCTCTATCACTCCGTATAGAATGGCTCTGGTGGAGTTAAGAGAGCTAAAGGCCCAAATCAAATACCTTTTGGATAAGGGATTCATTCAATCGAGTTCCTCACCTTAGGGAGCACTGGTGTTGTTCGTTAAGAAGAATGATGGGTCGATGCACCTATGCGTTGACTATCGTCAGTTGAATAAGGTGACAATTAAGAACAAGTATCCATTATCGAGAATCGATGACCTTTTTGATCAGTTGAAAGATGCTTCTGTGTTTTCCAAGATAGATCTCCGATCCGGATATTACCCAATGTTAGTGAAGGAGTCTGATGTTCCAAAGTCTGCCTTTCGAACCAGATATGGCCACTATGAATTTCTAGTGATGTCTTTTGGGCTCACAAATGCACCTACAGCTTTTATGGACATTATGAATCGTGTGTTTCAAACCTACTTTGATAAATTTGTGGTTGTCTTCATAGATGACATCTTGATCTATTCCAAAGATTCTGCCACCCATAGGGAACATCTCTGGATTGTACTCCAGACTCTCTGAGAGAAATAATTATATGCCAAGTTCAGCAAATGTGAATTTTGGCTATCCGAAGTGTTCTTCTTAGGCCATGTGATCTCTTCTAAGGGAATTTAAGTTGACCCAAAGAAGATTCAAGCCATCATTGACTGGATTCCCCGAAGAATGTTGGATAAGTTCATAGTTTTACGGGCCTTGTAGGCTACTACCGTAGATTCGTTAAGGGATTCTCATTGATTGCTGCCCCCTTAATGAAGCTCCTCCGTAAAGACACTCCTTTTGTGTGGACTATGGATCAGCAGATGAGTTTCGATAAGCTCAAGCAAGTCCTCACTCATGCTCTTGTTTTGGAGCAACCCAAGTCGGGCAAAGATTTCACCGTTTTCTGATGATGCATCCCACCGGGATCAGCCGTGTGTTCGATGCAAGAAGGCAAAGTCATAGCTTATGCTTCACGTCAACTCAAGCCACATGATCTAAACTATCGACTCATGATTTGGAGTTAGCCACAATTGTGTTTGCTTTGAAGATTTGGCGACACTACCGTATAGTGAAAAGTGTTATTTGTACATAGATCACAAAAGTTTGAAGTATCTTTTGACTCAGAAAGAGCTGCATCTCTGTCAGCGTAGGTGGATGGAACTTCTGAAAGATTACGACTTGGTTATTGATTACCATCCTGGTAAAGCCAATGTCGTAGCTGATGTTCTTAGTCAGAAACCTACCCCTTCTACGAGACGTTTGAACGCTCATTTTCGACTCAAGAAGCATGGCAGGTTGTTGGCCGAACTGAGAGTTCAGTCAACCATTGTATCCCGAATACAAGCATTCCAAGGAAACGATGAGGAGTTGCAGCCTCTCATTGCTAAGGTCAAGGATAACACAGATCCTAACTTTGCTATGAATTCTAAAGGCTTGTTGTGTTTCTGCAACCGTATCTGTGTGTCCAATGATGATGATCTTCGGAATCAGATTCTGAGTGAAGCTCATTCTAACCCCTTCTATATTCACCCGGGAGCTATTAAAATGTACAAAGATCTAAAGGAGGTAAATTGATGGTCCTGAATGAAGAATGCGATCACAGACTTTATGACTAGATGTTTAACTTGCTGTCGCAACCCTTTTTAGGAGTCCTAACGTTGTTTGGAAAACTTTATAAAATCACAGAGTCACCATCAATCTTTTTGAAAAAGTGTGATTGGATCACTTTTAAAACAAGAGTATTTTGATAAAATGTTTTATTTATCAAAATAACATTTTTGGTCCACAAAAACAAAAAAATAGGTTCGGAGGTCGGTTACGTGCAGGGAAAGGTTAGCACCCCCACAACGCCCAAAAATTGGTACCTAATTGATTTAAAAAAATTGGAATTTGCAAGTTCACATGATTTCGCTTTATTTGTCCGCAAAGTGAATGTAAATCTATTTTAACGGCCTTATTGCCCGGGAAATGAACTTTAATTACCGCCAACACTCCTAGCGCTAACCCGTCATTCCCGTTTGATAAAACACCACATTAATTAAGTTTTCACTTTTTAACAAATCAATAAGAAAATTAAATGTGTTAAAGCCTTTTAATTAAAATCTAATCAGTGATTAAACCCTAAAGAAACATCTAAATTCATTTTAACTATTAAGGTTTAAATACAATTAAGTGTATCTCATTGAAAGTGTGAAGAATGTTTTCTGCATACATGTCTCTATTCTAGTTTTAAAGACCCTAATCCTATGGTTTTACACACATATATGTACATATAAAAACAAAAGGAACATAATTACTTAAATTAAATTAATAATTTAAAATAATTGCTAAAATAAAGAAAAGGGTAATTAATTATATATATATTTAAAAAAATCTGTATTAGGGATTAAATTAAAAGAAAGCAAAATGTGAGGGTTAATTTACACATATATATATGTATTAGGGATTAAATTAAAATGAAATTGAATGGATTTAAAACTAAAGGGCTGCGGTCTAAGACCCATGAAAAAAAGGGCAGTCATATCCGGTGCGGGTCGGGTCATTGGGTTGGTATATAAGGTCTTTATCGAAACAAAATTATTTTATACATTTCCCCCAAAATGAATCAAACTCTCTCATTTTTTCTCTCGAAGACATTCATCGTGTTCTTCATAAATTGAAGAAAACGTCGATAGTCTATCGTGCCAGCCGCCATCCACCTATGCCCGCGCGCCGTTGCTGGCGTCAAAATTTCCTAGAAAACCCTAATTTCCAAGATTTCAGTAACCCTCAAATTGTAGTTTTTGCCAGAACTTCAACGTAACCAAATCACAATAGTGTTTCAACAAATCGGTGGTAAAAACAAACCATTTTCTTTATTTTATAACTGAAAAAACATAGACAATAGAAGAATGTTACCAGAAATATTGCTTTTCTTATTCCTTTGAAACTTCGATTACAATCCTTGCTTGCTGCTTTACAACCTCTGAATGCTAATTATATGAGCACGGCTGTGTAATTTGTATGTATCTAGTTTGTATCTGATGTGTTACTTGAAATTTACAGTGCTATTTATAGTACAAGAATTGCTTAAATCCTATGCTCAAATCCTTGATTTCTTCCCCTATTATTCCTGGATTTTTTCTATGGCACCGATTTAGGGATTGTTCATTCCTATTTTGCTTTTGTTTTGACCTTATTTTCCAGCTAGGCTCCAATTTAGGGATTTTACCCCCTTGTTCTTTGTTTGCATATTTATGATGACTGAATCAATGAGGAAGACGTTGGCAAAGGGCGGATGGCGGCAAAATTAGCTCAGATGCTCACCGGAGAAGATGAAACGATCGGTTGAAGTCAAAATGTCACGTGCGTGTTTGTTATGCGTGAGTGGTGATCCACGTGCCTTGCTTTAGAGCGATATGGGCCATTAGATCGTGTCTTGATCTAACGGTTGTGAACGGTGCGGTGCTATATCAACCCCAGCTGGCGCGATCTGCACCGTTAGATCTCAGATTGATCCAACAACCTCCTTTTAGCTGTGCAACAAAGAAGCAAAAGGGATTAGGGTTTTGTTTGGTTATAAACGGGCCAACATGCCCTTATTGTAAATGGATATGTGTTTTGTTATGGGCTGTTTTTTGATTTTAATTTTTTATGAACCTTTTTAATACAAATGGGCTGTGAACTTTATGTTTTTTTGGGTTTTGATATCTACCTATATTATTAACTAAAATACTAACAAAAATGTATATAACTATGATAATGCTACCATAACAATAATACGTATAACAATTATACTAATTATAATACACTAAGTATATTGACAAAATTATATGACACCTAGATAATTCTAATACTAATTACTACGTTAATATTTTATAACACTAACATATGGCACTTATACTAATTATGATGTAACACTAACGATGTAATATAATACTACTAAACCAGAAATAACATAGTTAATACAATGAAAGTAAAAGAAGTTAGGTGAAAATTCGGTGACAATAGCTTCCCTCCTTGGTCATTCGGTGAAATAGGAATAGAACAAAGAACAAATGGACACTAATTTTCACCAATTACCAAACCGTCGATGTTTGAAGAGACATGGGGTTCTATTCTCCTTATGCTTGAATAGATGAGCGGGTTCTATTCTTCAAATGCTTGAATGGATAGGCAGGTTTTCATTCTCCTCATGCTCGTATAGATAAGCAGGTTCCGTTCTCTAAATGCTCGAACGGATAGGCGGGTTCTATCTCCAAATGCTTGAATAGATAAGCAGATTCCATTCTCCAAATGTCCGAACGGATAGGCAGGTTCTATTCTCTAAATGCTTGAATAGATAAGCAAATTCCATTCTCTAAATGCCCGAAAGGATAGGCGGGTTCTATTCTCCAAATGCTTGAATAGATTAGCGGGTTCTATTCTCCTCATGCTTGAATAGATATGTAGGTTCCATTCTCCAAATGTCCGAACGGATAGGCGGGTTTCATTCTCCAAATGCCTGAACGGATATGCGGGTTCTATTCTTCTCATGCTCGAATAGATAAGCAGGTTGAAAAAGGCTCCACCCTCCTTACGCCTGGATGAATAAGTGGGTTCCAAAACCTATCAAAAATAATTGCAATTGATCCAATTAAAACGCATATGCCTCTAGGGATGCCTAGTCATTAATGCATGTCTTATTTCTTTTTCTTTTTAAATTCTTTTCCTCAGAATTGGTTTTCTTAACAGGCAGCAGACATAGAAGAAATTCTGAAGCTCCAGGAAACTTGGATTATATCATCTCAAACATTTTCTCAACTCTGGCAAAAGATTGCAGAAATCTATTCTAATCCCATCTCATGAAACAGTAAACCAATATGAATTCATTTATCTTCTCCATACCGAGCAAAACTTTGCTCAATGCCATTACAATCACCATGAGTAAGAAAGCTGGCGACATCCCATCTCTTGAACCTAATTGGCTCCACCAATTTCTTGTTGTTAAAATTCAACTGACTATTCCTTGGAAAGAAATCTTCACCATTTCCTTATTTCAATTTCAGTGACTGTAAGACTTATCCTTTTATTTGGGTGAAATTAGAGCTTACCAAAACACCATCATGTTGTACCATTGGTTCAATGCCCTATTCATCTTTTCCCGTGACTTCTGCCTTTTCAACCAGGAAAGCCATATAGCGTTGCTAGGACACCTAAGGGTGAAATTTGTGGGGATATCTGAGGACGCTTTGGTTTGCCATCATTAATGCATGGGAAATCATCTGAATATTGCGGCTGTTATGCTACAATGATTGACAAAATAACCATAGATGGTCATTTTCATCGTCTCTACTTTAACATTCTCATTCTTAGTACTTCTTTGCTTCACTGAGAACATTTCTAATCTTTTGCAATTTTGCTTGCTCAATCCATTATCTTGTATTCTGGTTGGAAGGGCTAACTTTACCCTTATATTCTTCAACACTCTTTTAGCCTTTGTCAAGTTATCATTGTAGTTGATACATCAATGTTCGGTGACAAGCTTCCTAGAATCTCTTTGTTCTCCCAATGTCTCATATCCTTAGCTATTTCCTTCAATGTCTGTAAAATTGTTCTCATTGTTGTAGAAAACAAATTATCTCGTGTAAGCATCTCGCTTTGCAAACATCTTTGCCTTAGGGTAACATCTCTTGAGGGTCCTCTGCAGAGATCTCCGAATGGAAATCTTTGCAGCAAAACCTATTTCCATCTTGAATCTCTTCATAAGTTTGCTGTTCTTTATGCCCTATGCTCCAAATTTGACCACAGAATACCTCATAGTTTCAATACCCTTTTAGACTAATTTCAAAGTAATGCCCAAAAATCTTTTGTATATTTCAAGTGATGTCAAATTTAATAATTCTCATTTCAATGCAAGATGCTTTATGGAAAGGGAAAAATATCAAAGGAGGAAAAGAAAAGGTCTACGCAACAAAATTTTATTAGTATTGTGGCAAACACAAAAAGAAATTACATGGAAAGGAAACAAGTTTTTCAGATATCAAAGCCTAAATTCCTCCTGTCAAGACTCCCGAAGATGCCTTGAATGTTATCTATGCTGAGCAGACTCTGGAAATAATGACTGCATATGAAGATATGAAGCTTTCCTGGTATAGAATCCCAAGGATCGATTTGTGAAAGGACCACTTTTGCAAATTATCTGAGCCGTCCTTTACGGGGTTTCAACTCAGATCCTCTTTTGGTTTCAAAATGCCCTTTACGGGTTTTCATTTTGAACCCCTATTTTCCTTTTCTTTCTTCTCTTTTTTTCTCTTTCCTTTTTCTTTTTTCTCTTCTTTTTTTTCTTTTTTTCTCTTCTTCTTTCTTCTTCTTCAAATGTATTACTTTTAACCGAGTCTGAATTTATCAGGCTTTAGAGTTCGTCTCCATCCATTTCGGCTAAAATTAACGCTCTCCCTAAGAAAACCTTTGATACGATGTAAGGTCCCTCCCAATTTGATGCCTATTTACATCGGGAATCACTTTGAATTAGAAGCTTCTTCTTCAGAACCAAATCCCCCTCTTTGAATTCTCTTGGGCGAACTTTCTTCTCATGAGCCTTTATCATCCTTCTTTGATACATCTGCCCGTGGCACAATGCTTTCAATCTTTTTTCTTCAATTAAGTTCAGCTGGTCATATCTTGCTTGAACCCATTCTGCTTCTTCCAACTTTGCTTCTATTAAGACACGGAGCGAAGGTATTTCAAATTCAATCGGTAATACAACTTTCATTCCATATACCAATGAGAAAGGTGTTGCCCTAGTGGAAGTTCTTACTGTGGTTCGATAAGCGTATAAGGCAAACAATAGCTTCTCGTGCCAATCTTTATAGGTATCAGTCATTTTTGCAATTATCTTCTTGATATTCTTATTCGTAGCCTCTACTGCCACATTCATCTTCGGGCAATATACCACAAAATTATGATGTTTAACATTGAACTACTCACAGACTCCACTTATCATCATGTTATTCAAATTAGAGGCATTATCGGTGATGATACTTTTAGGCAAGCCGTATCGACAAATGATTTCCTTTTTCAAAAACTTGCAAATTGTGGATCTGGTGACTTTTGCATACGAGGTTGTTTCTACCACTTAGTAATATAATCAATGGCTACCAAGATAAAATGATGCCCTGTTTGACCTTTTAGGGTGAATCGACCGATGACATCAATGCCCCACATGGAGAACGACCAAGGGGCTGTCATAACATGAAGAGGTTGAGGTGGTGTATGAACCTTGTCAGCATAGATTTGGCACTTGTGGCATTTGCGAGAATAGTTGATGCAATCATATTTCATGGTTGACCAATAATATCCAAGACGCATGATCCTTCTGGCCATGGTGAAGCCACTAGGATGGGTTCCACAAACTCCTTCATGAACTTCTTCCATAATTAATTGAGCTTCTTTTGCACCCACACATCTTCGAAGCACTTGATCACGACTTCTTTTGTATAAAATCTCTCCATCAAGGACATACCATGATGCCATTTTCCTAATCATTTTCTTTTCATTCTCTGTAGCTTGCGGTGGGTATTGCTAGAATTCTACATATTGCAAGATGTTATGGTACCATGGCAATCCATCCATCTCTTCTTCCACATCATAACAATGGGCTGGAGAGTCTAGCACATGTTACCTGATGGGCACCATCTCAGAACCCTCACTTACCTTAAACATGGTGGCTAAGGTGGCTAAAGCGTCAGCCATCTGATTGTCTTCCCTGGAGAGATACTTGGAGGTAACCTTATCGAACTCTTTGATTAGCTTGAGGACTAACTTGTGGTATTCTACCAGCTTCACTCCCTTTGTCCCCATTCACTCGTATCTAATAAATGACCAATGCATAATCCCCAAAGACTCTTAGGGTATGAATTTTCCTCTTTATAGCCTCTCTTAGACCTATTATACAGTCCTCGTACTCCGCCATGTTATTAGTGTAGAAAAATTTCAAGCGACTGGTAAAAAGGTAATATTTTCCTTTCGGTGAAACCAAAATTGCCCCTATACCTCACCCTAACGCATTTGCTGCACCATCAAAGTTCATAACCCAATATTCTATTGGAGTCTCATCATTTTCTATGATACACATCAAGTCTTCATCAGGAAAATTAAAATTTAACGCTTCATATTCATCATACGGCTTGCAAAAAAGTTAGCCACGACACTCCCTTTTATCGCTTTTTGGCTCAAATATTGGATATCAAATTTTGATAGTAACATCTGCCAACGCGCCAACCTTCCTGATAAAGCTGGAGCCTCCATCATGAACTTCAGTGGATCTAACTCCAAGATTAGCCATGTAACATGATAAAGCATATATTGCCTTAGTCTTTTAGCTGCCCAAACCAAAGCACAACATAGTTTTTCAATTGACGAATATCTGGTTTCACAATCAATAAATTTCTTGCTCATGTAATATATTGCCTTTTCTTTTCTTCTAGTATCGTCATGTTGCCCTAACACACAACCCATAAAATTTTCATAGACCATTAGGTACAAGATCAGTGGTTTCCCTGAAACAGACGATACTAATACTAGAGGCTTACTCAACTACTCCTTGATCTTTTCCAAAGCCACTTGATATTCTTCATCCCTTGTCCCGGGTTTATTCTTCTTGAGTAACCTAAATATTGGATCGCACTTATCAGTTAGCTGAGAAATGAAACGTGCAATGTAATTTAATTGCCCTAGAAAACCTCGAACTTCCTTTTATGTTCGAGGTGGTGGGAGTTCTTGTATAGCTTTTATCTTACCAGGACGATCTCAATTCCCCTTCTACTCAAACACAACCCAATAACTTTCCAGATGTGACCCCAAATGTGCACTTAGCCGGGTTGAGCTTCAATTGGAACTTTCTCAGTCTTAGGAAGAGTTTTTCTAAATTAACCAGATGTTCTTCCTCAGATCAAGATTTGGCTATCATATCATCGACGTATACCTCTATTTCCCTATGCATCATATCATGAAAAGGGTGACCATGGATCTTTGATAGGTTTCCCTTGGATTCTTAAGTCCAAAGGGCATCAATTTATAGCAAAAAGTTCCCCACAGCGTCATAAAAGTCGTCTTTTCCATGTCTTCTGGGCACATCTTAATCTGGTTATACCTGGAGAAACCATCCATGAAAGAGAAGAGTGAATGACCAGCTGTATTGTCGACTAAAGTGTCAATATGTGGGAGCGAGAAATTATCCCTAGGGATTGCCTTTTTGAGGTCCCAGAGTCAACACATACATTCATACTTTTCCATATTTCTTGGTATTGGGACAATATTCGCCACCTATTTCGGATACTTGGCTACCTTGAGGAATCATGCATCATATTGCTTCTTTACCTCATCCCTGATCTTGAGGAGTGTTTCAGCCTTCATTATTCTAAGATTTTTCTTTACAGGTTCACATCCTACCTTTATAGGGAGCCTATTCATAACGATGTCGGTGTCAAGGCCGGCCACATGTTGATATGACCAAGCAAAAATATCTTTGAACTCTTTCAAGAGCTCGATCAGACCTTGACTGGTTTTGGCTGTGATGGTAGTACCAATCTTCACCTCTCACTTTTCTTCTTCAGTACAGAGGTTTAATGTTTCTATTTCCTCTTTATGTGGTAGAATCTGTTTTTCCTCTATTTCTATTATTCTGAGCAAGTCACTAGGTAGATCATATTCCTCCTTATTGTCAGTATTTCCAGCATCTCCCAAGCATAGAGGCAATTCAAAGTCAACCTCGAAGTCAGACTCAGATTCATTTATGCCAATGATATCTGAAGATCTGAAAAAAAAGAATAGGCAAAAGATATATACAAAGGGAAGAAATAAAATGAATGGAATGCTTTTTATGCTTTTAACTTTATGGTTTTCATTTGGTTTTGGTTTATTTTCAAAAAAAAGGTTTGCCACACAAGATTTAAGGAAATGCAACTTTATTGAGTTCAAATTAAAAAGTTTGACATAGGCCATTTACATAAGATCCCCTATTGTCTCTGGGCCTAGAGCAAAGGGGTTGGTTTTGGGAATTACTCGAACATGTCTTAAAGACTACAAGAATTTCTTGTGAGTCCAATTGTCAAGCCTGAGCAAGGGTGAATCATTTGTACTGACTTTCTTCTTCCTCGTCGACCACAGTGTTAATACTCAGCTTTTCAAACGTTTCGCATAAAGCGCTCTCATTTTTTCTTCCTCACTAAATGGGCACTTGGATCTAGCATGCCTCCGGATATAAAGCTATGGCGGGCGTGGAAAGTCATTGGCTCTCTTAATTTCCTCTCCCTTCAATCTAGCTTTTCTCATCTCTTGATGCTTTTAATTTCAGCCCTTCTTTGCCATTTGTTGGGTTTAAAGCCCAAG
>CM033715.1:44296508-44616025 GCA_019671005.1 Hibiscus mutabilis | reverse complement strand
AGTTATTTGTAAATGTTATCACGTAACTTGTAGCTTACGATTCAATCTTTTCACGTATGATTAGATCTGAAAATATTGGTGCCTATCGATAGGCGTACTATTAATAAACCAAATCCCGACTCCTCCTTTACTCATGGAGATAACCCGAGGGCAAAAGTTAGACCTGAACGAGTGGGGCAAAATGATTCGCCTCATCCCCGCCGATGTCGCCCGCTTTCGAGAATATCTTATGTCCATGTCCGACATGATTAAGCAAATGGTTGTGTCCTTCGACAAGAACCACCCCTTTAGCATGTTGCATCAACCTCGACTGTCTCAAGGGCGCCTATTGACAAGCTCAAACAATACCCGGTTTACACCTTTACCGCCAAGACTGGATAACCACAAGTCACGAGAATACTAGTGGAGAACACTCTAAAAGTCCTGAATAAGCAAATGAAGTGCCCTGAAGAACATAAGCTCGAGTGCGCCTTATCCTTAATCGCTGAGGAGGCCTAGAGTTGGTGGGATATAGTGGCACTCATCGTGCCTGAACACTGAGTTACGCAGGACTTCTTCCTTTAGGAGTTCTGCAAAAAGTATATCAGTAACCATTACATCACTGAGAGGCGTAAGAAGTTCCTCCATTTGAGGTAAGGGGGAAGGCCCATAGAGTAGTATATTCAGATTTCGCAAGTATGCAAGATATGGTACTAAGATTATACTCACGGAGAAAGAAAAATGTCGGATGTTCGTTGATGGCCTCTATGATGAACTGAGTCCTCTTTTTACCATCTTGGAGTTAGAAGACTTCCAAACTTTGGTTAATCGAGCCATTGCTGCTAAAGCCTCCCAAAAGGCTTCCGAAAGAAGAAAATGGAACCAGGCCCAATCTGATAAGAGGTTCTGAGATGATTCCAAGCCACCCACGTCTTAAAAGAAGAGTAGACAGAGGGACCAAAAGTCTGCTACCTTTCAACAGCTACCACGATCCGGTTATGTACCCTGTTCTAGTTTGTAGGAACATCTGTTGCTCGCACAGCTTCAGTAGACAGTACAGTGGTTCTGCGAAAGGCTCTAAGACCCCTCTGTGTAATTTCTTCTAGAAGAGACACCCAGGGCAATGCCGCATGCAGTCTGGATCCTACTATCTCCGTGACGAGTCCGTCCACTTTATCCGGCGGTGCCTTAAAATTTGCATGCTCCTACCCTGTAGCTTCTCAGAACAACCCTAGCAAAGGAAAATGAGCAAAACAAGTGCAAATTGGATCAGCGGGGAGACCTGAAGCGCCAATGCTCCTCCGGCTAGTCGTGACCTCAAACTTCAACCTAGATGTACCATGTTGTGGTCGTAGCGAGGAGGATATCCTGATGTGATTGCAGGTATGGTGGAATTATGTTATGATCTTGTTTATGCTTTGGTAGATCCAGGATCTACACATTCTTTTATTAGTGGACCTTTGATTGTAAAGTATGCCTTAGAATCAGAACCGATCACTTCCGAGATTGTTGTCTCTAATTTGTTAGGAGATAGTGTGATCATTCGATGGGTTTTTAAAGCGTGCCCTCTAAGGATCCAAGGGATCCTTTTCTCGCTAATTTGATAGCCTTGCCTTTTTGAGAGTTTGATCTCATATTAGGCCTAAATGCAGTTAGCCGAACACCAAGCATGGGTAGAATGTTCGAAGAAGAAGTTATATCTCTGTGGGCTCGGTAAGGAAAGCATAACCCTGATAAAATCTAAACCCGATCCTAAACAGACTCTCATGTATACCATGAAAGATCTAAAACTTAAAGATGTACCTAGTGTGAAAGAATTCTCCCATGTGTTTCCTGATGAACTTTCGGGACTTCCTCCCACCCGAGAAGTGGAATTCAGGCTAGAAGTGCTACTTGGGACTACTCTGGTCTCTATCACTCCGTATAGAATGGCTCTGGTGGAGTTAAGAGAGCTAAAGGCCCAAATCAAATACCTTTTGGATAAGGGATTCATTCAATCGAGTTCCTCACCTTAGGGAGCACTGGTGTTGTTCGTTAAGAAGAATGATGGGTCGATGCACCTATGCGTTGACTATCATCAGTTGAATAAGGTGACAATTAAGAACAAGTATCCATTATCGAGAATCGATGACCTTTTGATCAGTTGAAAGATGCTTGTGTTTTCCAAGATAGATCTCCGATCCGGATATTACCCAATGTTAGTGAAGGAGTCTGATGTTCCAAAGTCTGCCTTTCGAACCAGATATGGCCACTATGAATTTCTAGTGATGTCTTTTGGGCTCACAAATGCACCTACAGCTTTTATGGACATTATGAATCGTGTGTTTCAAACCTACTTTGATAAATTTGTGGTTGTCTTCATAGATGACATCTTGATCTATTCCAAAGATTCTGCCACCCATAGGGAACATCTCTGGATTGTACTCCAGACTCTCTGAGAGAAATAATTATATGCCAAGTTCAGCAAATGTGAATTTTGGCTATCCGAAGTGTTCTTCTTAGGCCATGTGATCTCTTCTAAGGGAATTTAAGTTGACCCAAAGAAGATTCAAGCCATCATTGACTGGATTCCCCGAAGAATGTTGGATAAGTTCATAGTTTTCTGGGCCTTGTAGGCTACTACCGTAGATTCGTTAAGGGATTCTCATTGATTGCTGCCCCCTTAATGAAGCTCCTCCGTAAAGACACTCCTTTTGTGTGGACTATGGATCAGCAGATGAGTTTCGATAAGCTCAAGCAAGTCCTCACTCATGCTCTTGTTTTGGAGCAACCCAAGTCGGGCAAAGATTTCACCGTTTACAGTGATGCATCCCACCTGGGATCAGGCTGTGTTCTGATGCAAGAAGGCAAAGTCATAGCTTATGCTTCACGTCAACTCAAGCCACATGATCTAAACTATCTGACTCATGATTTGGAGTTAGCCACAATTGTGTTTGCTTTGAAGATTTGGCGACACTACCTGTATAGTGAAAAGTGTTATTTGTACATAGATCACAAAAGTTTGAAGTATCTTTTGACTCAGAAAGAGCTGCATCTCTGTCAGCGTAGGTGGATGGAACTTCTGAAAGATTACGACTTGGTTATTGATTACCATCCTGGTAAAGCCAATGTCGTAGCTGATGTTCTTAGTCAGAAACCTACCCCTTCTACGAGACGTTTGAACGCTCATTTTCGACTCAAGAAGCATGGCAGGTTGTTGGCCGAACTGAGAGTTCAGTCAACCATTGTATCCCGAATACAAGCATTCCAAGGAAACGATGAGGAGTTGCAGCCTCTCATTGCTAAGGTCAAGGATAACACAGATCCTAACTTTGCTATGAATTCTAAAGGCTTGTTGTGTTTCTGCAACCGTATCTGTGTGTCCAATGATGATGATCTTGAATCGATTCTCGAGTGAAGCTCATTCTAACCCCTTCTATATTCACCCGGAGCTATTAAAATGTACAAAGATCTAAAGGAGGTAAATTGATGGTCCTGAATGAAGAATGCGATCACAGACTTTATGACTAGATGTTTAACTTGCTGTCGCAACCCTTTTTAGGAGTCCTAACGTTGTTTGGAAAACTTTATAAAATCATGAGTCACCATCAATCTTTTTTGAAAAAGTGTGATTGGATCACTTTTAAAACAAGAGTATTTTGATAAAATGTTTTATTTATCAAAATAACATTTTTGGTCCAAAAAAAAAAAAAATAGGTTCGAGGTCGGTTCGCGTGCAGGGAAAGGTTAGCACCCCCACAACGCCCAAAAATTGGTACCTAATTGATTTAAAAAAATTGGAATTTGCAAGTTCACATGATTTCGCTTTATTTGTCCGCAAAGTGAATGTAAATCTATTTTAACGGCCTTATTGCCCGGGAAATGAACTTTAATTACCGCCAACACTCCTAGCGCTAACCCGTCATTCCCGTTTGATAAAACACCACATTAATTAAGTTTTCACTTTTTAACAAATCAATAAGAAAATTAAATGTGTTAAAGCCTTTTAATTAAAATCTAATCAGTGATTAAACCCTAAAGAAACATCTAAATTCATTTTAACTATTAAGGTTTAAATACAATTAAGTGTATCTCATTGAAAGTGTGAAGAATGTTTTACTGCATACATGTCTCTATTCTAGTTTTAAAGACCCTAATCCTATGGTTTTACACACATATATGTACATATAAAAACAAAAGGAACATAATTACTTAAATTAAATTAATAATTTAAAATAATTGCTAAAATAAAGAAAAGGGTAATTAATTATATATATATTTAAAAAAATCTGTATTAGGGATTAAATTAAAAGAAAGCAAAATGTGAGGGTTAATTTACACATATATATATGTATTAGGGATTAAATTAAAATGAAATTGAATGGATTTAAAACTAAAGGGCTGCGGTCTAAGACCCATGAAAAAAAGGCACAGGTCATATCCGGGTACGGGTCGGGTCATTGGGTTGGTATATAAGGTCTTTATCAGAAACAAAATTATTTTATACATTCCCCCCCAAAATGAATCAAACTCGGCTCTCATTTTTTCTCTGAAGACATTCATCGTGTTCTTCATAAATTGAAGAAAACGTCGATAGTCTATCGTGCCAGCCGCCATCCACCTATGCCCGCGCGCCGTTGCTGGCGTCAAAATTTCCTAGAAAACCCTAATTTCCAAGATTTCAGTAACCCTCAAATTGTAGTTTTTGCCAGAACTTCAACGTAACCAAATCACAATAGTGTTTCAACAAATCGGTGGTAAAAACAAACCATTTTCTTTATTTTATAACTGAAAAAACATAGACAATAGAAGAATGTTACCAGAAATATTGCTTTTCTTATTCCTTTGAAACTTCGATTACAATCCTTGCTTGCTGCTTTACAACCTCTGAATGCTAATTATATGAGCACGGCTGTGTAATTTGTATGTATCTAGTTTGTATCTCGATGTGTTACTTGAAATTTCTGATTGCTATTTATAGTACAAGAATTGCTTAAATCCTATGCTCAAATCCTTGATTTCTTCCCCTATTATTCCCGGATTTTTCTATGGCACCGATTTAGGGATTGTTCATTCCTATTTTGCTTTTGTTTTGACCTTATTTTCCAGCTAGGCTCCAATTTAGGGATTTTACCCCCTTGTTCTTTGTTTGCATATTTATGATGACTGAATCAATGAGGAAGACGTTGGCAAAGGGCGGATGGCGGCAAAATTAGCTCAGATGCTCACCGGAGAAGATGAAACGATCGGTTGAAGTCAAAATGTCACGTGCGTGTTTGTTATGCGTGAGTGGTGATCCACGTGCCTTGCTTTAGAGCGATATGGGCCATTAGATCGTGTCTTGATCTAACGTTTGTGAACGGTGCGGTGCTATATCAACCCCAGCTGGCGCGATCTGCACCGTTAGATCTCAGATTGATCCAACAACCTCCTTTTAGCTGTGCAACAAAGAAGCAAAAGGGATTAGGGTTTTGTTTGGTTATAAACGGGCCAACATGCCCTTATTGTAAATGGATATGTGTTTTGTTATGGGCTGTTTTTTGATTTTAATTTTTTATGAACCTTTTTAATACAAATGGGCTGTGAACTTTATGTTTTTTTGGGTTTTGATATCTACCTATATTATTAACTAAAATACTAACAAAAATGTATATAACTATGATAATGCTACCATAACAATAATACGTATAACAATTATACTAATTATAATACACTAAGTATATTGACAAAATTATATGACACCTAGATAATTCTAATACTAATTACTACGTTAATATTTTATAACACTAACATATGGCACTTATACTAATTATGATGTAACACTAACGATGTAATATAATACTACTAAACCAGAAATAACATAGTTAATACAATGAAAGTAAAAGAAGTTAGGTGAAAATTCAGTGACAATAGCTTCCCCTCCTTGGTCATTCTGGTGAAATAGGAATAGAACAAAGAACAAATGGACACTAATTTTCACCAATTACCAAACCGTCGATGTTTGAAGAGACATGTGGGGTTCTATTCTCCTTATGCTTGAATAGATGAGCGGGTTCTATTCTTCAAATGCTTGAATGGATAGGCAGGTTTTCATTCTCCTCATGCTCGTATAGATAAGCAGGTTCCGTTCTCTAAATGCTCGAACGGATAGGCGGGTTCTATCTCCAAATGCTTGAATAGATAAGCAGATTCCATTCTCCAAATGTCCGAACGGATAGGCAGGTTCTATTCTCTAAATGCTTGAATAGATAAGCAAATTCCATTCTCTAAATGCCCGAAAGGATAGGCGGGTTCTATTCTCCAAATGCTTGAATAGATTAGCGGGTTCTATTCTCCTCATGCTTGAATAGATATGTAGGTTCCATTCTCCAAATGTCCGAACGGATAGGCGGGTTTCATTCTCCAAATGCCGAACGGATATGCGGGTTCTATTCTTCTCATGCTCGAATAGATAAGCGAGGTTGAAAAAGGCTCCACCCTCCTTACGCCTGGATGAATAAGTGGGTTCCAAAACCTATCAAAAATAATTGCAATTGATCCAATTAAAACGCATATGCCTCTAGGGATGCCTAGTCATTAATGCATGTCTTATTTCTTTTCTTTTTAAATTCTTTTCCTCGAATTGGTTTTCTTAACAGCGCAGACATAGAAGAAATTCAAGCTCCAGGAAACTTGGATTATATCATCTCAAACATTTTCTCAACTCGCAAAAGATTGCGTAAATCTATTCTAATCCCATCTCATGAAACAAGAAACCAATATGAATTCATTTATCTTCTCCATACTGAGCAAAACTTTGCTCAATGCCATTTAATCACCATGAGTAAGAAAAGTGGCGACATCCCATCTCTTGAACCTAATTGGCTCCACCAATTTCTTGTTGTTAAAATTCAACTGACTATTCCTTGGAAAGAAATCTTCACCATTTCCTTATTTCAATTTCAGTGACTGTAAGACTTATCCTTTTATTTGGGTGAAATTAGAGCTTACCAAAACACCATCATGTTGTACCATTGGTTCAATGCCCTATTCATCTTTTCCCGTGACTTCTGCCTTTTCAACCAGGAAAGCCATATAGCGTTGCTAGGACACCTAAGGGTGAAATTCTGTGGGGATATACAGGGACGCTTTGGTTTGCCATCATTAATGCATGGGAAATCATCTGAATATTGCGGCTGTTATGCTACAATGATTGACAAAATAACCATAGATGGTCATTTTCATCGTCTCTACTTTAACATTCTCATTCTTAGTACTTCTTTGCTTCACTGAGAACATTTCTAATCTTTTGCAATTTTGCTTGCTCAATCCAGTTATCTTGTATTCCTGGTTGGAAGGGCTAACTTTACCCTTATATTCTTCAACACTCTTTTAGCCTTTGTCAAGTTATCATTGTAGTTGATACATCAATGTTCGGTGACAAGCTTCCTAGAATCCTGCTGTTCTCCCAATGTCTCATATCCTTAGCTATTTCCTTCAATGTCTGTAAAATTGTTCTCATTGTTGTAGAAAACAAATTATCTCGTGTAAGCATCTCTGCTTTGCAACATGCTGCCTTAGGGTAACATCTCTTGAGGGTCCTCTGCAGAGATCTCCGAATGGAAATCTTTGCAGCAAAACCTATTTCCATCTTGAATCTCTTCATAAGTTTGCTGTTCTTTATGCCCTATGCTCCAAATTTGACCACAGAATACCTCATAGTTTCAATACCCTTTTAGACTAATTTCAAAGTAATGCCCAAAAATCTTTTGTATATTTCAAGTGATGTCAAATTTAATAATTCTCATTTCAATGCAAGATGCTTTATGGAAAGGGAAAAATATCAAAGGAGGAAAAGAAAAGGTCTACGCAACAAAATTTTATTAGTATTGTGGCAAACACAAAAAGAAATTACATGGAAAGGAAACAAGTTTTTCAGATATCAAAGCCTAAATTCCTCCTGTCAAGACTCCCGAAGATGCCTTGAATGTTATCTATGCTGAGCAGACTCTGGAAATAATGACTGCATATGAAGATATGAAGCTTTCCTGGTATAGAATCCCAAGGATCGATTTGTGAAAGGACCACTTTTGCAAATTATCTGAGCCGTCCTTTACGGGGTTTCAACTCAGATCCTCTTTTGGTTTCAAAATGCCCTTTACGGGTTTTCATTTTGAACCCCTATTTTCCTTTTCTTTCTTCTCTTTTTTTCTCTTTCCTTTTTCTTTTTTCTCTTCTCTTTTTTCTTTTTTTCTCTTCTTCTTTCTTCTTCTTCAAATGTATTACTTTTAACCGAGTCTGAATTTATCAGGCTTTAGAGTTCGTCTCCATCCATTTCGGCTAAAATTAACGCTCTCCCTAAGAAAACCTTTGATACGATGTAAGGTCCCTCCCAATTTGATGCCTATTTACATCGGGAATCACTTTGAATTAGAAGCTTCTTCTTCAGAACCAAATCCCCCTCTTTGAATTCTCTTGGGCGAACTTTCTTCTCATGAGCCTTTATCATCCTTCTTTGATACATCTGCCCGTGGCACAATGCTTTCAATCTTTTTTCTTCAATTAAGTTCAGCTGGTCATATCTTGCTTGAACCCATTCTGCTTCTTCCAACTTTGCTTCTATTAAGACACGGAGCGAAGGTATTTCAAATTCAATCGGTAATACAACTTTCATTCCATATACCAATGAGAAAGGTGTTGCCCTAGTGGAAGTTCTTACTGTGGTTCGATAAGCGTATAAGGCAAACAATAGCTTCTCGTGCCAATCTTTATAGGTATCAGTCATTTTTGCAATTATCTTCTTGATATTCTTATTCGTAGCCTCTACTGCCACATTCATCTTCGGGCAATATACCACAAAATTATGATGTTTAACATTGAACTACTCACAGACTCCACTTATCATCATGTTATTCAAATTAGAGGCATTATCGGTGATGATACTTTTAGGCAAGCCGTATCGACAAATGATTTCCTTTTTCAAAAACTTGCAAATTGTGGATCTGGTGACTTTTGCATACGAGGCTGTTTCTACCACTTCGTAATATAATCAATGGCTACCAAGATAAAATGATGCCTGTTTGACGCCTTAGGGTGAATCTGACCGATGACATCAATGCCCCACATGGAGAACGACCAAGGGGCTGTCATAACATGAAGAGGTTGAGGTGGTGTATGAACCTTGTCAGCATAGATTTGGCACTTGTGGCATTTGCGAGAATAGTTGATGCAATCATATTTCATGGTTGACCAATAATATCCAAGACGCATGATCCTTCTGGCCATGGTGAAGCCACTAGGATGGGTTCCACAAACTCCTTCATGAACTTCTTCCATAATTAATTGAGCTTCTTTTGCACCCACACATCTTCGAAGCACTTGATCACGACTTCTTTTGTATAAAATCTCTCCATCAAGGACATACCATGATGCCATTTTCCTAATCATTTTCTTTTCATTCTCTGTAGCTTGCGGTGGGTATTGCTAGAATTCTACATATTGCAAGATGTTATGGTACCATGGCAATCCATCCATCTCTTCTTCCACATCATAACAATGGGCTGGAGAGTCTAGCACATGTTACCTGATGGGCACCATCTCAGAACCCTCACTTACCTTAAACATGGTGGCTAAGGTGGCTAAAGCGTCAGCCATCTGATTGTCTTCCCTGGAGAGATACTTGGAGGTAACCTTATCGAACTCTTTGATTAGCTTGAGGACTAACTTGTGGTATTCTACCAGCTTCACTCCCTTTGTCCCCATTCACTACGTATCTAATAAATGACCAATGCATAATCCCCAAAGACTCTTAGGGTATGAATTTTCCTCTTTATAGCCTCTCTTAGACCTATTATACAGTCCTCGTACTCCGCCATGTTATTAGTGTAGAAAAATTTCAAGCGACTGGTAAAAAGGTAATATTTTCCTTTCGGTGAAACCAAAATTGCCCCTATACCTCACCCTAACGCATTTGCTGCACCATCAAAGTTCATAACCCAATATTCTATTGGAGTCTCATCATTTTCTATGATACACATCAAGTCTTCATCAGGAAAATTAAAATTTAACGCTTCATATTCATCATACGGCTTGCAAAAAAGTTAGCCACGACACTCCCTTTTATCGCTTTTTGGCTCAAATATTGGATATCAAATTTTGATAGTAACATCTGCCAACGCGCCAACCTTCCTGATAAAGCTGGAGCCTCCATCATGAACTTCAGTGGATCTAACTCCAAGATTAGCCATGTAACATGATAAAGCATATATTGCCTTAGTCTTTTAGCTGCCCAAACCAAAGCACAACATAGTTTTTCAATTGATGAATATCTGGTTTCACAATCAATAAATTTCTTGCTCATGTAATATATTGCCTTTTCTTTTCTTCTAGTATCGTCATGTTGCCCTAACACACAACCCATAAAATTTTCATAGACCATTAGGTACAAGATCAGTGGTTTCCCTGAAACAGACGATACTAATACTAGAGGCTTACTCAACTACTCCTTGATCTTTTCCAAAGCCACTTGATATTCTTCATCCCTTGTCCCGGGTTTATTCTTCTTGAGTAACCTAAATATTGGATCGCACTTATCAGTTAGCTGAGAAATGAAACGTGCAATGTAATTTAATTGCCCTAGAAAACCTCGAACTTCCTTTTATGTTCGAGGTGGTGGGAGTTCTTGTATAGCTTTTATCTTACCAGGGACGATCTCAATTCCCCTTCTACTCAAACACAACCCAATAACTTTCCAGATGTGACCCCAAATGTGCACTTAGCCGGGTTGAGCTTCAATTGGAACTTTCTCAGTCTTAGGAAGAGTTTTTCTAAATTAACCAGATGTTCTTCCTCAGATCAAGATTTGGCTATCATATCATCGACGTATACCTCTATTTCCCTATGCATCATATCATGAAAAGGGTGACCATGGATCTTTGATAGGTTTCCCTTGGATTCTTAAGTCCAAAGGGCATCAATTTATAGCAAAAAGTTCCCCACAGCGTCATAAAAGTCGTCTTTTCCATGTCTTCTGGGCACATCTTAATCTGGTTATACCTGGAGAAACCATCCATGAAAGAGAAGAGTGAATGACCAGCTGTATTGTCGACTAAAGTGTCAATATGTGGGAGCGAGAAATTATCCCTAGGGATTGCCTTTTTGAGGTCCCTGTAGTCAACGCACATTCGTACTTTTCCATATTTCTTCGGTATTGGGACAATATTCGCCACCTATTTCGGATACTTGGCTACCTTGAGGAATCATGCATCATATTGCTTCTTTACCTCATCCCTGATCTTGAGGAGTGTTTCAGCCTTCATTATTCTAAGATTTTTCTTTACAGGTTCACATCCTACCTTTATAGGGAGCCTATTCATAACGATGTCGGTGTCAAGGCCGGCCACATGTTGATATGACCAAGCAAAAATATCTTTGAACTCTTTCAAGAGCTCGATCAGACCTTGACTGGTTTTGGCTGTGATGGTAGTACCAATCTTCACCTCTCACTTTTCTTCTTCAGTACAGAGGTTTAATGTTTCTATTTCCTCTTTATGTGGTAGAATCTGTTTTTCCTCTATTTCTATTATTCTGAGCAAGTCACTAGGTAGATCATATTCCTCCTTATTGTCAGTATTTCCAGCATCTCCCAAGCATAGAGGCAATTCAAAGTCAACCTCGAAGTCAGACTCAGATTCATTTATGCCAATGATATCTGAAGATCTGAAAAAAAAGAATAGGCAAAAGATATATACAAAGGGAAGAAATAAAATGAATGGAATGCTTTTTATGCTTTTAACTTTATGGTTTTCATTTGGTTTTGGTTTATTTTCAAAAAAGGTTTGCCACACAAGATTTAAGGAAATGCAACTTTTATTGAGTTCAAATTAAAAGTTTGACATAGGCCATTTACATAAGATCCCCTATTGTCTCTGGGCCTAGAGCAAAGGGGTTGGTTTTGGGAATTACTCTGAACATGTCTTAAAGACTACAAGAATTTCTTCAGCAGTCCAATTGTCAAGCACAGAGCAAGGGTGAATCATTGACAGGTACTGACTTTCTTCTTCCTCGTCGACCACAGTGTTAATACTCAGCTTTTCAAACGTTTCGCATAAAGCGCTCTCTCATTTTTCTTCCTCACTAACTGGGCACTTGGATCTAGCATGCCTCCGGATATAAAGCTATGGCTCAGGGGCGGGAAAGTCATTGGCTCTCACTTAATTTCCTCTCCCTTCAATCTAGCTTTTCTCATCTCTTGATGCTTTTTAATTTCAGCCCTTCTTTGCCATTTGTTGGGTTTAAAGCCCAAGCCAAACTGATCTTTTTTCGCTAGGATTACTACGGGATACAACCTCCTTTGATGTCTATTTCCAAACCCTTTTCCAATTTTAGCTACTTTCCCAAGCGTTTGTTTTACCAACATCTTTGTACAGCTTGATAATTCTGGTTCTGGCACCTTGCTCCCTTCAGTGACAAAGATTGCATTGACTAGCTCCAATGTCCTGAAATGACACTCGAGTGCACCCTCATCGATCTCGATGAAGGGTGCATCAGTGGTTACTGATGCAATGATTTCCCCCTCTTCACCGACAGTTATTAGTTGACCATCGATTACGAATTTTAGCTTCTGGTGTAAAGTAGATGGGACCGCTCCTGCCGTGTGGATCCACAGGCACCCAAGCAAGCAGCTGTAACTGGGTCTTATATCCATGACCACAAACTCAACATTGAAGGTCGTTGGTCCAATTTGCAAAGACACCTCAATTTTCCCTAACACATCCTTCCCAGTTCCATCAAATGCTCTTACTGTGTTTTAATAAGTTCTCATATGAGAACTATCTATTGCCAGTTTCTTCAGTGTGGCTAACGGTAGAACATTCAGTGCCAACCCATTATTGATAAAGACACTGGGTAACATATGTCCCTTACATCTGGTAGTGATGTGTAAAGCCTTGCACGATCCCCTTCCTTCACCTGGTATTTCCTCATTGTTGAATAAAACAAAGTTGTTGACAACAATGTTATCGACTAACATGTCCATCTTATCAGTTGTGATCTCCTTTGGTACGAATGTTCGGTTTAGAATCTTTAAAAAGGCTTCACGATGGCCTTCAGAACTTAATAGCAGAGATAACTTAGAAATTCGAGCCAGAAGCTTGTGGAGTTGCTCTCCACCACACTATATTCACTGTGTTTTAAAATCTTCAAGAATTCTTGAGCCTTCGATTCCTTTACGGGCTTATGATATACTGTTGGTTTTTCTTTCAAGAAATCTCTGTTATCCTCTTTCTCAGGCTCCTCAGCAACAACCTTTATTTGTGTTGCATCTCTATCTTTTGCTATTGGTTGGGAATATAGCCTTCCACTCCTCGTGAAACAGATCACCTCATTGACTGGTTCTTCCTTCTCTTTAACAAATGTTTCTCCTGGAGCTGCCACCATACAAGCGTAATTCCAAGGGACTGTTTGCTATCCCTGTATAGAAATGAGGTCAGTGCTTTAATTATAAGCCGCGGGGTTACACCCCTTACTGGCTCACTAACTCTCGTTTTAGCCTTAATAACTAAAAGCTTCATTCCAGAGTAGTCTCTTCTAGAGGGTGACTCATCTGATGTAAAAATGTCCAATATGCATTCCTTGTCTTATTTTTCAAAGAACTCAAGTTATTTTTTGTTCATCTTGTCTTGAACTAGTTTCTTAAATTTTAAGCAACAATCAATCTTGTGTCGTTTCTTCATGTGGTATTCACAGTACAATTCATCTTCAATTTTTAGCTTTTGGGCTCCTCTTTCCAACATCCCAGCTGCCACCATTTGAGCCCATACCCATTTCATGGGAGCTTTGATTTCAACAACACATTCCTTAACCATCTTATCGTCCTCTTCTATGATTGCATTCACACCTACCTTTTGATGATTTGGCAGAGGGTTTCACTTATCTTTTGACGTATCAAATGATAACATCCTTGATTTTTTAAGTCATCCACCACCCTTTTGAATGCAGTGCAATTCTCAATGGTATGCCTCTAACTCCTACATGATATTCACATTGTGCCTTCTCATCATACCATGGTGGGTATGGGGGTGAGAATGGGGGAACATGTCTTGGTAGCACCATCTGGGATTTGACCAGTTCAGCAAAAAATTCTACATATGTCATTGGAATAGGAGGGAAGTATGGTTTCTAGCTCCCTTGATAACTTTTTTCTTCATTCAGAGGATTTGTGATTGCTGGAGCTGTGGTCGAGACATTGGGCTTGTTGAAGACTACCCCCTTTGAGTAACTGGGATTGTAGACATTAGTGGCATTGAATTTATTGTCTCTCTTTTTGTATGGTTTCTTTATTTCCCAATTATCCAACTTTCCACTTTTCATGGCCGCAATAATCAACTCTCCATTTATAAGCATGTCCGCAAAACTCTTTGTGGCATGAATAAGTATACGATCATAGAAAGAACCCTTTAATGTCTCCACAAACATTGGGGTAATCTCATTCTCCAGCAATGGTGCCTGGACTTGAGCAGCCACATCCCTCCATCTTTGCGCGTATTGGCGGAAGATCTCATGATGCTTTTGCTCCATCCCTTGCAGAACTAAACGGGTTGGAATCATGTATGAAACATGCTTGTACTGCTCACTAAAGGCTCTGGACAAATCCTTCCATGATCTGATGTTAACTCGACTTAGCTGCGTGTACCAGCATGCAGCTGATCCTACTAGACTGTCTTGGAAGAAATGATAAGCAACTTCTCATTGTCAAGATACATAGACATTTTCCTGCAATACATAGTTAGATGTGCTGAATGTCACGTAGTTCCATCATATTTTTCGAAGTCAGAGATCTTGAACTTTGGTGGTACTACTAGATCAGTCACTAGGCTTAAATCCTTGGCATCCACTCCTCCATATATAACTCCTTATTGGAAAGACTTAATCATTCCCTCTAACTTCTCATAGCGATTTTCCCATTTCTTCTCAGCTTTTACCTTATCGACAATTTCATCGAGATCAGACACCTCAAGGACCTCTTCAGAGTTTATCTTCCATCATTCTGAGCCGAGGTTTCAGCAAAATGTGGTGAAATCTTGACCTTAGAAGATTGAACTTCTCTTTGCATGCTTGGATGAACGAAGGCCATCCCCTGAAATTTTGGCATAGCATTAGCTTCCTCGCCAGATTCCATCGCGTATGGGTCCCTAAAGCCTAACATGGCTGCAATTGAACCATCCATCTTTTGATGAACTAACTCCATCTGTTGCTTCAGATCCATCTCCAGCTTGTCTAACCTATCCTGGGTACTCTTATGGTTGCTTTCTAAGGTTGTGATTCTGTCTTCCATTGCTCTAACTTGAGACCGAGTTCCGTACTTGTGATTTGTTTTTGCTATTTTGATTTTTTTTCCATTTTTATTTGAGTTAGATTCTTATTATGTCATGTTTGCATGTACAAATGTAAACACAAAAGCAAAGAAAAGCTATAAGACACAAAAGAATGAAATGCAAATGCATGAATGCAAGCGAAGGGCTGTTAATTCCATGAAATATCTGCTCAAGCAACAACTCTTTTATTGAATATGAAATGGTCCTTATTACATCAAATTTTATTTACAAATATTTTTCAGCCTGAACTCCTAGTTCCTTGATTTCTTCAACGAGCCACATAAGCCTCGGTCCTACTTCTCTTGTTGGCTTGACATACTGATGAAGAGCTGCAGCTTCAGTGGCTAACATCATCATGTGTCGAGCCACATCCTGTACCTGGGTCATGACAGTCCTATCAAACTCACCCCGTTCTTGAATTCTTCTAGCCACGTCTCTAAGACGAGTGAACCAATAGTCATTACCTCCCTCAGCTATATCTTCAAGGACCAGGATCTTCGTCCTATATTCCTGGATGATGTTATCCATTCCTTCAACCTGTTTCTTAAAGGTATCATTCTCACTTAGACAAGCCTGAAGTTCAATATAGGTGTGATGATTCTGGAGTCTATGCAACGAGCGGTTCAAATCATCTTTCTTGGTTTGTAACTTAGAAACATAAGCATGGCTTTTCTTTAGCTTTTTGCTTGTTTCATCATATGATGTCTGCATCTCGAATAAACAGATCTTGTTGTCATAGGTCTTCCTTTTCCATGTAGCCATATTTTTCTTCTCTTTTTCATGAACCCATTTGCTACTTCCACTTTCAATTACCAGTTTACCTTTTTTTTTCTTTAGCAAGGGCTCGTCTATATTTCTCAACCTTGCGCTTTCCTCGTTCCTTTTCTTTTCCTACAGCATGCTCGATTTCTTACTTCCACTGCTCTTGAGTCTTTCTCAGATCAGCATTTCGAACAATAGTCTGGAACTTGAGGAAGTCAACCCTTTGGATCTCAAACTTCTTTTCTAGGTCTTCATACAGTTTTATCACTCGCTTTGTCTCCCCTTTATACTTCTCAACATCGAGGCTTGACTCAAACTTGTCTCTTTGGTTCTGCTCTCGTAAGGCTTCTATCTCCAACTTAGCCCTTCTTAACTCTTCTCTTAGGATGTCAGCTTATGTAGGGACTACCTTTAAGTGTTCTTCTAGAGACTTGGCCCATCCTATTGTAGGTGTTATGACTTTGTCATTTACTCTCGTATGCCTCTAAATATCATAGTCCGGGGTGTACATGCAATGTTTATCAGATTCTAACTTCATATGATAAGAGTGTTTTTATGCATCATTGATTGTGTGAACCTTCTGTCTAAACTCTCACTGGAACTCGAATTCTAATGATCCAAGACCGGTAGTGAATAGGATGAACTGCTGAGACACAAACTGATGAGATATCAGAAAAGGGGCACATCCAATTCCTCCCCCGACCTAGCAACATTAAGAAGTTGAAATCTCCACATTTATATAGAATTTTGGTATGACCCATTCAAGGAACCCTCCATATGATGTCTTCGTCACGACGATCCCCGAATATATCAATCCATTTATTCTTCTTAACAACGGGCCAATCCTTCACCAAGAACTCTCGGAGAGGTGAGAAGTTTGGGGAAAACACATTTGATAAAGCCAATATTGGGCCAAAAATGACTGAAGGCCCAAACTTGTAAAAGCGGAGCACATCCTCTAAAATGGACACCTTTAACTTTTCAACAAACATTAAGTGAAATGAAGGTTTCAGCAAGTGCAACTGGCACTGGATTGACTCCTCTCCTTATCTGTTCAAGGAAATCAAGTAATGTCACATCAATGTTCCCTAGAACCTTCAGAAAATGACTAAACCATAAATTGCAATGGCTAGGAGATCAACCCTCTTTTCCCTATTGGGGTGAGTTGAAATTATACTTCTGATGTTTGACCAAGGGAAATTAACGTTGCCTCCTCTCTTCCGTATCAACCCCTTGACCCAACCATCACTCATACCAGCGAAAGCTTGAAGTCTTGCATGTGGTCTTTTATTTTTATGAGGCTTGGCATAGACCCAGTTCTTCTTCACTTTACACAGACTGAAAAGGGCTAAGTACTCCTCAAATGTAGGCACCATATCTTCTTTATTAAAAGTGAAACAACAATACCCTGGATTCTAGAATTGGACCAAGGCTTTTAGAAACTGTTCATCAACCTTCACGTACAAGAGATAGGTTATATCACCATAGACTTCATGGAACAACTGCTTAGTCTCATAATCAAAGCGCTCCCAAATTTCCCGTAGTTCTTGGACGCTGTTCTGTTTGATACTGATGTGGGCATATTCTAAAGTCTCTATCTCATGATCAGCTGCTAGATTATCCCCAAATGTTCACTGATTTACCTCAGACAAATGTTGTACCTTTGCATTCTCATCTTCACTTTTCAAAATCCTTCCGTCCATAACAAGAGTTTTTCAAAGTTGAGCAATTATTTTGAGAATCAACCCCTTCTAGATATGTAATGATGTTGCATGAATGGATATGCAAATCAACAAGACAAGGGGAATATTAAAATCAAGAAAACACAGAGAATTCGAAATAATTTCACAAACAATTCTGGGCAGCACATTCCAACACTCCAGGACATGTCTCCCTTTATTACTAAAACCGTAGGTTTTCCGTATGACTCTAGGTTCTCAAACGGTTGGGTTCTAAAAGGTACCCGAGCTGTCCTGGCTGTCCCCTACTAAGGGTAGCAAGGCCCGTAGTTCTCACCCATTATAGGCTTCAAACGAACCATATTCAACTCAGGAGGACTCACTTCCTATGTCTTCTCGAAGGATCAATATCCTTACGAAGACATGAGGCATATGAGTCCCGAGGTTACTTGCTAGGCTCATATGGAGAATCAATATTCTGACATGAGCAAAGTGTTTTCCATTCGCTTAACAATTGGGTGAAGCTCGGGAATAAATTTTTTGTAACAATTTTAAAATGCGTAAGATAGAATTACATTCATTAAGCGGGCAAATAGATTGAAACTTTTGTGAACTTGCAAATTCCCTTTTTAAAAAAACTTTTTTAGAAACAATTTGTGGCCTGATCCTCTTTTTATTATTAAAAAAAATAGAGTCCCCAAGCTGTCACAACCCTTTTTTGGAGTCTTGACGTTGTTTGGATATCTTTATAAAATTACAGAGTCGCCGCCAATCTTTTTGAAAAAGTGTGATTGGATCACTTTTAAAACAAGGGTATTTTGATAAAACGTTTTATTTATCAAAATAACATTTTTGGTCCACGAAAACAAAGAAAATAGGTTTGGGGTCAGTTACGTGCAGGGAAGGCTTAGCACCCCCACAACGCCAAAAAATTGGTACATAATTGATTTTAAAAAAAATAGAATTTGCAAGTTCACATGATTTTGCTTTATTTGTCCGAAAAGTGTATGTAAATCTATTTTAAAGGACTTATCGCCCGGGAAATGAACTTCAATTACCGCAAATACTCCTGGCGCTAACCTGTCATTCCCGTTTGATAAGACACCACATTAATTAAGTTTTAAATTTTTAACAAATCAATGAGAAAATTAAATGTGTTAAAGTCTTTTAATTAAAATCTAATCAGTGATTAAATCCTAAAGAAACATCCACATTCATTTTAACTATTAAGGTTTAAATCCTATGGTTTTACACATATATATGTACATATAAAAACAAAAGGAACAAAATTACTTAAATTAAACTAATGATTTAAAATAATTGCTAAAATAAAGAAAAGGGTAATTATATATATATATATATTTAAAAAAATCTATATTAGGGAATAAATTAAAAGAAAGCAAAATGTGAGGGTTAATTTGAAAACAATTTATAATCTGGTGCCAAATTGGGAAGAGAAAGGACGGAATTGAATGGATTTAAAACTAAAGGGCTGCGGTCTAAGACCCATGAAAGAAAGGCGCGAGTCATAGTCGGGTACGGGTCGGGTCATTGAGTTGGTATATAAGGTTTTTATCAGAAACAAAATCATTTTATACATCCCCCAAAAATGAATCAAACTCGGCTCTCATTTTTTCTCTGAAGACATTCATCGTGTTCTTCATAAATTGAAGAACACGACGATAGTCCGCCATTATGGCCGCCATCCACCTATGCCGGCGACAAAATTTCCCACAAAACCCTAATTTCCCAGATTTTGGTAACCCTCAAATCACATTTTTTGCCATAAATTAAACAGAACCAAATCACAACAGTGTTTCAACAAATCAGAGGCAAAAAATAAACCAATTTCTTTATTTTATTACTGAAAAAACATAGACAATAGAATAATGTTACCTGAAATATTGCTTTTCTTATTCCTTTGAAACTTCGATTACAATCCTTGCTTGCTGGCTTTACAACCTCTGAATGCTAATTGTATGTGCACGGCTGTGTAATTTGTATGTATCTAGTGTGTATCCGATGTGTTACATGAAATTCACAGTGCTATTTATAATACAAGGATTGCTTAAATCCTAAGCTCAAATCCTCAATTTCTTCCCCTTTGATTGTAGAATTTTTGCTATGGCATTGATTTAGGGATTGTTTATTCCTATTTTGCTTTTGTTTTGACCCCATTTTCCAGCTAGGATCCAATTTAGGGATTTAACCCTCCTGTTTCTTTGTTTGCATATTTCTGATGACTTGAATCAATGAGGGAGGCGTCGACAAAGTGCAGAAGGCGGTGGAATTAGCTTGGGTGCTCATCGGAGAAGATGAAACGGCTGATCAAAGTCAAAATGTTGCGTACGTGGTTGTTATACGCGAGTGGTGATCCGCGTGCCTTGCTCTGGAGCGATATAGGTCGTTAGATCATGTCTTGATCTAACGACTGTGAACGGTGCAGTGCTATATCATCCTCAGATGGCGCGATCTGTGCTGTTGGATCTCAGATTGATCCAATGGCCTCCTTTTGGCTGCGCAACAAAGAAGCAAAATGGATTAGGGTTTTGTTTGGTTATAAACGGGCCATCATGCCCTTATTGTAAATGGATCTGTGTTTTGTTATGGACTGTTTTTTTATTTTAATTTTTTATGAACCTTTTTAATACAAATGGGCTGTGAACTTTATGTATTTTTGGGTTTTGATATCTACCTATATTATTAACTAAAATACTAACAAAAATGTATATAACTATGATAATGCTACCATAACAATAATACGTATAACAATTATACTAATTATAATACACTAAGTATATTGAAAAAATTGTATGACACCTAGATAATTCTAATACTAATTACTACGTTAATATTTTATAATACTAACATATGGCACTTATACTAATTATGATGTAACAATAATGATGTAATATAATACTATTAAACCGGAAATAACATAGTTAATACGATGAAAGTAAAAGAAGTTAGGTGAAAATTCAGTGACAACATTTGCCAACGAGTCAAGGCCGAGCACAAGGTGCCTACGAGTCTTCTGCAGCCTATCGAGCTTCCACAGTGGAAATGGGAGCGTTTTACAATAGACTTTGTAAGTGGCTTACCTATGACACCAAAGAAGAATGATTCTATTTGGGTCATTGTGGACTGATTTACTAAATCTGCTCAGTTCCTTCCGGTGAGAATGGATTTCAGTTTGCCTAAGCTCGCAGAGTTGTATATCCGTGAAGCCATTTGGTTACACGGAGTCCCTGTGTATATTATCTCCGATCGTGACCCTCGATTCACAGCTTAGTTTTAGAGGACCTTACACGAGGCCTTGGGAACACGAGTACACCTTAGCACTACTTTCCATCCTCAAATCGATGGCCAATCCGAGAGAGTTATTCAGGTAAACTCTAAACCCTCATTTGAATTGTGTGTCTAAATGCTTTGTGTCAATCTCAATTCTTCCTTGTAGATTCTGGAAGATATGCTCCGAGCTTATGTCATTGACTTCGGGAATACGTGGGAAAAATCCTTACCTTTAGTCGAGTTTGCATACAACAATAGTTATCAAGGCTTAATTCAAATGGCCTCGTACAAAGCTTTGTATGGAAGAAGATGCAGAACTCCTCTTTGTTGGACCGAACTCGATGAAGGTAGGATACTAGGTCCTGACTTGCTTAAGGCTGCCTTCGATTGACAGAAATCATATGCTGATTTGAAAAAAAGAGATATCCAGTACGAGGTAGTGAGAAGGCCTTCCTCAAAGTATCTCCGTGGAAGAAGATCCTTCAATTCTGCCAAAAGGGGAAGTTAAGCCCGTTCGAAGTGATTGAAAGAGTTGGTCCTGTAGCATACCGATTAGCTCTTCTCGAGGAGTTAAGTCGGATTGACAACGTCTTCCACGTATCTATGTTATGCAAGTATCGGTAAGATCCCTCCCACGTAATTGAGCCAGAGTCTGTGGTAATTTAGTCCAATCTGACGTACGAGAAGGAACCTGTACAACTCCTCGTACGGGAAGTCAAACGGATTCGTAACAAGTCTGTGCCCTTAGTGAAGGTTATGCGGAGAAGTCATTCTGCTGAAGAGGCAACATGGGAACCTGAAGAAACCATGCAAAAGCAGTATCCTCACCTCTTTACTTGATGTAAAAATTCAAGGATGAATTTTCTTAAGGGGGAGTTGTCACATCCCGAAAACTGGTCTAGTCGAAATTAGGTTTCAGTGATCGAAAATTTTGAATCCAATGTGCAAAATGTTGTAATAAATGACCATTGTACCCCTTCTTTTTTAATGAAATCACAATTTGGTCCTATTGGAGCAAGTGGACTTCCTTGTATGAAATTCAGAGCCCAAAATGCAAATTTTGAGCAAGGCTTATCGATACGGTCAAGCCAGTATCGATACATCCCAACTGTCAATAAATAACTTATCTATTTGGGCATGAGAGTATCGATACGGTCACGAGCATATTGATACAAGGCCCTTATTTTGAATCTATTCAAAGTTAAAATTGAAAGGAAAGTAAGAAATGTGCTTACTCACCTCCTTGCTTGACCACTCCCATGTAAAAGCCATCAAAAAAGTGATTTATATCAAAGTGAAAAGAAGTGATTAGATGATGACCTTGAATTGAGTAGACCCTTGCCCAAGGGAAATGCTTTCATTGGTCCAAACTTTGGTGGGCAATCATTAAGAGAATTGATGTGGTTTTTATATGAATAATAAAGAGAAAAGCTTTCATCCCTTCACCTTTCTATCTTTAAAACCTCCCGGTAAACTAAAACCACCTTGCTATCAAAAGAAGCACACACCTCCATTAGTGTCTTCAACCTCTAGCTAAGCTAGCACCTTGGTGTAATCCTCGATCATCGTTCGACTTCAATACCCCATTTGAAAGCTCATAACTCGATAAGCAAAACCCCTCATTCGATTTGATGATTCCAATCTTTGTTGGAGCTTAATTTCAAAATTAGGTTTTCCCGGTTCAAGTAGAAACCCATGAATTAAGAGTTTGATTTTGTTAATCCGATGTTGTCCCTAAGCTCCGGTAAGTTCAAAATGTGTTTCTGAATCCTTAATTTGAATTCTAATGTAATCCTAACTTCGTGCTAGCTCAAGTGTTGGAGAAGGATCCCTTGTCATCTCCAAAGGAAGCTAGGAACAACAGAGTTGTAATTCGAGAGCCTCATAATCAAGGTGAGTGTAGTCATGTCAAAGGATAGGCACGGTGCCATCCCATTGCATTATTGTGGTTTGCTATGCATTGTGTCAAAGCTCAAGTAAAGCAATTGTCTATAAATTCGAATGGTAAGGTTGGGTAAGCCCTTGTGTCATTTTGATATGGTTATGGATATACATGTGACATATGATCTGATCTAAATGAACTATGAAAATGATATGTAGAAATATGAGCAACTATGTTACATTATGTGAAATTGATATGGCTATGTGATGATCCGATGTACACATCTACGATCATATGCCATGGAGCTATGGCTCACTTTTGTTTCTGATGTGTTATGGCCTACGGGCACAAAGGTAAGAAAATACCATGATATATGTGAACCGTAGACATTTGTGAGTTTTGGATACAATTGGCATGCCATAGGGTTATTTGAGCTCGTATAAGTAAGGGTGGACTACGGTCCGGGGCTACGGCCTATATGTGGGGGAGATAAGGATGGATTGTGTAAGAGATTTATCCAGAGCTACGGCTCAAGGCTACGACCTATTTTCCAATATATGTGTGGTGTAAAGGGGAATCCGTGTATCCATCTGTTACATTGTCCAAGGAAATTAATAAGTGTTTAATTATGATATGTTTATGTGAGAATATGATAAATGATTCAAAACATGATGCTTATGAAATTAAAGATGATATTATGATGCCTAATTATGTTGCCATGCTATTCATGATGATGGATTGCCATGCATGTCATGTTAATCTGTTATGTTTGTTATGACTACCTCACTAGGCTATATAACCTAACATATGTGTGTCTCATGCATTTCAGGGTCTTGAGATTTTTCGAGCTACGATCATGTAATCTCCCTATTGCAAGTCACTTCCGCAAACTATATGTATGTTTGTTTTCGTTTCCGAACTCCTAGTATGGTAGTATAAGGTTCAATATGTTGTAAAGGCCTATTTTGATGTAGTGGTGCAAACCTATTAGGAACTGGGTGTGGTATGGTTTAAATGGTGTGTTTCGGAATGGTTAAAATGAGCATTAAGGCACTAATTGGAAAAGTCGTAGTAAACGGATTTGAAATGTCCTAAAATTTGACACGTAATTAGAAATACTGTTTTTAAGATCACTGGTAAAGTTTGATAAAATTTGAAAACATTTGCTAGGTTAATTCGAATAAAAACCAATAAAAAAATCTGTCATTACAGGTCATGGCGTATTGATATGGGTGATGGCGTATCGATACGACCAGACATAAATTGGCTCAATAGAACAAGGCGTATCCATACGGTTTGGGCATATCAGTACGAAATTTGGTCACTGGAATTTGGATGGGAAAAAGGTATCGATACGGTCATAGAGCGTATCGGTACAGGGTCAACGCGTATCGATACTGGACTAGCTGTATCGGTACGAGTTTGACATCCTTCAAATATGGAAATATAAAATTAGGCTTAGCGTATCGATACAGCCTTTAGGATATCAATACGGTGTTAGTTAATTCTGTTATAAAGAACAAAAAGAAGTTTTAGGCAGTTTGCAAATTGATCACTAAATAACTACACGATCTAATTAATCAGGTTAACGATATCCGATAGTAATAGAACTTCATAGATTGATAATTGGTAATTTTAGTTACAAGTTGATAATAAAGAATTTGGGTTAAGATCGCTAATTTGTAAAGTTTACAATTTAGTCCCTAATTTTGTAAAAGTTTAAAATTGACCTCGATTCTAATACGACTAGTAACAAATAGGTTCGATAAGCCTTGAGAATGATTAATAAAATATTCCAAACAAGTTCCGAACTCCGATTCCGTCTTCCGATCTTCGAATAAGTTTTCGATAACACTTTCCAACCCAGTTCTCTACCAGACTAGGAAGGGGGTGTTACAGGACTGGTATCAGTACGATTTTTGCTAGGCGTTTCGATACAGTAAGACCTATATCGGTACGACCTAACTGCCATAACAAATTTACCCATTTTAGCTTGGCCGTATCGATACGGCCATAAGGTGTATCGATACGGGTCTCTGTAGAAATCTGCTTCGAATAGTAAATTGAAAGATAAAAGGGAATAGGTGATGAGTCACCACCTTGCTTACCCTTCCCACATGAAACACCTCAGAAAAGGTGACTAATTGTCATCCAATTGACAATTGAAAGAAAAGAGGGAAAAATGATTGAATTAGGTTTAACAAACCCTCAAGGATAGGAAAGCTCCCTATTGGTCCATATGTTGGTGGGGGAATGATTAAAGATGAAAAATGGTTTTAAAATGAGAAACAAAAGCTCTCTTCTTTTGTTGATTTCCCCCGAAACCAATTATATCCCTTGTCTTGAAACAAGCTAACACCTCCATTGTCATCCTCAACCTCAAGCTTAAGCAAACACCTCCATCCAATCCTCAACCTTTGTTTGATTTCGATATAGCGTTTGAAAGCTTGTATCTGCTCAAAAATTTGAAGGAAATGACCCGTCATCTCCAAACAAGTCTAGGAGCAAAGGAATTGAATACTAGGTGAGTGTAGTCGTGTCAAGGGATTGGCACGGAGCCATTCCGTTGCGTTTGTTTTGTGTTATGATTGCATTTTGTTTAAGGGCTCACATAGAGCAAACATGCGTGGATGCTAATGGCAAGCATGGTAAGTTCCCCAATGTTATTCGATATGTTATAAGTCCCTATGTGATATGTGAAATATGATATGAGAAATATGCTACCTGTGTATTTTGATATGGGTGTGTTATGGTATGAACTATAGAGCTAATGCTCGATTTGCTATCCGATACGATGAGATCCGAAAGGTGAGAATTGTGATGATATATGCGACTTGGACATTCGTGGACATTGGATACAATTGGCATGCCATAGGGTTATTCGAGCTCACCAAGTAAGGGATTGGACGACAGTCCGGGGCTACGACCTATATGTAGGGGAGAAAAGGATGGATTGTGTAAGGGACATTATCCAGAGCTACAACTCAAGGCTACAACCTATTTCCGATATGTGTGGTGTACAGGGGAATCTACGTATCCATTGGTTACCATGCCCAAGGAGATGATATGCTTATATGATCTATATTTGTTATATAAAATCATGACTAATGACTATGAATTTGCTTTGCTATGATTGATGTTATGTGAATTGTTAACCGAGCATGCTTATATGACATTCATGTAATTGATAGATTCATTGTGTATTTGTTATGACTACCTCACTAGGCTAAGTAAGCCTAACTTGTTAGTGCCTCATGCATTTTTTTAGGACCTTGAAAGAATCCGAGCCTTAATCGTGTGTTGCGGTTGCAAGTCGCTCTCATCGACCTCTTGTATGCTTAAATTTTGCTTTAAACTCCTAGTAAGGTGACATATGGTCTAAACATGTTATAAATATGCTTTACTATGTATGTGTAATAGCCTAAAGGTGACCAAATGCTTAATGGTTAATATGGTGTGAATGTCAGTTAGTTAAACTAGTAAAATGAGCCTAAAAGCCCTAAAAGGTGAAAACTAGGTAAATGGACTTAGAACGCTCTAAAATTTTGTATGCTATTAAAAATATGGAGATTGGACTTGCTGGTAAAAGTTGGTTAAATTTGGATAACGTTTAACAGGTTAATTCGAATAAAAACTAGATAAAATCTGTCATTACAGGGCAGGCGTATCGATACGGGTCATATTGTATCGGTACATCCTTGCATAATTGGACTTGATAAAACAGGGTGTACCGATACACATAGGGGGTGTATCGATACGAAGTTGGACAGTAATGTCTGAAAAATAAATCCTATCGATATGGTCTTTAAGGTGTATCGAAACAGTCAACCTAAGTTAACACATATCGATACGGGTTTAGGGGTATCAATACCGACTTGTTATCCTTGAATCTAAAAAATGAAAAATTGTCTTAGTGTACCATACGACACTAAGTGAATCGGTACAGAGTTAGTCAATTCTGTTAAAAGGTTTAAAACACAGTTTTAAGAAGTTTATAAAATGGTCACTAAAACTTGTATAGCCTCATTGGATAGGTAAACGATCTCTGTTAGTAACGAAACTTCACAGGGTAATAATTGGTAAGTATAATTGAAGATTGGTAAAGAGAAATTTTGATTAAGTCCCTCAACTAGTGAATTTATGATTTAGTCCCTAAGTTTATAAAAGTTTAAAATTGGCCCAAATTGAATAAGCTAATTATGGGTTAGTTGTCAAAGTCATAAAAGAAGATTAAAAGATCATGTTGAATAAGATTCCGGTCTCCGATCAAAGTCTTCGAACTCTGAATCCGTCTCTGATAGCATTCTTCGACTCGATTTCCTATCAGTCCGGGAAAGGGGTGTTATAGGCAAAATATCTACCTTCGAGAGGTTAATTTCTATTTACCATCTTTCTTTGTAAAAGAGTGAGTCTTGATTAAGCTTTGTGTAGAAAGCTTAATCGCTTTGTAAGGTTTCCTCCTAATATAAGAAAAGGGGAAGAAATTCTAATAAAATTGGTTCAAAATCCTTAGTGGGAGCTAAGGTAGTGGATGTAGAGCTTGTCTGAAGCTTGAACCACTCTAAATCTCTTGTGCCTTCATTTTTTATTTACCAATTTCCTACCTCCAATTTTTAAAAGCCAATTCACCCCCTCTTGGCCATTTGTACATCGATTGATCAACACAACAGTTGGTACCAGGGCCTAACTCTTTGAGAGATTAACATCTACAAGAGGCGATATTTGAAGTGATCCAATCGACTGAAAACAAAGTAATGATGTCTACCTCTAACAACATGTATGAAAGTCAATCCATCACCAAACCACCCTTCTTCAATGGAGACAACTACCCATATTGGAAGAACCAGATGAAGCTATTCATCAAATCCTACGATTATGTTCTTTGGGATGTAATTGAAGACGGGCCATCCATTCCAAGGAAGCAAAAAGGTGATAGGCAAGTTCCCAAGGCCAAGCATGAGATGACGAATGAAGAAAGAAGAAGACTACAAGTAAACGACAAGGCCTTGCACATGCTCTTTTGTGCACTTGGACTTGACATGTCCTTGAAGATTTCCTCTTGTACAAGTGTAAAGGAGGTGTGGGACACGCTCGAGAGCACATACGAGGGCACCAACGATGTTAAGGAGACCAAGATTGGACTCCTCAACATGAACTATGAAAATTTAAAGATGGAGCCCGATGATAGTGTCATGAAGATGTTCGAACGGTTCTCCGTCATCGTCAATGGTCTCAAGTGTAATATCCCCCACCCGGCCTGGTAGAAAATCAGGTCGGAGAACATTACCGATGAACAATACGGTGATCAATGCGATAAAATCAAATCATATCAATAATTAACCAATGAGTTGCTTAACAATTAAGTAAATATCAATACCGATGACTTGAGGATTCATTACAATGCTAGGATTACCAATTAAGGACTAATTTAGTCTTTTTATGAGTTTTAGGGACTAAACTGTAATTTCTGTAATTTAAGGGTCCTTTTTGAAAATTAACTATACCATTATGAAATTCAATGCAACAATAGTGAGCCTATAAAATTTCATGCTAATTAGATTTCATTAGCCTTATCAATTAGACTTATAAGATTTTAGTGACTATATTGCAAAAATTTAAAAGCTGTTCTTTATCATTTATAAATAAATTACCTGCCACCGTATCGATACCCTGGAGACTGTATCAGTACACCATGCTTAATTCAAGGATTCCAGATTAAAAGGAAACAAGCCTGTATCGATACACTTGAGACCGTATCGATACAGGTTGACCACGTTGACTTCGTATCGATACACCCTAAGCCCGTATCGATGCAATTTATTTTCTGGACCTTACTGCCAAGCTCTGTATCAATACACCCCTTTTGCGTATCGATACGTTGTGTTTTACCAAGTACAAATATCCAAGGCCGTATCAATACAGCTGGTCTCGTATCGATACGTTTGTCTTGTAATGACAGATTTTAACTGGTTTTTATTCGATTTGACCTACCAAACGACGTCCAAATGCAATGAATTTTTACCAGCAACTTTTAAATTCTAAGATATACTAGCATGTCAAATTTCATGATCAAATAAATCCATTTACTAAGATTTCATCTTTTAGTACCACTTGAGCCTTTGAAGCCATTCTAAAAAGTCATTTAGGGTCTTAAGCTTTATTACAATGCAAGCACGACTTATAAACACCAAAATGGACATATGTGACTAGTTTAGCTACTTTTCCACCATCCTATGAGTTCAAGGGCTAGATTAACATTACATATAGGGAATGTGACTTGCTTCAAAAAACGCTCCTTGCTCCGATCCTTGATCCAACTATGCTTTAACCTGACAATGCATGGAAATGAGATGCATTAGGCTTACTTAGCCTAGTGAGGTAGTCATAGATAGTAAAATGAACATCCGTGAAAGCAATGACATGTGTATCAATGTAAATACATCTCAAATCACATTTTAACAATATTTGCAATACTTATTCACTTATTTTTCCTTGGATCGACATGTAATGTGGATACGCGAATTCCCGTCCAACATTACCAATAATGAATGGACAATATCCTCCAACTTCGCAAATAAGACCAACACCATCATATCCCGCCAAAATCACCAATGAGAGCCTTGGCTCAAGGACCGTAGTCCACTCCTTACTAATGAGCTCACGAATTCTATGGCATGCCAATTGTATCCCATGTCCATTCGTATCCAATGATTTCAATACTTACCAATGCTAATGACAATATCAATAACAATAATGGTAGAAATATTAATACGGTAACAATAACAATAATCACATGGCATGCTCATTAAAGCCTCTTTCAATACTTAATTATATCAATGATCGCATAAAATTCGATAATCAACTTGGTAATATAATGAGCTTACAAAAGATTACCGATAGCACCTCTCATGAGGTTTCAATGCAAACATACCTTGGTCAATGATGATGATGAAATAATTCAACATCAATGAATTTGGGAAAGGCACCTAGCCAATCGTTTGACTCTGACTACAGTCATCGATGATTCCAAGGCTTTCAAGGCTCCCAGATAACAACTCCCTTGTTCTTGAACTTGGTGGAATTTTGAGGATTTGGTGATTCTTCAACTTGGTTTTCTTGAGCTACAATGAAACAAGGATTTACAAGGATTTCAATACCGATAATAGATTGATAGCAACTTAATATCTATGAAAAACAATAACAATTAAGCTATGATATCCTTAGAGAATTTCTAGGGTTCCATGATCCTTAGACATTGAAATTAAACATGGTTTAACCATGAAATCGATAATCCAATTAGGAGGAAATACTTACTCAATTGATAGCTACAATTTAGGATGGATAAACTTAAGGAAAAAAAATCTTGACCTATCCTTCAATGGAGGTGCTTGCTTGTTCAAGCTAAAGAAAGGAGATGATGAAGATGGTGGCTTTTCAAATTAACCGGGTAAGCTTCTTCCTTCTTCCTTTTCCTATTGTTTTCAATTGAGCTTTCCTTCAATTGAAGGAACTCAATATCCTAATCCCACATATGTGGTGATTAGGCTTGAGGAGGGGCTAATCGCAAGATTAGTCCCTCAACTCTTCATTCTTATACTTTTGCCTTCCTAACTTTCAATTTTTCTCAGTTTAGTCAATAGACATGTTTCAAAGCTTACAATGGGGTCCTTAAACAACATTGATGCTTAATTAGGGTTCATTAAACTAATTATATGCCATTTGATCAAAGGTCAACCCTCTAATTTTGACTTTCCAATGTGAAATTTCCAGTTACCATAATCTAATTCTGACTAGGCCAGGTTTTGGATGTTACCACTTTCCCCCTTAAGAAAAAATTGTCCTCAAATTTTTACCTGAATCAAAAAGATGCGGGTAGTGACTTTTCATCTTTTCCTCTGGTTCCCATGTAGCTTCTTCGGCCTTGTGATTCCTCCACAATACTTTCATTAACGGGATGTTCTTATTTCGAAGTCTCTTGACTTCTCTTGCCAATATTTGCACAGGTTCATTTTCATACATTAAATTGGATTAGAGTTCTACAGATTCAGGCTCTATAATATGCGTTGGATCAGATCTTGTAATAGCCCATCTCGGGTTAGTCGTAACCCGGTTCAAGAGCGTTACCAAAATGAGAACAAAGCAATAGATTGGTTACTTGTTCAACAAGTAACCTTGGTATACTTAACTTGCAACGCAAGTAACCCAAACTAAACATTTCAAGTCATCCAATACATACAAGTAGTCCACATTAAACAAACCCAACATACATAGCATGCTAATTTAGGTACAAATTTGTTCCATTTTATACTTATAACCTAAGTTACCATTATCATATTACTATTCCATTCAATTCACATACATCATTCAAACAACAATCAACAAGTGTGGCATACTTCACAAAAGGTTACTATTAAACATGATTCAACTTTCATTCTTACTACAAGTTCAAGTGCCCTATTTGATTGATACAATATGGTCACTAAACACATTTCACTTAGCTTACTTGCATCTCAAGTTACTACTTATTCAACCAATTAACATGATCAATACAAGCATCCAACTTACATTCTTATTACAATTTCCATGTACCATATTCGAACCCTATGGTGATCCCTAATCACATTTCATTGATTCTTTACAATCAAGTCATACAATTTCATGGCATACTTAGTTAGTTCATTGTTAATGCATGCTTAAACATACCTTAGCCTCAAACTCCACATTGTCGAATTATGCCAATAGCCATAGGAACAAATGCATGATCATACATATTAGTCTAGCATTCGAATTAAACAAGTTTCAACAAACATTAAAATTCTATCATATTATGCGCAGCATTATACCAACTTATATACATATCAACCAAGACATATACATAGTTTAAATCATCCAAATTGGTTACATGATAGACCCATCAAAACAATACATATATTAGTCTTAACAACACCACAAAATGCATGATCAAGACTACCTATTACAAGTTCTAGTGCCACCAAACTAGGAGTATACAAAGAGTATGAAATCATATTTCAAGCTTGCTCAAAGGTGTTGCTTCAATCTCAAGATATCCTCTTGAAAATGTCTTTAATCTGTATGGGAAGATTAAAGAGTAGAATGGTAAGTACAAGTTATGTACTTAGTGAGGTAACACTAAGTCTAGCCAATTTCCAAGCATACATATCCAAGTTTACATGTAATTCAAGGAATCAAGACCATCACCATAAATCATATACCATTCGAATGCATGGAGAAAAACATAGGCAAGCTTCACATATCACACATTCAATCATGGCAACATCCATCATATATCCATAGCATACTATACGAACATCTTGCTTAGAAGACAAGCAATCAATACTCTAATTACCAAGTATGCATTCTTACACAAAGTCATCATTTATACATTTCTTTCATGAGAAGTAACTAGTTATACAACCATTCATGTGTCATCTTTCAAGGCAAGGAAGTTCATTCAAGTATCTTACAATACAAGCAATGTTCATATCACACATCTAAGCAAACAATGTTCATTTGAATTATTAAGTCCTCTTATAACACCCTTGGTAAGTAGTTTACTAGATAATCAAATCTTCAACAATATGCACCAAAGTGCCAATATGCACCGCCGTGCCAATATGCACCGTAGTGCCAATATGTACCATCGTACCAATATGCACCGTAGTGCCAATATGTACCATCGTACCAATATGCACCATAGTGCCAATATGAGCTCAAGATTCTAAGGCATGCCCTCCTATCTATCCAAACTAGCTACCAAGGTTGTTGATTATCCATTTCATTCAAGCTTTATACAATTCTTTATTCAATACAAGTTTATGCTATTCAAAGGCCAATCCCTTAGGCTTATGGAGTCTTAACTCCCAATACAAAACTATCCATGCCATTCGAATGACATGAATACAATGTGGTACCATTGTTCATTTCATTTCAACCAGCCATGTATAACAATCACAATCACATGCATATGTATGCAATGTGCGCACCTTATTCTCCAAGCAAGCATGCCATTTCTTTCCTTTGGCATAAGCAATGCAACATGTCAAGCATTTCATTTCATTTGCTTAACACCCAAGTAAACACATAGATCATGGCATCAAACAAGTTATCATACATGTCATTCTTCCTTTAATTAGCCAAATATGTATTAGGTCATGTTACATGGCAATAACATTGAATTAAGACAATAACAAGGTTGGTTAGGACCTAGTCCCAACCCTAAGGATAGTTACACTCACAATACTCCTAGCTAATCAATTGTCTCGTATCCAAATCCCTTTGCCTCTTGCTTTGGGATGTCCACTCTTATCTTCCTCTTCCAGAACTTGTTGCCATGGGTCTAGCAAGCATAACACATACATTTCATCAAAACAAGTACATAATGTCACGCAATTATAGTAGCAATGTTACCACATTTGTACCTAACATTTAGCTACTGTTTTATGCTTTCTTTTAAGCATTTCTTACTAGTTCATATCCACATTATTATTACTTCATTTTAAAATAGAAATAGGTAGATTATAATGTCCCAAAACTGTTTTGGAAACAGTTTGCATCTAGGTGTAAAAACAGTCCCAAACTGCCCAGGACACTGCTGCCTGGCAGTTTGCACACTGTCCCTTTAAATGGTCATATCGTTTAATCCGTACGTCAGAATTTAAATTACTATACACCGTTGGAAAGTTAAAAAAATTATATATAAGACCATATAATACTTGCATTTTAGTTCTTAGCCAATTAATACAGTTTATTGTTCAAAGAAAGGGCATTTACACTGCCTGGACAGTTTGCACTGTCCAGCTATTTCTATTTACAGTTTCCAACATAGGACCCAGTTTTCAGTTCTGTTTTCACCTAATGAAAGTATACATATTAAGACTTATGTCATTAAAATTTCAGCCCAGAATTTGATCTATGCAATTTTTGGTGAATTTTCAAAGTGACTGCCCAGAACAGAGCAATTATGGGCAGATTGCACCTAATTACATTTTAATGCCTTAAATTCATTTTAACCATTTTTTTGGCCCTATAATTCATTTCATATGACATCCTAAACATGTTTAGTCAATGTTAATTCATTATACAAGGCATCCAAAACAGAGTAAGTTGGTTACAAAGCTTAATTTTGCATGTCTACTCAATTTCAATTCACAAAACAGTTTCTATGTTATATGACCATGTTCATACTTTTATCTTTCATTTCCAGCATTGTTTGCTAACAATTCAATTTGTTTAACACCTTTTTTACAAAATCTAATCATGATCATGTTCAATTCATTAATTTCATAGCTCAATTTCAAGTTCTAACCATTCAATTCTTACTTTCACACCCCATTTCAATTTTCCAGCAACCTAGCTTTGTTTCACTATCACAAACACATAATTTCCACCATAATACCTAGTGTTCATTCTTCAAATTTGCATGATTCTACAACCATTTAATCATCTAATCACATATTTAATAGCTAATTTCATCTAACATCATCAAAACAGTCCAATTCAACAAGTATAGTTGCCTATTAAATTGAACAAAGGTAGAATCACACTTACTTTGCTTCTAGCTTTAATTTCCTTACAAAATCAAATACATGCAAGCTAAATTTTCCTTCTTCAATGGATGATTTTATCAAGCTTTCTTTCTCTCTATTTTCTCTCTTCTATTCGGCTAACTAAGGATAATGGAGAAGATGACAACATCTAATCCAAGTTATTGGATTTGTGCATTGTCTAAAATGTCCCTTAATTAATCCTTAATATTAACTTAATCAAGGGCATTAGGGGAAACAAGGAATTTAGAATGCATTCCCCATCTTTCTTATTTAATTCAATGTAGTCACTTTAAATTGGTCACTCATTTCATTCATTCTTTCAATTAGACCATTGACTAATCAATTTAGCTTAATTGTAGATTCAATTAAGCTATCAACTTATGCAAGTTGGTTCCAATACTTCTAGGCTAGGATTTGGGGTGTTACATATCTATACTTGTGGAACATCGATACATGGAACACATCATGGATCTTTCTCAATTCTTGGGGCAAAGCTAGTCAATCACCTCGAAAGGTCCGATGAATCGGGGACTCAACTTCCCATTTTTGCCAAATCAGAGAATCTTCTTCCACGGGGAAACTTTTAAGAATGCTCTCTCACCAACATCAAACTGTATATCTTTCCTTTTGAGGTCAGCACAGGCCTTTTTTCGGTCGAAGGCAGCCTTCAGACGGTCATAGATGATGGTTACCCGTTCTTCAGTTTCCCGAAGTAAGTCAGGGTCCAACACCTTGCCTTCACCAAGTTCAGACCAACATAACGATGTTCTACACTCCTGCCATACAATGCTTCATAAGGTGCCATGCCAATGGATGATTGGTAACTATTGTTATAAGCAAATTCAACGAGGGGTAGGGATCTCTCCCAAGATCCCTCGAAGTCAATAACACAAGAACAAAGCATATCTTCTAATATCTGGATTACCCTTTCTGATTGGCCATCAGATTGAGGGTGGAAAGTTGTACTAAGATTGACTCTGGTGCCCAGAGCTCCTTGCAATGACCTCCAAAACTGAGACGCAAATTGTTGATCCCGATCGGAGATGATAGGTTGTGGCACACCATGGAGTCGAATGACTTCCTTGACATACATGTCAACCAATTTAGGAAGTCTGTAGTCAATTCTAACTGGTATGAAGTGTGCCGACTCAGTGAAATAGTTTACAATAACCCAAATAGCATCATGCTTGGCTGGGGTCAACGGTCAACCACTAACAAAGTTCATAGTTATCTTTTCCCACTTCAACTGAGGGAGTTTAATGGGCTGCAACAATCTGGTGGGGTTACGGTGCTCGGCTTTAACTCATTGACATGTGAGACACCTTGATACAAATTCTATGATAATTGCTTTCATGCCAAGCTACTAATACAATTCTCGTAGGTCTTCGTACATATTTATTGCTCCTGGGTGAATTGAGTAAAGGCTACAATGGGCTTCCTTGAGAATTTCATCATGAAGAGACTCATCGTTGGGCACACATATTCTATCACAGAAGCACAAGAGTCCTTCAAAATTAAGCTTAAAGTCAGGATCAAGGTCATTCTAAAGCTTAGAAGAAATAGCTTGTAACTCGGGGTCTTGTTCTTGTAAAGACTTGATTCTCATCACAATGGTGGACTAAACTTGAAGTTTAGCTATGAAACCATGGTGCTTTCAAAGTTGGAAATGAGCATTAATATCTTGAGGAGTAGGCATAGGCCTGCGGCTACGCGCATTTGCTACTACGTTGGCCTTGCCCGGATGATAATCAATGACAAGGTCATAATCCTTGAGGAGTTTCATCCATCACCTTTAACGAAGATTGAGTTCTTTTTGTGTCAGCAAATACTTTAAGACTCTTATGATTAGTGTATAGATAACATTTTTCTCCGTAGAGATAATGTCTCCAGATATTCAACGCAAAGACAACTGCGACCAACTCGAGATCATGAGTAGGACAGTTCATCTCATGGGACTTAAGTTACCTTGAGGCGTAAGCAACAACCTTGACTTCTTGCATTAATACGCACCCCAATCCTTGGTATGAAGCATCACTATACACGGTGTAGTCCTTCCGAGACTCGGGTTGGATCAAGACCATTGCATGGGTTAACACTTGCTTGAGTTGGTCAAAGCTTCTTTGTTCTTTCTCGATCCATTTGAAATGAGCATCCTTCCGTAGGAGTTTAGTTAACGGGGCTGATATTATAGAGAATCCTTTAACAAATCTCCTATAATAGCATGGAGACCGAGAAAGCTATGGACCTCACCTACGTTATTCGGTGGTCTCCATTAAAATATAGCTTGAATCTTCTTTGGATCTACTTGGATGCCTTCAGCAGAGATCACATGGCCCAAAAACAAAACCTGAGTGAGCCAGAACTCGCACTTGCTGAACTTGTCATACAATTGTTTCTCTCAAAGAGTCTGAAGCACAATATGAAGATGTTCACGATGTTCGGCTTGGCTTTTGGAATAGATCAATATGTCGTCTATGAATATCACCACAAATTTATCAAGATAGGGTCTAAAAACCCGGTTAATGAGGTCTATAAAGGCAGCAGGTGCATTAGTCAGCCCGAAGGGCATAACCAAGAATTCGTAGTGGCCATATCTTGTACGGAAAACCGTCTTGGGCACATCACACTCCTTCACTTTCATCTGATAGTATGTAGACCTCAGGTCAATCTTAGAAAAGACTGTTGCATCTTTCAATTGATCAAACAAGTCATCGATCCTTGGCAAAGGATACTTATTCTTGATCGTGAGCTTGTTCAATTGTTGATAATCAATACAAAGACGCATTGATCCATCTTTTTTCTTGACAAAGAGGACCGGAGCTCCCTAAGGTGAGGAACTCGGTCGAATAAAACCCTTGTCTAACAAGTCTTGAATTTGAACTTTAAGCTTGGTTAGTTCTATCGGTGCCACCAATAGGGTGCAATGGAAATCAGAGTGGTTCTAGGTTGCACTTTAATCCCAAATTCAACCTTGCGGGTAGGTGGTAAACCCTAAAGCTCATCAGGAAACACATCAGGAAACTCTTGCACAAAGTCTATATCTTATAACTGTGATTCTTGTTTGCTTACAGTAGCATACAACAATGATATTTTTCCCTTGGATTCCATGAGAGTCACACTCTCCTTGCCAAGACCTCAAAGGTATAATTTCCTCTTTGAACAGTCTACCCAAGCTTGATGCTCCCTGAGCCAACCAAGCCCCAAAATAACGTCAAATTCATGTATAGGAAGGGCCATAAGGTTGGCTGAAAAAGGTATCCCTTGAATCACAAAGGGATAATTCTTGCATACTAGCCCAATTACAGCACTATCCCCTAAAGGGTTGGTCATGGTGAACTTGGAGGCTATGGGCTCAAATGTTAACACAAATCTCTTAATCAACAGAGTACTTGTAAAGGAAGAGTGGATCCAGCATCAATCAAAGCATAAATAGGATGAGTATACAATTCAACAATACCTGCAATGACATCAAGGTTCTTATCCTTCTCTCCGCTCCTCACGTGGTAAACTTAGGCTGAGTAATTAGATTCCTATTGGTTAGGAGCCCTTGCAGATCCACCAGATCTACCAAAAGCTCTCGATACATCTTGTTTTGGTCCCTTACCCTTGAAAGATGGAGCAGGGGATGTAGGAACCTTTGGTGAAGAAGATTTAGAGGTGTTCATTGGAAAATCCTTAATATATTAGCCTTGTTCGCCACAAAAGAAACATGCTCTAGATTGTCTGCGACATTGCCCTGTAAGGTGCCTCTTTCGGCAGAAATTACAAACAGGGAACTGTGACTCCCGTCCATATCCTCCAGTACTCTCAATGAAGGCGGTTCTTGCAGCTGACTGAGACATGGACTATGGCTTGACAAAATCACCTGATCTAAAAGATTGCCGATGATAAGATTGCTTGTACCCTTGCTGTTGCTTGCTTTTCTTATACGGTAGAGGGGGTTGTGAATCATCTCATGGCCTCTTCTCGAATCAGTTAGGCCTATTAAACTGATGCGACCTTTGAGCAACTTAAGTGGAGATCTCTCGATTCACATGTTCCTGGAAATCCTTGATTCCTAGAGCAGTGAACAAAGGTCGTAGTTCATCGCTCAAACCTGCAATGAACATTCTACACTTCTCTTCTTCTTTCTTAATGTATTCAACCATATACTTACAATACTTAGAGAATTCATGGATGTACTGCTCCACCGACCTCCTACCTTGTTTCAAATGTAGAAATATATCTCATCTCTCAGCAAGATAGTGCTCACTGATATATTTCTTCTTAAACTCTTGTAGGAAGAACTCCTAGGTTACTACTTCTTCGGGAGCGGTAAGGGTCGTGGTTTTCCACCAACTCAAGGGTTCATCGGTCAACAAGGCTAAAGCACACTTGAGCTTGTGCTCATCCGAGCACTGTAATTTCTTGGTCAAAATTCTTATCGTGCTATCTAGCCAGTGCTCCACTACTTCGGGGTCTTGCTCGGCCTTACCCGAGAAGGTAATAGCTCGATGCTGAGCTAACTTGTCGATAGGAGCTCAATTTGTAGAAGTCGCAGCTGCAAAGGACTGTGCAAACTGTTCACATTTGAGGGTGGCCATGAACTATTTAAACATCTCAGTCATGTTCTTATAGCACTCGAACTAAGCGGCATGTAACACAGGTCAGTATTCACTAGTTCTTATGGGGGTACTTGTGGGTTAGGAGGATTCTACCCCTTTTCTCCTCGCCATTGGTCAAGGAGACAACCGTGTGCTCAACTTCTTCGTGAGCCTTATCGGAGTCAGACATCTTTACACTATAAAAAGAAGAAGGATCGAATTTGTTGCAAGTTACAATATAATGAATTAAACTCAATGCAATAACTATGCAACGAACTTTAGTTTAGTCATAGAATCGACTAAACTCTAGCTCTGATAGAAAATTGGGCTGGAAAACGTTACCGATGAACAATACGGTGATCGGTGTGATAAAATCAAATCATATCAATAATTAACCAATAAGTTGCTTAACAATTAAGTCAATATCAATACTGATGACTTGGGGATTCATTATAGTGCTAGGATTACCAATTAAGGACTAATTTAGGCTTTTTATGAGTTTTAGGGACTAAACTATAATTTCTATAATTTAAGGGTCCTTTCTAAAAATTATCTATACCATTATGAAAATCAATGCAATAATAGTGAGCCTGTAAAATTTCATGCTAATCAGAGTTCATTAGCCTTATCAATTAGACTTATAAGATTTTAGTGACTCTATTGCAAAAATTTAAAAGCTGTTCTTTATCACTTATAACTAAATTACCTGCCACCGTATCGATACCCTAGAGACTATATTGATACACCATGCTTAATTCAAGGATTCCAGGTTGAAAGGAAACAAACTCGTATCGATACGCTTGAGACCGCGTCGATACAAGTTGACCACATAGACTTCGTATCGATACGCCCTAAGCCCGTATCGATGCAATTTATTTTTTGGACCTTACTACCAAGATACGTATTGATACACCCCCTTTGACGTATCAATACATTCTATTTTACCAACTCCAAATATGCTAGGCCGTATCGATACTGCTGGTCTCGTATCGATATGTTTGTCTTATAATGATAGATTTTAACTGGTTTTTATTCGATTTGACCTACCAAACAATGTCCAAATGCAATGAATTTCTACCAGCAACTTTTAAAGACTAAAATGTGTTAGCATGTCAAATTTCATGATCAAATAAATCCATATACTAAGATTTCACCTTTTAGTACCACTTGAGCCTTTGTAGCTATTCTCAAGCCATTCTAAAAAGTCATTTAGGGTCTTAAGGTTTATTACAATGCAAGCACGACTTATACACAAAAAAGGGACATATGTAACTAGTTTAGCTACTTTGCCACAATCCTAGGAGTTCAAGGCTTAGATTAACATTATATATAGGGAATGTTACTTCCTCTAAAAACGCTCATTGCTCCGATCCTTGATCCAACTATGCTTTAACCTAAAATTGCATGGAAATGAGATGCATTAGGCTTACTTAGCCTAGTGAGGTAGTCGTAGATAGTAAAATGAACATCCTTGAAAGAAATGGAATGTGTATAAATGTAAATGGATCTCAAATCACATTTTAACAATTTTTACAATACTTATTCACTTATTTTTCCTTGGATCGACATGTAATGTGGATACGCAAATTCCCGTCCAACATCGCCAATAATGAATGGTCAATATCCTCAAACATTTCCAATAAGACCAACACCATCACATCCTGCCAACATCGTCAATGAGAGCTTTAGCTCAAGGACCATAGTCCACTCCTTACTAATGAGCTCACGAATTCTATGGCATTCCAATTGTATCCCATGTCCATTCGTATCCAAGGATTTCAATACTTACCAATGCCAATGCCAATAGCAATAACAATAACGGTAGCAATATCAATAGGGTAACAATAACAATAATCACATGGCATGTTCATTAAAGCCTCTTTCAATACTTAATTATATCAATGATCGCATAAAATTTGATAATCGACTTGGTAATGTAATGAGCTTACCAAAGCTTACCGATAGCACCTCTCATGAGGTTTCAATGCAAACATACCTTGGTCAATGATAATGATGCGATAATTCAACATCAATGAATTTGGGAAAGGCACCTAGTGTTGGGAAACATCGGTACACCCCATGGAGCAGTGAAAAAATTATCCAACGATTACCACTAGAGATTCATTTACGAGGAATGAATCAGGGTGAATAAGGGTGAAGAATTACCTATTTAAAATCTGGAATTCAAAGTTTGGACGAGATAGATATTCAATCACAATTCCACGATGTCGATTCTTAAGCCACAACAATAACGCTCCGACCTCTAAGTAGTTCACCCAGTTGAAATGAGTATATAAAAACTCTTTAAACCATTTAGAAGGGAACGAGCATATAAAAACTCTTTAAACTATTTAGAGGGTTTTCCCAAAAAGCATTAATGACTGCTAGATCTCCCATGCCTTTATATAGCCTTTGTAATCTTAATTCAACTTAGATTAGGATTTCAATATATATATTAAATATATAATCCCAATTTAAATTTAATTAGGATTTTAATATATATATTAAATAAATATATATATATATAATCCCAATTCAACTTAATTAGGATTTCAATTTATATATTATATATATGATCCCAATTCAATTTTAATTAGGATTTCAATATATATATTAAATATATATAATCCTAATTTAACTTTAATTAGGATTTCAATATATATAGATATATTAAATATATATAATCCCAATTCAACTTAACTAGGATTTCAATATATATATTGATTTAAATCAAATTATATTATTTATTTATTAAAAGAGTCATAATTACAATAATTATTTTTCTTTTAATATTTAACTAATAGTTAAATTATATATATATCAAATATATATTAATTTAACTAAATATGTGTACAACAAATTTGTACATATATAATTCGTTTAATATAAGCTCATTTCAACTGTAAGTGTGACCTGTAGGTTCATGTAACGTTAGTAGTAAATATTAGAACATTTCTAATATTACAAAAAATGAGTGAAATCTAGCAATATGTCATTGTCACCTAAGTTACAAGAAATCATGATTCAACATAACCTTTTCGTGATTAACTCTATTTATGTATTACATCCTTTTGTCCTTTATATCTAGATTGGACACAAGTCATGGAACAATCACACTTGTATAGTCCATATAATGTTTCTTGATATCTTGAGTAGACTATTATAAACGAATAACTATGATATCTCATATCAACTTATTCGAGCATGGCCATGCATTTCTAGTTTCACTCAATCAAGTGGCCTACGATATTACTCCTATTATGTAGGAGGGACAAATCCTATTTTGATCAACCATATTCCACTACATAGATTGTGACATATCCAATATCAATCTTTATAGTGTAGTCAGTTATGACACACGTTTGAACGTATCAAAATATGTCACTCACGATGTTGAAATAATGATGATATCAAGTCTGAGGATCATACATGTAGTTATCACTATGAGCAATGTTATGATTGTCACATAATAATCCAAGAAACATGCTCATAGCGGGTCAGTCCAGTATGTCGTTCTCTAACACTTACTTATGTATTGATTTTGACATTTCCATATCAATGACAACACTTTGTCATCAACCAACTACATATTAGTCTTAATGCATTATTGTTGTCCATGCTTACAATAATACTCGACTAAGGACATTTTAGATTAACCATATTATTCTAAGGACTTTACTATAATTGATTATTTATGCACGCAGAATTGTATGGCGAAAATAATAATGGCAATGCCTCTTTATAAATAAACAAGGTAAAACAAATGTCATTTACAATCATCTTATGATTGGTCTTTGGGAATACTCTAACAATCTCCCACTAGCACTAAGACCAATCACTTATGTATCTAATACCAAGTGACTTAGTGTAACGATCATGATTTCTTGCTGCGGAGGCTTTGTCGTGGATCGACAATGTTGTCATTTGTTGGTACCCTACATATTTCCACATCTCCTCGATTTATGATTTCTCGAATGAGATGGTAACACCTAAGTATGTGTTTAGATTGTTGGTGAGATCTGGTTTCTTTACTTGTGCGATGGCTTCGTTGTTATCACAACGTAGATCTATAGCATTCAAAATGCTTGGCACAACGTCTAGTTCATATATGAACTTCTTGATCCTAACACCCTCTTTTGTAGCATCGCATGCTACAATATACTCAGCTTCTGTTGTAGAATCAGCTACTGTATATTGCTTTGAACCTTTTCAGCTTATAACGCCTCTATTAAGGCATAACACAAAACTCGATTGCGATCGTGAATCATCATTATAGGTTTGAAAGCTGACATCAGTATAACCTTTTATACTTAGCTCTTCCTCACCTCCATATATATGAAATGTATCCTTAGTTTTTAAGTCTTGAAGGATGTTTTTAATTGCGACCCAATGATCTTCACCGGATCTACCTAGTATCGACTTGTCATACTTAAAGCGTATGATACATTTAGATGAGTACATAACATGGCATACATGATAGATCCAATTGATGAAGCATATGGAATCTTACTCATTTGCTCTCTTTCTTAAGATGTTGAAGGACACATTTCCTTTCGAGAGTGAAATTTCATGTCTCATAGGTAAGAACCCATTTCTTTTGGATTCTTCCATACTAAATCTTTTCAGTGCTTCTTCTATGTATATATTTTGACCCAGTCCTAGAAGTCATCTTGATCTATCTCTATAGATCTTGACTCTCTAATATGTATGTTGCCTCACCCAAGTCTTTCATGAAAAAACATTTTCCTAACCAAGTTTTCATAGACTGTAAGCTAGATATGTCATTTCCTATTATCGAGTATGTCATCCGCATACATTACCAAGAATATGACAGTGCACCCACTAATTTTCTTGAAAACACATGACTCATCTTCATTTTTGACAAAATCAAACTCTTTGATTGCATCGTTAAAATGAAGATTCCAACTTCGAGAAGCTTGCTTTAATCCATTAATGGACCTTTGTAGCTTGCATATTTTTTTGCCATCTTTTGGATCGACAAAACCTTCAGGTTGTGTCATGTACACATCCTCATCTAGTTTTCTATTAAGGAAAGCAGTTTTATCATCCATTTTCCATATCACATAATCATAAGATGCAGCTATCACAAGTAAGACCCGGATGGATTTAAACATAGCAACAGGTGAAAATGTTTCGTCATAGTCTATACCACAAATTTGACCAAAACCCTTAGCGACTAATCGTACTTTGTATGTTTGTACATTACCATCCATGTTGGTTTTCTTTTTGAAAACCCATTTGTACCCTATGGGCTTAACCCCTAGAGGTACCAAGGTCCAAACTTGGTTTTCTAACATGGAATCCATCTCAAATTTCATGGCCTCTAGCCATTTCTCAAAGTCTAGATCACATCCTTTGCTTCTTGATAAGTCATAGGCTCATCTTGATCTATGAAGAGAACATCACCATGCAATGTGATAAGAAATCCATATTTCTTAAGCGCATTTGCATTCTCTCAAAGATCTTCGCAGTGGTTGTGTTTCTAAAACTGTTGAATGTTTCTCAACAACTTGTGGAACTTGTTGTTGTTCAATCTCTTGTTCAATTATATGTGGTTGATCTCGAATTTTATTGAGTTCAATATTTCTCCCACTTCCTTTTCGGAAAAAAATTATCTTTCTAGGAAGATTCATGTTTGAGCAACAAACACTTTGTTCTTGGTAGGATTGTAGAAATAATATCCTTTATTCTCTTTAGGATAACCCACAAAATTACATTTATGAGATTTGGGTTTGAGCTTTGTAGACATCTTATGTTTAACATAAGTTTCGCATCCCCAAATTTTCATAAAAGACATACTAGGATGTTTCCCAATCCATATCTCATATGGTGTCTTTTGAACTGATTTAGATTGAACACAATTTAGTGTGAAAGTAGATATTTTTTAGAGTATGTCCCTAAAAAGAAACTGAAAGATTAGCATGACTCATCATTGATCAAACCATGTCTAACAAAGTGTTGGATTCTTCTTTTCAGGAACTCCATTCCATTGTGGAGTACCAGGAGGTGCGAGACAATCCCACATTCCTTAAGAAGGTCACCAAACTCCAAGCTTAAGTATTCTCCTCTTCGATTTGATCGAAGAGCCTTAATGCTTTTTCCTAGTTGGTTTTATACTTCATTTTTAAATTCCTTGAACTTTTCAAGGGATTCAGATTTATGATGCAATAGGTAAATGTACTTATATCTACTGAAGTCATTTATGAAAGTAATAAAGTGTTGAAAACCTTTTTCTGGCTTGTGTATTCATTGGTCCATATACATCACTATGTATTAATCCCAATAAATCACTTGCTCGCTTACTTTTACCATTAAAAGGAGCTTTGGTCATCTTTCCCAATAAGCAAGGCTCGTATACATCAAGTTGTTCGAAAACAAATGAATCCAAAAGTTCATCTTTATGAAGTTTTGAAATGCGTTTTTCACTTATGTGATCCAAGTGACAATACCAAAGATGAGTTTGATTAGAGTAATTTGTTTTGATCTTTTTGTATTTATGTTGTAAATGGAATTCTCTTGATTCAAAATATAGAGGTCATTTATTAATTGTGTCACACCATAGAAAATATTATCGAGATAAAAGAACAACAATTATTCTTAACAATTATCTCAAAACCAATCTTGTCTAAACAAGAAATCGAAGTGATGTTTTTTAGTCAAACTAGACACAAAATAATAATCCTCTAAACATAAATTAAGTCCACTAGGCAACGATAAAGTATATGTTCCTATGACTAATACAACAACTCTTGCTCCATTACCAAACCATAGGTTCACCTCTTCTTTTCTCAGATTTCTACTCTTTTGTAGTCCTTATACAAATGTACAAATATGAGAACCACAACCGGTATCCAATAACCAAGAAGTAGGTGTTGATAAATTAATATCAATAACATAAATATTCGAGGTGGACTCTCCGATTTCATTTGCCTTCTTGACTTTTCAAGATAAATGGGGCAGTTCCTTTTACAATGACATGTCTGATTACTAATGGAAATATTTTTCCTTCCAGTGACCAGTCAAGGAAGTTTTCGCCGTTCAGCTTGTCCTTCTCAAGGACCGATCGTAATGATAACAAATTTGTATAATAAGTCTACAATAATAAAATATGTTTTATAAGTACCTATTTATCATGTTTATAAAGTAATAACATTCCCACTATTAAAAACCCTCAAATCAAAAAACTTGCTAAAAGTATTTCTAGTGGGTAAAGATACATATTTCATTTAATTCTAAGTCAGCTTTGGCTTTACTCCTAGAATTCAATTATTTAGGTAAGCAACACTTGCTAATTACATCTCATGTAATTCCTATATTTGATGAACAACTATTTGTCCAAAACAAAAGCTCATATGGTCTAATAGAAAGAACAATAATGAACAGTGCGCCAGGTAGGTAACTTATGAAAAGAGAGGTGGTGCACTGGGCGCGCTTAAATACCAAGTCTTTCAAAGAATCAATCCTAGACATGCACTTTCATATTGTTTTTCAATCACCAAAGTTCTTGAACAATCATTAGTCTTTAGGTTTCTAATCTTATTAGAACAACCTAGTTTAACCAATATTACTACCACTGAATATCACTTGTTTATTCTTCACGTTTAACCAAGATAGATCTAAGCATTTTGCTTTGGCAAAACCTACATAGTACTGATTGAGGTTTTAACGAGGGCTAATATTGGATGAATAATTTTTAATTAAATATGGAGGGTTTTGTGAATATTATCTCACCATTTAACATTTAATCTTATCAATCAACTAACATGCATCACATACATTCATTTTATCATATACATGAAAAGCAATAAATATGAAGGCAATAGTTATAGCCCATATACTGAGGTGGCTCATCCCAAGCCAATGGGAGAACCAAATTATTCTAAGGATAAAAACACTTCTCAAGCATCTTTCTGTCGGCCCACACTTATGTTCCTCTGGTTCATGCTTCTTCGTATAGATTACAATTTTAGAAACTCATTTTATATACGAGGGAGTAAGATGAGAACAGAATTACAGTAGAAGTAGAGAAAGACACGACACGCATGTCGTATTTATAAAACCTTATAAATAAAACTAAATGGGTTATTGGGCTATAACCATGCATTCCAAACACCGTGCATAAACAAACATAGTAACAACGAGGTTTGTAATTGAGGTCTTTCTAGATTGTTTCTACACAGGGTCAAGCCCCTTATAGGGTTTTGGCGAGCTTGTTATTCTCTGGCGGGGTTACCTCTGCTTTGTCGGTGGCGGGGATTTTTTAAGATCAACATCTTAATTGCTATGTAAAAACCTCACGATTTGATAACTTTTATCAACATTATCACGTTTTTTAGGATTTTAAAATCTATGAGGTTTTTACTAGAACAACTCTTGTTACTTCCCATACGAAATCTATAAACTAACCATTAGTCTAATATATAACTATAACCCGCGTATGTTAACACTTAACATCTAAAACCTTAAAACTCCATATTGAATATGTTAACAATTAACATATAATATTTCAAACCCTATCGACAAAGATCCTGATGATTAACTCTTAATCATCAATCTTAGGAACATCTTTTAATTGGATTACCAAATTAACCGTGATTGAATAGATTTGCTCGTATAAATATCATATATTCACTAAATAAATGAAAAATAACATGTATCTCATACAATTACATCACTTAAGTAATTAAAACCCGAATCCGTGTCGTACAAGTAGCTCTGATACCACTATTAGGAAACGTCGGTACACCCTATGGAGCAACGGAAAAAAATATTCGACGATTACCACCAGAGAACCATGTACGAGAACGAATCGGAGTGAATAAGGGTGAAGAATTACCTATTTAAAATCTGGAATTCTGAGTTTGGAGGAGATAGATATTCAATCACGGTTCTACGATGTCGATTCTTAAGTCGCAACAATAACGCTCCAACCTCTACATAGTTTAACCAGTTGAAACGAGTATATAAAAACTCTCTAAACCATTTAGAAGGGAACGAGCATAAAAAACTCTCTAAACTATTTAGAGGGTTTTTCTCAAAAAGCATTAATGATTGCTAGATCTCTCATGCCTTTATATAGCCTTTGTAATCCTAATTCAACTCAGTTAGGATTTCAATATATATATTAAATATATATAATCCCAATTCAACTTAATTAGGATTTCAATATATATATATAATCCCAATTCAATTTTAATTAGGATTTCAATATATATTAAATATATATAATCACAATTCAACTTTAATTAGGATTTCAATATATATATTAAATATATATAATCACAATTCAACTTAACTAGGATTTCAATATATATATTGATTTAAATAGAATTATATTATTTATATATTAAAAGAGTCATAATTACAATAATTATTTTTATTTTAATATTTACCCAATAGTTAAATTATATATATCAAATATATATTAATTTAAATAAAACTGTGTACAACAAATTTGTAACGTATATAATTCGTTTAATATATGCTCATTTTCAAGTGTGTGTTGACCACAGTAGGTTCATGTAACGTTAGTAGTAAATATTAGAACATTTCTAATATTGCAAACAATGAGTGACATCTAGCAATTTGTCATTGTCACTTAAGTTACAAGAAATCATGATTCGACATTACCTTTTCGTGATTAACTCTATTTATGTATTACATCCTTTTTGTCCTTTATATCTAGATTGGCCACAAGTCATGGAGCAGTCACATTTGTATAGTCTATCTAATGTTTCTTGATATCTTGAGTAGACTATTATAAACGAATAACTATGATATCTCATATCAACTTATTCGAGCATGGCTATGCATTTCTAGTCTCACTCAATCAAGTGGCCTACGATATTACTCCTATTATGTAGGAGGGACAAATCCTATCTTGATCAACCATATTCCACTACATAGATTGTGACATATCCAATATTAGTCTTTATAGTGTAGTCAGTTACGACAGACGTTAGACCGTATCCAAATATGTCACTCGCGATGTTGAAATAATGATGATATCAAGTCTGAGGATCATACATGTAGTTATCACTATGAGCAATGTTATGACTGTCACATAATAATCCAAGAAATATGCTCATAGCGGGTCAGCCCAGTATGTCATTCTCTAACACATACTTATGTTTTGATTTTGACATTTCTATGTCAATGACAACACTTTGTCATCAATCAACTACATATTAGTCTTAATGCATTATTTTTTCCATGCTCACAAAAATACTCGACTAAGGACATTTTAGAATAACCATATTATTCTAAGGACTTTATTATAATTCAATTTATTTATACACGCAGAATTGTAACTAAAAATAATAAGTCTAGGCTATCCTGTAATCACGAGCAAGTTTAGCTCATCTTGGTATAGTGAAAGAAGAACAAAACCATAAAATGTTTTTGAATCCATATCTCTAACAGTTTTATGCCTTCCTGCTGCACTTGCAAAGGGCTTCAAGAAAGATTATCTCTCAACTATTTGTGGAACTTGTTGTTGTTCAATATGCCAAAGAGGAGGGATCTTGAATTTTCATTTCACATTCCTCCAAATCCTTTCAAAAAACAAATTTATGATGCATTAGGTAAAATATGTCCTAGAAACAAACATTTTGTTCCTGTGGATTGAAGAAATAATATCCTTTAGTCTATTTAGGTCCATAACATCACAAAATTACATTTATGAAATTTGGGTTTGAGCTTTGTAGACATCAAAATGTTTAACATCTTTTTCATGATCCCTAAATTTCCATAAAAGACATACTAGAAACAAAAGAATCCAAAATCTATCTTTATGGTTTTTTGAACTATTTCACTTATATGAACAAAAAAAAAAAAAAAAGATAGATATTTTTTAGATGTCCCTAAAAATTCTTGGAAGATTTATGTTCATCATTGATCAAACCATGTCTAAGATGTATAGATCATTCTTTTAATTGAGCATTTCCATTGCATAAAAAACATTATGTTGGAACAATAACAACTATTATTTAATAATAATTCAAAACTAATCTTGTCCAAACAAGAATTTGAAATAATGTTTTATCCAAACTAGTTGGTTAAATAACTTCATTCTAAATTAAAACAACTTTTCAGGTAATGACAATTTATATGCATTATAGCAAATGCAACAACTCCTTGCCCAGTCATTTATGAAAGTAATAAAGTGTTCAAACCTCCCCTTTTTGTGTATTCAGAAGTCCAAATACATCACTATATGTATTAATGCCTAATAAATCACTTGCTCGCCGCTTTTACCATAAAACGGGTGATTTGGTCATTTTTCCCATTAAGCAATGCCGTATACATCTTGATGTTTGATAAACAAAAGAATCTTCCAATGTTCATCTTTATGAAGTTTCCTTCTTTTGCAACTCCTCCTTGGGTTTCATGCAATAATACCTTTGTTGGGTTTGATTAGAGTAATTTGTGGTTTTGATCTTTTTGTATTTTTATTCGGACCATCATAATAGGTTTGAGCCAACTTTTTTCAATTTTATTTTTTGTTGTTCTTAACAGACTAAGCAAGATAAAGAACAATGATTATTCTTAACAATTATCTTCAGAACAAATCTATTAAAACTATCCGGAACGAAGGTGATGTTTTTTATCAATCAACACTTAAAGGTAAGCCTCTAAACATAAATTAAGCTAATATTTAGAGAACATGAGTTCCTTATAAACTATCTTGCATCGAAACAAAGCCTTAGAGGTCTCATACTCTCTTGTCGATTTTACTACCTCTGTAAGTCCTGAGATTTTAACCATCTCATATGAACTATGTCCTCGTGTTGCTTCCGGGTGGCAGGGCGGTCAGTGGTCGTACCATGTCACTTGAGTATTTTTCGCTTCAATTGCGCCTAGGAATGCTTTAGGACATGTTCTTCGATGAATATTTTTCCGTTTGTTTGAGACACCAAATTGCGAAATAAATAAGAAAAAGCTCGCTACGACTGCAACTTCCGCGATGATCAATGATAATGTGTTTGCCATAAATTCATAATGATAAAATATGCTCATAAGGCTCATTTATCATGCTTCATAAAGTAATAATATTCACATTGTTGTAACCTCAATTCTGTGTCTGTTGTATTTAGTGTATGATCCATATTTTTATTAAGTCAGTTTGCTTACTCCTATAATTCAATTATTTAGGTAAGCAACTTCGCTAATACATCACATATATTCCTATATTTGATGAACAACTATTTGTCCAAAAACAAAGTTTCACAGCGGACTAACAGAAAGAATGAATAATGAATAACATAATCGGTGGGTAACTTATAAAAGAGCTGGTGTGTTTGGGCACGCAAATACTGTCTTTCAAAGAACCAATCCTATACATGACTTTGTATTGTTTTTCAATCACCAAAGTTCTTAAACAATCATTAGTCTTAGGTTTTAAATTTATTAGAACAACCTAGCTTTAACCAATATTCATTACCATTAAATATCACTTGCTTATTCTCTTCGCTTAACCAAGAGTTAGATTCTAAGGCTTAAGTAGAAACTCTACACACAGTAATGGATCTAGGTTTTAATGAGAGCTAATATTGGATGACTAGTTTAATTAAATATTGAGGTTTTGTGAATATTATCTCACCATTTAACATTTGATCTATCAATTAATTCAATATGCATTCATACATTCATTTTATCATGTATATGAAAAGCAAGAAATATAATGCAATAGTTATAGCCCATATCCTGCGTGGTTTGCTTGCTGGGCTGGGAGAACAATATTTTGGCAGGAGGCATTTTTTATATTATACTTACATTTGCTTTTTCGTCTATATAAAAACTCTTTAAACCATTTAGAAGGAACGAGCATATAAAAACTCTTTAAACTATTTAGAGGGTTTTCCCAAAAGCATTAATGATTGCTAGATCTCCCATGCCTTTATATAGCCTTTGTAATCTTAATTCAACTTAGATTAGGATTTCAATATATATATTAAATATATAATCCCAATTTAAATTTAATTAGGATTTTAATATATATATTAAATAAATATATATATATATAATCCCAATTCAACTTAATTAGGATTTCAATTTATATATTATATATATGATCCCAATTCAATTTTAATTAGGATTTCAATATATATATTAAATATATATAATCCTAATTTAACTTTAATTAGGATTTCAATATATATAGATATATTAAATATATATAATCCCAATTCAACTTAACTAGATTTCAATATATATATTGATTTAAATCAAATTATATTATTTATTTATTAAAAGAGTCATAATTACAATAATTATTTTTCTTTTAATATTTAACTAATAGTTAAATTATATATATATCAAATATATATTAATTTAACTAAATATGTGTACAACAAATTTGTACATATATAATTCGTTTAATATAAGCTCATTTCAACTGTAAGTGTGACCCTGTAGGTTCATGTAACGTTAGTAGTAAATATTAGAACATTTCTAATATTACAAAAAATGAGTGAAATCTAGCAATATGTCATTGTCACCTAAGTTACAAGAAATCATGATTCAACATAACCTTTTCGTGATTAACTCTATTTATGTATTACATCCTTTTGTCCTTTATATCTAGATTGGACACAAGTCATGGAACAATCACACTTGTATAGTCCATATAATGTTTCTTGATATCTTGAGTAGACTATTATAAACGAATAACTATGATATCTCATATCAACTTATTCGAGCATGGCCATGCATTTCTAGTTTCACTCAATCAAGTGGCCTACGATATTACTCCTATTATGTAGGAGGGACAAATCCTATTTTGATCAACCATATTCCACTACATAGATTGTGACATATCCAATATCAATCTTTATAGTGTAGTCAGTTATGACACACGTTTGAACGTATCAAAATATGTCACTCACGATGTTGAAATAATGATGATATCAAGTCTGAGGATCATACATGTAGTTATCACTATGAGCAATGTTATGATTGTCACATAATAATCCAAGAAACATGCTCATAGCGGGTCAGTCCAGTATGTCGTTCTCTAACACTTACTTATGTATTGATTTTGACATTTCCATATCAATGACAACACTTTGTCATCAACCAACTACATATTAGTCTTAATGCATTATTGTTGTCCATGCTTACAATAATACTCGACTAAGGACATTTTAGATTAACCATATTATTCTAAGGACTTTACTATAATTCAGATTATTTATGCACGCAGAATTGTAACTGAAAATAATAATGGCAATGCCTCTTTATAAATAAACAAGGTAAAACAAATGTCATTTACAATCATCTTATGATTGGTCTTTGGGAATACTCTAACAATCTCCCACTAGCACTAAGACCAATCACTTATGTATCTAATACCAAGTGACTTAGTGTAACGATCATGATTCTGCTGCGACAGAGGCTTTGTCAGTGGATCGACAATGTTGTCATTTGTTGGTACCCTACATATTTCCACATCTCCTCGATTTATGATTTCTCGAATGAGATGGTAACACCTAAGTATGTGTTTAGATTGTTGGTGAGATCTGGTTTCTTTACTTGTGCGATGGCTTCGTTGTTATCACAACGTAGATCTATAGCATTCAAAATGCTTGGCACAACGTCTAGTTCATATATGAACTTCTTGATCCTAACACCCTCTTTTGTAGCATCGCATGCTACAATATACTCAGCTTCTGTTGTAGAATCAGCTACTGTATATTGCTTTGAACCTTTTCAGCTTATAACGCCTCTATTAAGGCATAACACAAAACTCGATTGCGATCGTGAATCATCATTATAGGTTTGAAAGCTGACATCAGTATAACCTTTTATACTTAGCTCTTCCTCACCTCCATATATATGAAATGTATCCTTAGTTTTTAAGTACTGAAGGATGTTTTTAATTGCGACCCAATGATCTTCACCAGGATCTACCTAGTATCGACTTGTCATACTTAAAGCGTATGATACATTTAGATGAGTACATAACATGGCATACATGATAGATCCAATTGATGAAGCATATGGAATCTTACTCATTTGCTCTCTTTCTTAAGATGTTGAAGGACACATTTCCTTCGAGAGTGAAATTTCATGTCTCATAGGTAAGAACCCATTTCTTTTGGATTCTTCCATACTAAATCTTTTCAGTGCTTCTTCTATGTATATATTTTGACCCAGTCCTAGAAGTCATCTTGATCTATCTCTATAGATCTTGACTCCTAATATGTATGTTGCCTCACCCAAGTCTTTCATGAAAAAACATTTTCCTAACCAAGTTTTCATAGACTGTAAGCTAGATATGTCATTTCCTATTATCAGTATGTCATCCGCATACATTACCAAGAATATGACAGTGCACCCACTAATTTTCTTGAAAACACATGACTCATCTTCATTTTTGACAAAATCAAACTCTTTGATTGCATCGTTAAAATGAAGATTCCAACTTCGAGAAGCTTGCTTTAATCCATTAATGGACCTTTGTAGCTTGCATATTTTTTTGCCATCTTTTGGATCGACAAAACCTTCAGGTTGTGTCATGTACACATCCTCATCTAGTTTTCTATTAAGGAAAGCAGTTTTATCATCCATTTTCCATATCACATAATCATAAGATGCAGCTATCACAAGTAAGACCCGGATGGATTTAAACATAGCAACAGGTGAAAATGTTTCGTCATAGTCTATACCACAAATTTGACCAAAACCCTTAGCGACTAATCGTACTTTGTATGTTTGTACATTACCATCCATGTTGGTTTTCTTTTTGAAAACCCATTTGTACCCTATGGGCTTAACCCCTAGAGGTACCAAGGTCCAAACTTGGTTTTCTAACATGGAATCCATCTCAAATTTCATGGCCTCTAGCCATTTCTCAAAGTCTAGGACTGTCACTGCTTCTTGATAAGTCATAGGCTCATCTTGATCTATGAAGAGAACATCACCATGCAATGTGATAAGAAATCCATATTTCTTAAGCGTACTGCATTCTCTCAAAGATCTTCGCAGTGGTTGTGTTTCTAAAACTGTTGAATGTTTCTCAACAACTTGTGGAACTTGTTGTTGTTCAATCTCTTGTTCAATTATATGTGGTTGATCTCGAATTTTATTGAGTTCAATATTTCTCCCACTTCCTTTTCGGAAAAAAATTATCTTTCTAGGAAGATTCATGTTTGAGCAACAAACACTTTGTTCTTGGTAGGATTGTAGAAATAATATCCTTTATTCTCTTTAGGATAACCCACAAAATTACATTTATGAGATTTGGGTTTGAGCTTTGTAGACATCTTATGTTTAACATAAGTTTCGCATCCCCAAATTTTCATAAAAGACATACTAGGATGTTTCCCAATCCATATCTCATATGGTGTCTTTTGAACTGATTTAGATTGAACACAATTTAGTGTGAAAGTAGATATTTTTTAGAGTATGTCCCTAAAAAGAAACTGAAAGATTAGCATGACTCATCATTGATCAAACCATGTCTAACAGTGTTCGGATTCTTCTTTTCAGGAACTCCATTCCATTGTGGAGTACCAGGAGGTGCGAGACAATCCCACATTCCTTAAGAAGGTCACCAAACTCCAAGCTTAAGTATTCTCCTCTTCGATTTGATCGAAGAGCCTTAATGCTTTTTCCTAGTTGGTTTTATACTTCATTTTTAAATTCCTTGAACTTTTCAAGGGATTCAGATTTATGATGCAATAGGTAAATGTACTTATATCTACTGAAGTCATTTATGAAAGTAATAAAGTGTTGAAAACCTTTTTCTGGCTTGTGTATTCATTGGTCCATATACATCACTATGTATTAATCCCAATAAATCACTTGCTCGCTTACTTTTACCATTAAAAGGAGCTTTGGTCATCTTTCCCAATAAGCAAGGCTCGTATACATCAAGTTGTTCGAAAACAAATGAATCCAAAAGTTCATCTTTATGAAGTTTTGAAATGCGTTTTTCACTTATGTGATCCAAGTGACAATACCAAAGATGAGTTTGATTAGAGTAATTTGTTTTGATCTTTTTGTATTTATGTTGTAAATGGAATTCTCTTGATTCAAAATATAGAGGTCATTTATTAATTGTGTCACACCATAGAAAATATTATCGAGATAAAAGAACAACAATTATTCTTAACAATTATCTCAAAACCAATCTTGTCTAAACAAGAAATCGAAGTGATGTTTTTTAGTCAAACTAGACACAAAATAATAATCCTCTAAACATAAATTAAGTCCACTAGGCAACGATAAAGTATATGTTCCTATGACTAATACAACAACTCTTGCTCCATTACCAAACCATAGGTTCACCTCTTCTTTTCTCAGATTTCTACTCTTTTGTAGTCCTTATACAAATGTACAAATATGAGAACCACAACCGGTATCCAATAACCAAGAAGTAGGTGTTGATAAATTAATATCAATAACATAAATATTCGAGGTGGACTCTCCGATTTCATTTGCCTTCTTGACTTTTCAAGATAAATGGGCGATTCCTTTTACAATGACATGTCGATTACTAATGGAAATATTTTTCCTTCCAGTGACCAGTCAAGGAAGTTTTCGCCGTTCAGCTTGTCCTTCTCAAGGACCGATCGTAATGATAACAAATTTGTATAATAAGTCTACAATAATAAAATATGTTTTATAAGTACCTATTTATCATGTTTATAAAGTAATAACATTCCCACTATTAAAAACCCTCAAATCAAAAAACTTGCTAAAAGTATTTCTAGTGGGTAAAGATACATATTTCATTTAATTCTAAGTCAGCTTTGGCTTTACTCCTAGAATTCAATTATTTAGGTAAGCAACACTTGCTAATTACATCTCATGTAATTCCTATATTTGATGAACAACTATTTGTCCAAAACAAAAAGCTCATATGGTCTAATAGAAAGAACAATAATGAAGCAGTCGCCTGGGGTAGGTAACTTATGAAAAGAGAGGTGGTGGTGCATTTTTTTAAATACCAAGTCTTTCAAAGAATCAATCCTAGACATGCACTTTCATATTGTTTTTCAATCACCAAAGTTCTTGAACAATCATTAGTCTTTAGGTTTCTAATCTTATTAGAACAACCTAGTTTAACCAATATTACTACCACTGAATATCACTTGTTTATTCTTCACGTTTAACCAAGATAGATCTAAGCATTTTGCTTTGGCAAAACCTACATAGTACTGATTGAGGTTTTAACGAGGGCTAATATTGGATGAATAATTTTTAATTAAATATGGAGGGTTTTGTGAATATTATCTCACCATTTAACATTTAATCTTATCAATCAACTAACATGCATCACATACATTCATTTTATCATATACATGAAAAGCAATAAATATGAAGGCAATAGTTATAGCCCATATACTGAGGTGGCTCATCCCAAGCCAATGGGAGAACCAAATTATTCTAAGGATAAAAACACTTCTCAAGCATCTTTTGCCGCCCACACTTATGTTCCTCTGGTTCATGCTTCTTCGTATAGATTACAATTTTAGAAACTCATTTTATATACGAGGGAGTAAGATGAGAACAGAATTACAGTAGAAGTAGAGAAAGACACGACACGCATGTCGTATTTATAAAACCTTATAAATAAAACTAAATGGGTTATTGGGCTATAACCATGCATTCCAAACACCGTGCATAAACAAACATAGTAACAACGAGGTTTGTAATTGAGGTCTTTCTAGATTGTTTCTACACAGGGGTCAAGCCCCTTATAGGGTTTCGGCGAGCTTGTAGCTGCTGGCGGGGTTACCTCTGCCCGGTCAGCGGCGGGGATTTTTTTAAGATCAACATCTTAATTGCTATGTAAAAACCTCACGATTTGATAACTTTTATCAACATTATCACGTTTTTTTAGGATTTTAAAATCTATGAGGTTTTTACTAGAACAACTCTTGTTACTTCCCCGCACGAAATCTATAAACTAACCATTAGTCTAATATATAACTATAACCCGCGTATGTTAACACTTAACATCTAAAACCTTAAAACTCCATATTGAATATGTTAACAATTAACATATAATATTTCAAACCCTATCGACAAAGATCCTGATGATTAACTCTTAATCATCAATCTTAGGAACATCTTTTAATTGGATTACCAAATTAACCGTGATTGAATAGATTTGCTCGTATAAATATCATATATTCACTAAATAAATGAAAAATAACATGTATCTCATACAATTACATCACTTAAGTAATTAAAACCCGAATCCGTGTCGTACAAGTAGCTCTGATACCACTATTAGGAAACGTCGGTACACCCTATGGAGCAACGGAAAAAAATATTCGACGATTACCACCAGAGAACCATGTACGAGCGAATCGGAGTGAATAAGGGTGAAGAATTACCTATTTAAAATCTGGAATTCTGAGTTTGGAGGAGATAGATATTCAATCACGGTTCTACGATGTCGATTCTTAAGTCGCAACAATAACGCTCCAACCTCTACATAGTTTAACCAGTTGAAACGAGTATATAAAAACTCTCTAAACCATTTAGAAGGGAACGAGCATAAAAAACTCTCTAAACTATTTAGAGGGTTTTTCTCAAAAAGCATTAATGACTGCTAGATCTCTCATGCCTTTATATAGCCTTTGTAATCCTAATTCAACTCAGATTAGGATTTCAATATATATATTAAATATATATAATCCCAATTCAACTTAATTAGGATTTCAATATATATATATAATCCCAATTCAATTTTAATTAGGATTTCAATATATATTAAATATATATAATCACAATTCAACTTTAATTAGGATTTCAATATATATATTAAATATATATAATCACAATTCAACTTAACTAGGATTTCAATATATATATTGATTTAAATAGAATTATATTATTTATATATTAAAAGAGTCATAATTACAATAATTATTTTTATTTTAATATTTACCCAATAGTTAAATTATATATATCAAATATATATTAATTTAAATAAATCTGTGTACAACAAATTTGTACGTATATAATTCGTTTAATATATGCTCATTTCAACTGTGTGTTGACCCTGTAGGTTCATGTAACGTTAGTAGTAAATATTAGAACATTTCTAATATTGCAAACAATGAGTGACATCTAGCAATTTGTCATTGTCACTTAAGTTACAAGAAATCATGATTCGACATTACCTTTTCGTGATTAACTCTATTTATGTATTACATCCTTTTGTCCTTTATATCTAGATTGGCCACAAGTCATGGAACAGTCACATTTGTATAGTCTATCTAATGTTTCTTGATATCTTGAGTAGACTATTATAAACGAATAACTATGATATCTCATATCAACTTATTCGAGCATGGCTATGCATTTCTAGTCTCACTCAATCAAGTGGCCTACGATATTACTCCTATTATGTAGGAGGGACAAATCCTATCTTGATCAACCATATTCCACTACATAGATTGTGACATATCCAATATTAGTCTTTATAGTGTAGTCAGTTACGACAGACGTTAGACCGTATCCAAATATGTCACTCGCGATGTTGAAATAATGATGATATCAAGTCTGAGGATCATACATGTAGTTATCACTATGAGCAATGTTATGACTGTCACATAATAATCCAAGAAATATGCTCATAGCGGGTCAGCCCAGTATGTCATTCTCTAACACATACTTATGTTTTGATTTTGACATTTCTATGTCAATGACAACACTTTGTCATCAATCAACTACATATTAGTCTTAATGCATTATTTTTTCCATGCTCACAAAAATACTCGACTAAGGACATTTTAGAATAACCATATTATTCTAAGGACTTTATTATAATTCAATTTATTTATACACGCAGAATTGTAACTAAAAATAATAATGTCAATTCCTCTTTATGAATAAACAAGGTAAAACAAATGTCATTTACAATCATCTTATGATTGGTCTTTGGGCATACTCTAACACCTAGCCAATTCCTTGACTCTGACTACACTCACCGATGATTCCGAGGCTTTCAAGGATCTCGGATAACAACTCTCTTGTTCTTGAACTTGGTGGAATTTGGTGATTCTTCGCCTTAGTTTTCTTGAGCTGGAATGAAACAAGGATTTCAGTACCGATAATAGATTCATAGCAACTCAATAGCTATGAAAAACAATAACAATTAAGCTATGATATCCTTAGAGAATTTCTAGGGTTGCATGATACTTAGAAATTGAAATTAAACATGGTTTAACCATGAAATCGATAATCCAATTAAGGGAAGTACTTACTCAGTCGATATCTACAATTTAGGATGGATAAACTTAAGGAAAACAAAGATTGACCTATCCTTCAATGGAAGTGCTTGCTTGTTCAAGCTAAAGGAAGGGGATGATGAAGATGGTGGCTTTTCAAATTAACCAGGTAAGCTTCTTCATTTTTCCTTTTCCTATTGTTTTCAATTGAGCTTTCCTTCAATTGAAGTAACTCAATATCTTAATCCCACGTATGTGGTGATTAGGATTGAGGAAGGGCTAATTGCAAGATTAGTCCTTCAACTCTTCATTATTATACTTTTTCCCTCCTAACTTTCACTTTTTCTCGATTTAGTCACTAAAACATGTTTCAAAGTATACAATGGGGTCCTTAAACAACATCAATGCATAATTAGGGTTCATTAAACTAATAATATGCTATTTGATCAAAGGTCAACCTCTAATTTTGACTTTCTGATGTGAAATTTCTAGTCACCATAATCGAATTCTGACTACGCCCAGTTTTGGGATATTACATCAAGGGCTTCATAGAGGTCATCCCCAAAGACAAGCTTGTCCAAAAATTACTCTACTCTCTTCCTGAGTCATGGGATGGGAAGAGAACTGCCATCATCGAGGCAAAGGTTTTGAAGACCTTGAAGCTTGATGCTCTCATGTGTTCTCTCCTTACTCATGAGATCATGAAGCAAGGAAGAGAAGAAGAAAAGAGAAAAGAAAAGAAGAGAAGAAGATAGAGAAGAAAGAAATAGAGAAGAAGAAAACTAGAATTGCTCTCAAAGCTTCACAAGAAGAGAGCGATTCAAGTGAAGAGGAAGATGAGGAGTTGGCTATGCTAGACAAAAGATTCACCCGGTTCATGAAGTCCACCAGGGAAGAAAGTTCAAAAGAAGGGGAGACTTCAAGAATAAGAACAAAGAGGAAGAAAATGATCAACTCATATGCTATGAGTGCAAGAAGCTGGGGCACATACGAATCTAATGCCCCCAACTCAAAAAGAAGAACTTTGGAAAGAATAAGAAGCTCAAGGAAAATGTGTCTACTTGGAGTGATTCGGAGTCATCCGATGAAGAAGATCAAGAAGTCGCCAACCTTTGCCTCATGGCTTTTGAGGAAGATCCAAAGGTAACCTCTAACTCATCATCATTTGATTTTACTTTCGATGAGCTTCAAGAAGCTTATGATGAGTTGCAAGAGGTGTATGATGAGTTGGTTGAGAAATACAAGAAATTAATTTTGAAAAACAAGAAAACTATTTTCGATTTGAAAATCCAAAATGATTCTATTTCTAAAACCAACTCGAAACTTGAAAAGAAGGTTTTGGGTTTACAAAATGAACAAAAAAATGTTGAAAAAAAATATTGATTTAAATAACCTTCTTTCTTAGTTTCATGATGATCAACACAAGGTGGTGAATGTGCTCAAAGCTTCCTTGAGCAAAGTTGGGGCAACTAGTTTTGAAAAGGGGCAATCTTCAAAACCCAACTATGTGAAAAAGAACTTTTATGGCTACAAACAAAGAAGCTTCTGAAGGCACTCATACGGTAATAGAGTTAGAAGTGTATGGGTTCCTAAGGAACTAGTAGCTTCTAACAATATTAGTGCTATGTCGTCTTGGATTCCCAAAGGAACCAAGTTTTTGGGAACTAATGTTCATGGACCCAAAATGGTTTGGGTACCAAAATTCAAGACTTAATCTTTGTTTGTAGGGGGAGCATTGCTACAAGGCCAAAGCTTCATGCCAAAACTCATGGTACCTTGATAGTGGATGCTCAAGACACATGACCGGTGACAAGAGTCGATTATTGGAGCTAAAGCCAAAAAGTAGAGGAGTAGTAACATTTGGTGACAACTCCAAAGGCCACATCGAATGAATTGGTTCTATTGGTAATCACTCTTCTATACTTATAGATAATGTTTTATATGTCAACGGTCTAAAACATAATCTCTTGAGCAAAAGTCAATTGTGTGATAAAGGTTTCAATGTTCTTTTTTATTTAAATGGTTGCAAAATTTTGAACATTGAAACAAATCAAATTGTGATCATTGGTCATCGCATAGGAAACATATACATGGTGCATTTAGATGACATTCATACATCCAATGCATGTTTTGTTGCTAAAGACGAACATGATGCATGGCTATGGCATAGAAAACTAGGGCATGCAAGCATGAGTGTTTTAGAAAAATTGGTTTCCAAAGATCTAGTTAGAGGTTTGCCTAAAATTAAGTTATTAAGTTTTCTCTTGATAAGATTTGTGATGCTTGTGCAAAAGGCAAACAAAAACGAGTTTCTTTCAAACCTATTAATGATGTTTCAACTAGTAGAGTTTTACAATTGATCCATACGGATCTTTTTGGTCCTATTAGAATTATGAGCTTGGGTGGAAAATCATATGCATTTGTTTTAATTGATGATTTCTCTGAATACACTTGGAGTTTTATTTTTAAGAACTAAGGATAAGGCTTTAGAAAAATTCATCACATTTTCTAAAATTACTCAAAATAATCTTGGTCAACTCATTTCTCACATTAGGAGTGACCATGGTACCTAATTACAAAATTTAGGTTTTGAGTATTTTTGTAACTCAAATGGTATAAGCCATAATTTTCCGCTCCTCGCACACCTCAATAAAACGGGGTTGTTGAAAGGAAAAATCGAACTTTAGAAGAAATAACTAGAACCATGCTTTGTGAAAATAACTTGCCAAAATATTTTAGGGTGGAAGCCACTAATTCGACTTACTATATAATTAATAGAGTAATGATTATGCCTATTTTGAAGAAAACACATTATGAGATTTTAAAATCCAAAAAGCCTAACATTAGCTATTTTCATCCATTTGGTTGCAAGTGTTTTGTTTTAAACAATGGAAAAGATAATTTGGGCAAGTTTGATGCTAAAAGTGATAAAGCTATTTTCCTAGGGTATTCTTTAAACTCTAAAGCCTATCGTGTATTTAATAAGAGAACTTTAGTTGTAGAAGAGTCAATACATGTAGTTTTCGATGATAACCTCCTTCCGAGGAAAGATTCTTGTGATGATGATGATGTAGGAATTATTGAAGCCAATGATGGTGGATAATCATCAAAGGTGGATGAGATTCAATGTAACCCCCTTGACCCTACCTAGTTGCAAGACCATACCGAACGGTTACATGAGGTTTACTTAAGAAAGTCTATAAAGGTTTACTTCGGTAAATGACCCTTTTTTTCTTCTTTTTATCTTTTCTAGATGCAAAAGTTATTAACCTAAGTGTACATACTCAATCGGGAGTCGATTTGACATCCAATTGCAACGAATTGTATTTAGGGACCAATTTGAAAATTTGATAAATTATAAGGATTTATTGTGAAATTAAAGTTAACAATATTCAATTAGTCAGGTTTTATACTCACATGTCAAATTTCAGCTCAAATTGATCATCCAAACTCACTCAAATGCATATATAACTTCCAGGGACTAAAATGTAAGAAAATAGAAACTTCAAAAGATTCTAATCAACCAACTTACTTGCCACCGTATCGATACACCAAGCACCGTATCAGTACGGTCTTGATGGATTTTAAATTTCGGATATAAACTTGCTCAAATAGGGAGTTCAACAACATCTCCCAAAACCATAAGGAATCCCTCAATGCCCTTAATAACATAGTCTACTTTGGAAACATATGTTCGTATAAGAAGTCCTTGGATCACCTTAACTTACTTGCTGACTATGAACCAATAATTCTCTGCATTGATGGACAACGAGAACGGAAGCACACTAGGCTTAGTGAGGAGTACTCAAAAACAACACACCATCAATGCATTTTAAAACTGGTTTCTATACCACATTGAAATCACTTTTTAATCCATGATTAAATCATCATTTAAAAACATCATGCCTTCAAAACCATGCACTTTAACCATTCAAAGACCAGCATATTAAACCATGTGTAACATGTATCATTAAACCAACAACAACTCACATTGCTAATCTCAATTTAAGCCTTCTCATGCATAACATACCATATGCAAAGCTTAAAGAGTAAACAAGTATAAATCTATTATACAACACATGATACATTAACAATTATATTGGCTCACAAGTGATCATCAACAAGTTCCATTTACAAAACACAATATCTGACACGCGGATTCATAAGTGTTCTCCCAACACTTCATACATTCTCACCGACAATGCAAGGTTCACACACGGGAGTATTTGGTACACAATATAAACCCCTCAATCGTTGTGACACCCATGGTGGAGTATTTGGTATGCCATATAAACCCCTCAACACCACTCATCGATAGATGTATAACCCCACTAACGAGAGTATTCGGTACCATAAACCCCTCAATCGTTAGGGTACTTGGACGGAGTATTCGGTACACCATATAAACCCCTATACGTCCAAGGCGACTTATTTTATGGTGCACTCAATCTTATAGCCGGCTAACTATATTAGATTACATTTTAAAACCATTTCCATACCATCACTTGGCAATATAATTCACAATTAGCCATGAACCTCACTGTTTTTAAAGCAATTTACCAAACCATACCCAAGCATCAAACCATGTTTTCACAAGTATAAATCCTACTTACAAGGATCATTCACCAATGCATCTTTCATCAATACTTTATCAAAATAATAGACATCATATTTGAAATCATGCTTAAACAGTGTAAGTCATGTAAATCGAAACAAGTGCATAAGTCATTTCGTGAAACAAGCACACCGAGAGAGAAAAACCTTTGTACTTACTTCCGAGTTTAAACCAACATTTCAAACTAGATTTAAACTCCCTTAAACCACCTTTTAAACCATTCCAAAGATGTCTCGCTCACCGACACGCAAAACCTCGATTCGTCGAGACGCAATCAAGCGTCCAAAGCCTCTAAAGCTTCTCTGGTAGCTTCTGAAATGTTCTCCCCTATTTTAACCATATTATAACAGAGGATTAATGCATCATAATGCATTCAAAACCCCAACAAGCAATTCCTCAACATTGCCTTTCTTAAACCATCAAAACACCTATCCGAAACAACTGAAACAACTTCGAATCACATCCAAAACTTAACCCAACCATAACCTAACCCTTCCAAACATCAATTAACTTCAAAAGACATCTAAAAACCATCTCATAACATCCTTATACCTCCAGCAACTTATAAACCACCACAACACCTCAAAACTCATAACTAGCAACTCAAACAACTAGAGATTCATTTGATTTCGGGATTCCATTGATAAAACCAACCCATTAACATTATAAGATATCAAAATCATGATATAATTTCATCATAAACTTAGAAAAATAGATCCGAAACAAAGATCTCTTAGCTTCATCAATGAAATCTCAATTAAACCAATTTTCTCCAATTAAATCAACAAAACTTATTAGAAATCATGTGTAAAGGATCAAGAACTTAGGAATTTCAGTAGAGAACCTTTCATTAGAGGAGAAGAGCGAAACTTTACCTCTAATGGATGTTTTCCTCTTAATTGGATGGTTTTACATGAGAAAACAAGATTAAAACAATAATGTTTTGATAGGAAATCATTAAGAAATCATTTGGAAACCAAAAATCAATTAAATCAAAGGATTACCTGAAGGTTTTGAAGAAGAAATTGTTGTTTGGCTGGAGAGAATTTGAGAGAAAGTTTTTGAGTGAAAAGAAGTTACGTACAATTTGTTTTAGGGTAATAACTTCCAATTAAACCTTCTTCATTGTTTATATCTAATTAAAAACGCTTTAAAATAAGCCAATTAAGGGATAAAGTCTGATATTAGACTTTAGGGTCAATAGCTCCTTAAAGATTCAAAGTTCTCATCCTTTTACAAAACAGTCACTAAAAACAGTTTTCACTTTTTACATTTTGGTCACTAACTCGAAATGTCCAATTTCCAAATCTTATTTTCTGAAATCGACTTTACCAAAAATAAATATATATTTAATAAATATTTTAGAGCATTTTTCTATATTTTTATCCTTTGTAAAATATATGATCTCGAAATTGACTCGAATCTCTAACCTGATCCATCGGATCGTCTAATCTAACACTCAAAACCACTAGGCCCAAAACCGAGGCATTACAACTCTCCCCCACTTAGGAAATTTCATACTCGAAATTTTACCTGGCGGAAAATGGTATTGAAACTGCTTCTTCATGTCATTCTTCCTCTCCCACGTGGCATCCTCAACTCTTCGGTGTCGCCACAACACTTTGATCAACTTTATGGTCTTACCGCGAAGAACCTTACTATCCGCATCCAAGACCCTTACTGGTTCATCATCATAGGTCGAATATGGATTCAACTCAATCTCCTCAACAGGCATCACATGAGAAGGATCTGATCTATACCTTCGGAGCATCGATACATGGAAAACATCATGTGTCTTCTCAAGCTCCAGTGGAAACCTCAATCTATAAGCCACCGGACCAACGCGTTCCAACACCTCATATGGTCCAATGAACCTCAGACTCAACTTGCCCTTCTTACCAAACCTCATCACCTTCTTCCAAGGCGAAAATTTCAGAAACACGCAGTCACCAATCGCGAACTCTATTTCCCTACGCTTCAAATCCGCATAAGACTTATGCCGATCCGAAGCCGCTTTCAAACAATCACTAATAAGCTTCACTTTCTCTGTTGTCCCTTTAAGCACATTAGGCAAGGTAACTAACTTTTCTCTCGCCTCTGCCCAACAAAGAGGCGTTCTACACTTCCTACTATATAAAGACTCATATGGTGCCATTTGTATACTCGCCTGATAACTGTTATAAGCATACTCCACCAAAGGTAACTGTTTCCCCCAGGTTCCTTGGAACTCAATAACACAACATCTCAACATATCCTCTAAGACCTGAATCACACATTCAGATTGACCATTCGTTTGAGGATGATACGAAGTACTGAAACTTAACCATGTACCCGAAGCTCGATGTAAACACTTTCAAAACCTCGATGTAAACCACAGATCTCTATCTAAAACTGTGGACTTAGGCACACCGTGCAAATGCACAATCTCGGCTATATAAAAATTTGCCAACTTATCCAAGGTATACGTCGTATGTACACGCACAAAATGTGACACTTTGTAAATCGGTGAACAATAACCCAAATAGAATCCTTTTTTGTCAGTGTTAAGGGTAACCCCGACACAAAATCCATGGTGATTCTCTCCTATTTCCACTCCAGTATCTTCAACGGTTGCAACAATCCGGAAGGAAACTGATTCTCAACTTTTACTCGCTGACATACCATACACTTAGCAAAAAAATCAGCTACATCCTTCTTTAAACCAACCCAATAATACTCATCCTTAAACCCACGATACATCTTAGTACTACCAAGATGCATAGGAAAAAGGCTACTATACGCTTCGGTCAAAATCATGCGCCTCAACTTACCATCATTAAGCACCACAATCTGATCCTTAAAGCACAAAACACCTTTCTCATTGAAACAAAAGTCTATTGGATTACCTTCCGCAATGTCAGAAACATACGGTACCAATGAATCATCAAACAACTGTTTCTCCTTAATCAATTGTGACAAAGATGGCTTAACTTGCAACTCGGCCAACAAACCACCATCTTGCATAATGCTCAACCGCGCAAACATCGCCCGCAACTCCACCGTAGCCTTTCTACTCAAGGCATCAGCTACAACATTAACCTTACCCAGATGATACTCAATCATCAAATCATAATCCTTAAGCAACTCCAACCATCTACGTTGCCTAAGATTCAAATTCTTTTGAGTCATCAAATATTTCAAACTCTTATGATCCGTATACACAACATACTTCTCACATAAAGGTAATGTCTACAAATCTTCAAAGCAAACACCACCGCGGCTAGCTCAAGATCATGGGTAGGATAATTGCTCTCGCGCACCTTCAATTGCCTAGATTCATAAGCCACAACTTTCTCTTCTTGCATCAACACATAACCTAACCCAACGTAAGATGCATAACTGTAAACCACAAACTCCTTACCCAACTCAGGTTGAATCAAGATAGGGGCTTGCATCAAAGCTTTTTTCAACTTTTCAAAAGCTTGTTGCCTTTCCTCCGTCCACTCAAAATGAACATTCTTGTGCAACAACATCGTCAAATGAGCAGCAACAATTGAAAAAACATCCACAAACCTACAGTAGTATCCCGCCAAACCAAGGAAATTACGAACCTCTTGCACCGACTTAGGTGACTTCCAATTCTTCACCGCCTCAATCTTATGAGGATCAACCTGAATTCCTTCGACCGACACCACATGTCCAAGGAAAACATCCTCTTTAACCCAAAACTCACATTTGCTCAACTTAGTATATAACTGATTATCCAACAAAACTTGCAACATAATTCGCAAGTGTCGATCAAGATCCTTCTCGGTACGAGAGTACACAAGGATATCATCGATAAACAAAACCACAAATTGATCCAAAAACTCATGGAACACCCGATTCATCATGTCCATGAACGCAGCAGGGGTAGTAATCAAACCAAATGACATCACCAAGAACTCGTAATGCCCGTACCTTGTACGAAAAACTGTCTTAGGTACATCTACATCTTCCACTTTCAACTGATAGTACCCAGATCTCAAATCAATCTTAGAAAACATCAAAGCACCTCAAAACTGATCAAACAAATCATCAATCCTTGGCAAAGAATACTTGTTCTTAACTGTCAACTTGTTCAGTTGTCGATAATCATTGCGCATCCGCATTGTGCCATCTTTCTTTTTCACAAACAACACCAGCGCACCCCAAGGTGAAATACTAGGCCTAATAAACCCTCGATCAAGCAACTCCTGAAGTTGCGTCTTCAACTCTTTCGGGGCCATACGGTAGGGAATAATTAACACCATAGCTGTATTTTCATACAACTCGATGCCAAACTCAACCTCTCAATTCGGTGGCAAACCTGGTAACTCTTCTGGAAAAACACCCAGAAACTCGCATACCGTACGTATGTCCTACACATGCACCTCCTTCAAACCCGGATTCATAACATATGTTAGGTAAGCTTCACATCCAGAATCCATGAACCGACTCGCTTTCAGAGCTGAAACAACATTAGACAAAAACTTTACATTCTCGCCCACGATTACTACTTCGTAATCATTAGCAAGTTTCAAGGTAACTCACTTGGTCTCAAAATCAACCACAGCTCTATGCTCAGACAGCAATCTATACCCAGGATTACATCAAAACCATGAAATGACAACTCCAATAAATCAACCACAAATACATGTCCTTGAACAGACAAAGGACATCTCCTAAACACCTTTCTTGTGACAACTGTTTCACCAAAAGAACTCGTTACTTACATTCCAACATCTAACACCTCAACAGGTACATCAAGCAATAGTGCATGCTTACGTAAGATGTATGAATGCGTAGAACCACAATCAACCAAAGAAAACAATGGCAAAGACTACAAAGTAAATGTACCTACAATCATATCGGTGTCATTATGTCCCTCGTGATGTACATACACCCTCATGGGACCACCACCTTCAGGTTGAATAGCAACAGCATGAGAAACTATCCTCAGACCCTCATCTCTACGCTGAAACTGTCCACAACCACGACCACGGCCTCACTACGGTGTAACTACAGGTTCCCTAGCCTATCCACCACTAGCTAAGAATGGACAATCGCGTCTCAAATGACCACTCGATCCACAACTCCAATAAAAATTAGCACCCATAACAACAGGAGCCTGCCCCTCACGGGTCAAACGCAGACAATCTCGCCTTAAATGCTCACGTGATCCACAAGCCCAATAAGGATTAAGCTCAAATCTAACCCGATTACCTTGACCTTGCACTCCACGTCCAGTACTATCACCACGTCTTACATCAGAGCGATACCTCTTATTGCGATGCCTCTTATGTTAACCACCACCAAAGCTAGAGTCTGCAACTCTCTTACTCGAGTTAGAACTATTCACACAAGAAGACAAACCCAAGTTCTGTTTAATATCTTTTGCCCTTGTAACCAACACGTAGAAATATATGTAATTAGAAGCCAACATGTACGTCTTCACTTCTTGCACCAAACTATAGCAGAAACGATCACAACGATGTCTATCACTCGGCACCATCTCAAGAGCATATTGGCTCAAACGAACAAACTAAACCTCATACTCAGCCACAGTCATGCTACCCTGAACCAAAGACATGAAATCACGTTTCTTATCATCCAAGTATCTAACTCCTAGATACTTCTTCTTAAAGAAAGCTTGGAAAAATTCCCAATTCACATCCTTGGCTTCCATACTGGCAATTACAGCCGTCTACCAACTATAAACATCACCTTGCAAGAGGGACACTGTACATCCCAACTTACGGGCATTATTACACCCCACTTAATCCAATATCCAGATAGTACTGGCCATCCAAGCCTCGGATACCTCGACCGACAAAACACAATACTCAACACCGCCTAAACTATGTAAATATTCCAACGGAAAACCTGTTTACCCAACAGCTGGTGCTTGCACTTGCACTCTAGTAACAGTGACCTGGAAAGCTCCTGTCATTGCCTGAATAAAAGGCATCATATCGTCCAACCCTGGCCCAGCTTTCCCAGGTGTCATTTGCTCTCCATCCAATGGTGGAGGAGGTAGAGGGGGTGGTATCCCTCCAGGAGGAACAATATTCTCTTGACTTCCCTGCCCAGCGGCAGCAACAATCACACTGGATCACAACTCTCTCCTCGGTTCTAACATGCTAAAACAATTAAGGCATGATAACAAACCAAAACAAAATAGTTAGGCCAGCTCCAAGCAAGGATCCAAGACTTCCATTTAAAAATCAAAATAGTTCAGACTATGATAATAAGGCAACGGGTTTCCCAGATTCCCCCCCCAATATGGCATAAAGTAAACAACGTGCATATGACAAACACCATGCATAGCAAACGGTAGATATAACTCACAACAACATCACAACATCTTACCAACCTTACCCCATTTATTGCAAAACCTACTCTGATACCACCAAATGTAACCCCTTTAACTTGGCCTAGTCGTAAGACCAGACCGAACGGTTACACGGGGTTTACTAAAGAAAACCCGTGAAGGTTTACTTTGGTAAACGGCCCTTTTTTCTTTTCTAGGGGCAAAAATTATTAACCTAAGTGTACATATTGGTAGCGTGTGAAATTACAACTCAATCGGGTGTCGATTTGACATCCAATTGCAACAACTTGCATTTAGAGACCGATTTGAAAATTTGACAAATTATAGGGGCTTATTGTGAAATTAAAGTTACCAATATTCAATTAGTTAGGTTTTATACTCACATGTCAAATTTCAGCTCAAATTGATCATCCAAACTCACTCAAATGCATATATAACTTCTAGGGACTAAAACGTAAGAAAACAAAAACTTCAAAATATTCCAATCAACAAACTTACCTGTCACCGTATCGATACACCAAGAACTGTATCGGTACGATCTTGATGGATTTTAAATTTCATATTCCAGTAGCACGATACTGTATCGATACAACCCCGTGTACCGATACGCCCAACCATTTTCCTCTAAGAACGTATCGATACGGATCTCCCCGTACCGATATGCTAAGCCAGATTTGGCCTACCCTTACTGATACGGTACCCCACGTACCGATACGTCTGGGCCTGAAATGCTTATTTTTGCTGGTTTAGCAACATAAACAAGGATCGATCCTCAACCAAAACACTAGAAACATCAACCATACATGTTATCTTGCATAAAAAGGAAAACTATAGGCATGTAACTTATGAACCAAGACAAACAAGATACCAAAAGCCATACCAAGGCATAAACCAAATATAATAGGTCATTTACAAGACCAAAACAACAATATAAACCTTCTCAAACATGGAGTTCAACAAAATCTCCCAAAACCATAAGGAATCCCCCATTGCCCTTATTAAACATAGTCTACTTTGGAAACATACGTTCGTATAAGAAGTCCTTGGATCACCTTAACTTGCTTGCTACCTCCAAACCTTTAATTCTATATATTGATGGATAACAAGAGCCTAAGCACACTAGGCTTAGTGAGTAGTACTCAAAAACAACACACCATTAATGCATTTTAAAACCGGTTTCTATACCATATTGAAATCACTTTTCAATCCATAATTAAATCATCATTTAAAAATGTCAAGCCTTCAAAACCATGCACATTAACCATTCAAAAACTAGCATATTAAACCATATGCAACATGTATCATTAAACCAACAACAACTCACATTGCTAATCTCAATTCAAGCTTTATCATGCATAACAGAACATATGCAAAGCTTAAAGAGTAAACATGTATAAATCCATTATACAAAACATGATAAATTAACAATTATATTGGCTCACAAATGATCATCAACAAGTTTCATTTACAAAACACAACATCGGACACGCAGATTTACAAGTGTTCTCCCAACACTTTATACATTCTCACCGGTAACGCAAGGTTTACACACGGGAGTATTCGGTACACATTATAAACCTTTCAACCGTTGTGATACCTGTGATGGAGTATTCGGTACGCCATATAAACCCTTCAACACCACTCATCAATAGATTTATAACCCCACTAACGAGAGTATTTAGTACCATAAACCCCTCAATCGTTAGGATACTTGGACAAAGTATTCGGTACACCATATAAACCCCTATATGTCCAAGGTGACTTATTTTACAGTGCACTCAATCCTATAGCTGGCTAACAATATCCGATTATGTTTTAAAACCATTTCCATACCATCACTTGCCAATATAATTCACAATTAGACATGAACATCACTGTTTTAATGCAATTAACCAAAGCATACCCAAGCATCAAATCATGATTTCACAAGTATAAATCATGCTTACAAGGATCATTCACCAATGCATCCTTCAAAAATACTTTATCAAAACAGTAGACATCATATTTGAAATCATGCTTCTACAATGGAAATCATCTAAATCAAAACAAGTGCATAAGTTATTTCGTAAAACAACCACGTTCGAGAGAGAAAATCCTTTATACTAACTTCCGAGTTTAAACCAACGTTCCAAACTAGATTTAAAATCCCTTAAACCACCTTTTAAACCATTCCAAAGTTGGAAAACACTTTCTCACTCACCAACACGCGAAACCTCAATTTATCGATGCGCAATCAAGCGTCTGACGCCTCTAAAGCTTCACCGGTAGCTTCTGAAACGTTCTCCCCTATTTTAACCACATTATAACAGAGGATTAATGCATCATAATTCATTCAAAATCCCATCAAGCAATTCCTCAACATTGCCTTGCTTAAACCATCAAAACACATATCTGAAACAACCGAAACAGCTTTGATTCACATTCAAAACTTAACCCAGCCATAGCCTAACACTTCCAAACATCAATTAACATGAAAAGTCATCTAAAAACCATCTCATAACATCCTTATACCTCTAGCAACTCATAAACCACCACAACACCTTAAAACTCATAACTAGAAACTCAAACAACTAGAGATTCATTTGATTCCGGGATTCCATTGATAAAACCAACCCATTAACATTATAAGATATCAAAATCATGATATAATCTCATCATAAATTCAGCAAAACAAATCTGAAACAAAGATCTCTTAATTTCATCAATGAAATCTCAATTAAACCAATTTTCTTCAATTAAATCCACAAAACTTATTAGAAATCATGTGTAAAGGATCAAGAACTAGGGAATTTCAATAAAGAACCTTTCATTAGTGGAGAAGAATGAAACTTTACCTCTAATGGATGATTTCCCCTTAATTGGATGGTTTTACATGAGAAAACAAGATTAAAACAATAAGGTTTTGATAGGAAATCATTTGGAAACCAAAGATCAATTAAATCAAAGGATTACCTTAAGGTTTTGAAGAAGAAATTGTTGTTTGGCTGGAGAGAATTTGAGAGAAAGTTATTGAGATAAAAGAAGTTACGTAAAATTTGTTTTAAGGTAATAACTTTCAATTAAACTCTCTTTATTAATTATATCTAATTAGAAATACTTTAAAATAAGCCAATTAAGGGATAAAGTCTGATATTAGACTTTAGGTTCAATAGCTCCTTAAAGATTCATAGTTCTCATCCTTTTACAAAACAGTCACAAAAAATAATTTTCACTTTTTACATTTTGGTCACTAACCTGTAATGTCCAATTACCAAATCTTATTTTCCGAAATCAACTTTACCAAAAATCAATATATATTTAATAAGGATTTTAGATCATTTTTTTATATTTTTATCCCTTGTAAAAATATACGATCCTGAAATCGACTCGAAACTCTAACCTAGTCTACCAAACTGTCTAATCTAACCCTCAAAACCACTAGGCCCAAAACAGGGGCGTTACATTCAAACCAAAGAAGAAGAATCACAAGATCCCTCTCTAGAAGCATTGAAGGACATGACTCTAGAGGAGAAGGAAATGAGCTACCCAAGGGAGTTCAACTATGTCAAAGGTTGTGAGATTTTGGGTGATCCATCCAAAGGGGTAACCACTAGATCCTCTCTTAGACATGCTAGCAATGTTGCAATTATTTCATGCATAGAGCCTAAAAATATCAAAGAAGCATTAAATGATGATTATTGGATATTGGCTATGCAAGAAGAATTCAATCAATTTGAGAGGAGTCAAGTTTGGACATTAGTTGATAGGCCTAGTAATAAGTCTACTATAGGGACTAAATGGGTTTTTAGAAACAAACTAGATGAGAGTGGTAAAATAGTGAGAAACAAGGCTAGACTTGTTGCTCAAAGTTACACTCAAGAAGAAGGAATTGACTTTGATGAAACATGTGCACCCATAGCTAGAATGGAAGCTATTAGGATGCTTCTTGCATTTGCATGTTATCATGAATTTAATATTTTTCAAATGGATGTCAAAAGTGCTTTTCTAAATGGTTTTATAAATGAAGAGGTTTATGTAGAACAACTACTAAAATTTCCTAGACTTTACTGCCGAGGTCCGTATTGATACAGCTTGACCCGTATCGGTACGCTCTATTTTCCTAGGTCAAAATATGCAAGGTCGTACCTATACAGCTTGACCCGTATCGATATGCTTGTCTTGTAATGACAAATTTTATCTATTTTTTAATCAATTCGACCTACTGAACGATTTCCAATCACCCTAAAATTTTACCGGCAAGTCATTAATTCATAATTCTAATTGTATACAAAATTTTAGATCATTTTGAATCCATTTACTAAGTTTTCACCTTTGAGTCCCTTTAGGCCAAAATTAACTAGTTTATCAATTTGCAAACTTACCATATTCCTCACCTTACATCTAGGCATCTTAGGACCATTGCATACATATCAAAGTAGACTATTGTAACATGTCTAAGGCCTATGCCGCCCTACTAGGAGTTTAAAACAAAATATAACATATATATGGTTGATGAGAGTGACTTGCAACCGCAACTACATGATCGGAGCTCTAAATTCTTCAAGGTCCTGAAATGCATGAGACACATGGATGTTAGGCTTACATAGCCTAGTGAGGTAGTTATAAAAAATGTAAATAAGTTCCTAATGCGTAATTGAAACATAATCATGCTTGAATTACATAAATGCATCATTAGTCATATATAGATCATACTCAAGGTCAAATGTCATATTTTCATATATCAAATGTAAAGCATAAACACCTATCATCTCCCTGGACATAGCAATCAATGGAAACGCGGATTCCCCTGTACGCCACTCAAATCGAAAATAGGCCTTAGCCTTGAGCCATAGCTCTGGAATTCCTTACACAATCCAACCTTTTCTCCCCACAAATAGGCTATAGACACGGATCGTAGTTCAATCTTTTACTTAGTGAGCTCAAATAATCCTATGGCATGCCAATTGTATCCAATGTCCCCATGTGTCCAAGGTTATATAATTTATCACAAAACTTACCTAGGCCATATCATGCCGGATTACAAACTTGAGCCTTGGCTCCACATATCATATCATGGCATATTCGTGACAAAATCCATATGTATAACATAGTTCGGATATCATATATGAGCTTACAAACGTATCAAGCAACCTTAAAAACTTATCACGCTTACTATTAGAATCCACATGTGATTTGCTCTACTTGAGGCTTTAAACAAGATACAAGTTGTAAACATAAAACAAATGCAACGGGATGGCACCTAGCCTATCCCTTAACACAACTACACTCACCTTGAATTCTGATACTTTCAAGGCTCTCGAATTTTAACTCCTTTGTGCCTATCTTTTGTTGGAGATGGCGAAGGGTCTTTCTCCCTTTCTTGAGCTAGTCCAAAATTAAAGGATTACATTAGAATCGAAACCAATGATTCATAATTGACTTCCTAACATATGGGTTCAATTTGAGTATTCAAGACTCAAATCTTGAAATTAAACTCTAAGGATCAAAGGAGTCATTAAACTGACTTAGGGTTTTACTTACCAATTCACAAGCTTTCAATTGATGTATTGAATTTAATCAAAAGTCAAAAGTTGGATCGAGGTGCTTGCTTGAGCTTGAGCTTAAAGATAACAATGGAGGTGTGTGATTGTTTGAAGGCAAATGATGTGTTTAGTTTACGGGAGATTCAAAACAAGGATGAGGGCTTTCCTTATTCATTTTTAAAACCATCTAATTTTTCTCCTAATCTTTGCCCCACATTTCACTTAGCCAATGGGAAGGTTTCCCTTAGACAAGGGTTTGCTTAACCCAATAGTTAATCATCTATCTTAACCATTTCTACTATTGAATATTGATGTCTAATGGTCATCTTTTCTGACCACTTTTACGTGAGGGGTGGGAAGCAAGTAGGTGAGTCATCCCTTACTTCAAATCCTTTTAATTTGGCCACTAAATTGATTTGGACAAAGACCCGTATTGATACACCTTATGGCCATATTGATACGGCTAGACTAAATTGGGTGAGTTAGTTAAGACAGTTAGGTCGTATTAATACAGATCCTACCGTATCGATAAGCCTTGCCCAAAATTAGTATTTTCGGTATTTTCAATGGAACCCCTAATTTTCATTATATACAAAAAGCTCCAACAACTTAATTAAGCCCAAGTAACTTTCATTACTTCAAAAATTGGATACAAGATTTGGTAATTACATCATTTAGGCTTAATCGGTACAAAATTTTTCGATCACCAGAACCTAATTCTGACTAGGCCAATTTTTGGGGTGTGACACAATCCTGTATCGATACGGTCATGTGTTTTAGTACCGTTTGAAAGCGTACTACCGATACGCGTAGTCGTTGGATCCTTTAAATGTTCATTAAATGCTTTTTAACTTTAATTTAAACTAAAACTCTTTTTCCACAAACCCTAGATACGAAAATATCCTATAAAATCCTCTCAAAATCCTTTGATTTCTCACACAAATCTTAAAATTTCTTAAGGGTTTTTGGTTTTCAAACCAAGGCTGCGGCTTTATCATCAATTTGGTGCATCATCATCTCTTCATTCATCCAAAATCTTAATCTCAAGGTATAAACTCTTTTTCTTTTCTTTTTATTTTCATTTTGGTTTATATACTGTTATTAAACAAAATTTGTATTTTTAGTATATATATAACATGGGTTTCAAAGTGTTTGTAAAAAAATTTCAAAACTGAATTTTTTCCCAAATATATAAATATACCGTATATTTTTCTAAACTGTTTTTCAAAATTTGTTTTACCAAAATTCTTTTTATACTTGTATATTTTTTTAAACTATAAAATATATTGTTTTATCAATACCTTGATTATTGGATTATTCATTGGATCGAATGTGATGTTTATGCATACATGTAGTTTTTGTCTTGATTTTGATTTTAGTTTTACTATGGCACCTAAAAAAATACAACGAATTAGTAAACCGGTCAATCTTCTAATGCAAATAATGAGGGTATTACTAAACCTAATCTTTCCTATATTATTCAAAAGAGTTTTCTAACTCCCTCGGCTATGGCTCACTTCAATCAATATCAAGCTTTTACTATTCGTCGTGAGCGGTTGTTTCTATCCCGTTTTTGAACTTAGAATGTTTTCAATTTAAATATCTTGATTTAATGTAACAATGGAAATTTATGCCTTTTTTGAATTTTCCCGGGATTTTATACCAAAATCTTGTTTTAATCTTTTACGCTAATGCCCGGTGTATCCTTAATTCTAAAAAAACTGAGGTTATTGCTATTGAATCTTATCTCATGGGAAAAAGTTTAGAATTGATCAAGAGGTTTTATCAAATGTTTTTGGGTTTGAGAATGTGGGAATAGATGATGAACATTCCTTAGGACATACCCTTGGTGGCTCTGTTACCGTACTAGATGCCCAAGCTCGCATCCTCCATCTCATCATCTCTTGGTGGTTTCATCCATCCGGTGGGAAATTTTCAACAATCTGTCAAGTTGATGATTTTTGGATCCGTTGCATTTGCTAGGGTAAGCGCCCAAATCTTTGCCAAATCATGTTCGCGGAGATTGTGTATCTTGTCCAACATTGCCACACATCCCAAGTCACATCCTTCACCTATGGTACGACTTTGAGTTATTTATTTCATGCTTTGGAAATCGATTGCTCACATGATGCTCTCGAGTCCCTTGGTGAACCGATTAACGAGCACTCTTTGGGTCGTTCCAAATTTTCCTATATTAATGGAGAACGGATTTGTGTCGAGGCACTTCCTCAACAAGCTCAACCTCTGGTGGCTCCTCAAGTTCTTATTGCCCAACCTTCCATGGATGCCCTCATGACTTATCTAAATGAGTAATTCACCTCTTTTGGTACTAATATTGCTTATTTAGATACAACCATGAACTTGGGCTTTGCCGCCATTGATACTCACTTCACATCATTGGAGGAGAAAGTTGCTACTATTGAGAACTGAGTTACCTCCATTGAGCAACAACAAGCTTCCATGGACATCTCTCTCTCCGCATTCCATGGTGCTTGGCTTCAATCTCAAGCTACTCAAACCAATGAAGATGAAGATGATGAAGACGATGGAAACGATGGGGACAAGTCCTAGATTTTATGCATCTCATGGCATATTTTCATATCATTTTAGGATTTCTTTTATGAACCTTTGTTATTTGTTTCAAGAACCCTATGCTTTGATTTAAGTTTATTTTAGGATTTGAGTTGGATTTGTTTGAACTATGTTGCTTTGGATTATTGTTTCAGTTTTTAATGATAATATGCTTTGAATTATGTTGCTTTAGTTTTGAATTATGCTTCATTGTTTATATCTCTTGTTTATATCCATTGTTCTTATTGATTTTGATCTAACAAAAAGGGGGAGAAGTTAGAGGCCTTAATTTTTCAAATTTTTTTTAAAACCTATCATAAAGTAAGAATGAGTACTTTTCAAAGTACTTAAAAATTTACTTTGGTTTTGTTATATCAAAAAGGGGGAGATTGTAAAACCTATGTTTGATTTTGATATAACTACGTGTTTAAGGACCAAATTGCAAAAGTAAATAAATTTTTAAGTACTCAAAAGTCTCACAAAAATGACAAGTATTTCAACCAAAAATTGTTTCTAAGTCAAAAACCTTAAACACAATAAAGTTTTCTAAGTGTTTCAAAGCCAAATTCTGCAATACGCCCAAGCGTATCGGTACATACGGATTTTTAACACTGGAATTTTAATTGCCAAAACGTACAGATACAGTTATCCCCGTATCAATACGAAATTCAATCTGGTCTAGTATTTAGGCTTTAGTGTATCGATACGCTTCACCCGTACCGATACAGTTTCATCTGGGTTTAAGATCACACTTTGAAGTACCGATACAGCTCACCCCGTATCGATACTATTTGGTTAGATTTGTAAAATTTTCGCATTAAATTTTATAGCATTGCTTGTCAGTTATAGGAATCAATGGAGTTTAAATGGTCGTTGAATCGTATCGATACGCCCTAGAAGCGTGCTGATACATTTTTTGCTAAACTTTTATCCCTGATTCCAGTGAGCAAATCCCGTACCGATCGAAATTCCCGTATCGGTACGCCCCTTATTTTACACTAAGACCGTACCGATACGCGACCTTGCGTATCAATACGCCTATATATTTTGCACACAATGACTCTTTCTTTTTTGAGACAGGTACCGATGCGGCCTTTCGCGTACCGATACGGTTGGTTGCAGAATTGCATTTATGGTGGGAAAAAGAGAGCCCAATGGATCTATTGATGATGCCAACCACCCAAACAGTTAGAATTCAATGAGAAGGTATAAAAGCAAGCCTCCAAAGCTACAACAACAACTAATGATCAAGTGAAAAATAATCAAGAAAAAACCCAACCCTTTGTGTCTTATAGAGTCAAATCTTTGTACCCACTTGTGTAATTCCATTGTATCCATTTTCTTTCAAGTTGGGTTGACTGAACTTGTAATTGGGGAAAAATATCAACCTTTGAGAGGTTAATTTCTATTTGCCATCTTTCTTTGTAAGAGAGCGAGTCTTGATTAAGCTTTGGGTAGAAAGCTTAATCGCTTTGTAAGATTTCCTCATAATCCGAGAAAGGGGAAGAATTTCTAGTGAAATTGGTACAAAATCCTTAGTGGGAGCTAAGGTAGTGGATGTAGAGCTTGTTTGAAGCTTGAACCACTCTAAATCTCTTGTGCCTTCATTTTTTATTTACCAATTTCCTCCCTCTAATTTTTAAAAGCTAATTCACCCTCTTGGCCATTTGTACATCGATTGATCAACATAACATTATTAAATATAAAAATAGTTTAAAATAAATAATAAAATCATATTTTATTACTATTAAAATTAAAATAATTACCCCTGCTTGTCATCATCGTCAACCATCATCGGCCTTCAGAACCGAAAACTGTTTGATCCCAAATTACACCGAGAGACTCATGTTGACACGTTGATTTTGAATCCTGTGGTTATTTACCAGAAAATGTCCTAAAATTCGCTAATCTCAACTGAAACGTTTTGGTTTACTCACTTTTGATCTCTTATTGGTGTCTGTGTACTTTCCGACAAAATGAAGGTCGTATTCAGATTCATGAGGCCGAGACGAAGTATTGGTGAAATTTGAGACCGAACGACTATGATCTATGGTCATTGACAGTGGCATCCGACGATGGTGAAATGGTGGACGACGTAGTAGAGATGACCGACGACTGACAGTTAGGTTTAGTTTTATATTTTTTATTTTTAATTACTTTTATATTTATTAATATTAAAAAATTCCATGTCATAAGAAAATAATAATAAAATATTTTAGAGCGACAAAAAATGTTCAATGTGTAAAGTTTTGTTATTAAATTAAACATTTTTAAAGTTGAAAGACCAAAATTGAAGAGAGAATATAGTTGAGTGATTATTTTTATATTTTACCCAATTTTAAAACAAACAATTCAAAAAATATTTTTCTACCATATTTTAAACAATGCTTAACTATAAAATAAGTGCCCAAACTATGCTTATTTTCTATAATAGGTGCCTAAAGTATTTTTTTGCTGAAATAAGTGTCTAAAGTTTCAATTTTTTGCTGAAATAGGTGTCTAAAGTATTTTTTTGCTGAAATAAGTGTCTAAAGTTTCAATTTTTTGCTGAAATAGGTGTCTAAAGTATTTTTTTGCTGAAACAGGTGCCTCAACTTTCATTTTTGGTTGAAATAGGTGCCCAAGTAGGTGCCAAAATTGACTTTAAAACAAGCCAAAAATAAAAGTTTACGCACCTATTTCAATCAAAAAATACTTTAAGCACTTATTTTATAATCAAAAAATACTTTAAGCACTTATTTTATAATTTAACCTTTAAAAAACAATATCAAACAAGCCGAACCGAGTTATTGCGGCCTTGAGCGTTTGATCTTTTGTTAGACTGTAAAATAAAGCTGTAGTACTAGTAGTAGATGGTAGTAGAATAAACAGCAGAACAAATACATAAGATATTTCAATGTCAAGCATTCATAGCTGCCACTGATGACATATGGTTTAAACCTCAAATTTTGCACCACTCAAGCGTAACAACATGCCAACTAAACACTCATTTCATAACTCCAACTCCAGTCGCTTGGATTCTTAATTGGCTACTCTTTCACGCAATATCTTCACACCCATGTACCTGCATCACATTATAATAAAAACCTCAATTAAACAACCAACATGCTTATATAATGCCATAACTCATCATTTTGACATGTCATGTTAACAATCAGCGGAAAGGAGGAAGATGTTCATCTTAGGGGACTCGAGTTCAGTCAATTTTATCTGCAATGTGTATTATCAAAAGATTAAAAGAAAGCATGAACATATACTAACCTTCCAAGCATCATTACGGTGGCCTGAGGATTAGTCCCAGGCGAGTCGTTGAACGTGGATCCATCAATAACTCGCAAAGTATCGACACCGAGAACCTTGTAGTCAGGATCAACAACTTTGCCAACTTGGCAGCCTCCATGATAGTGCCATATGGTCATCACAGTGTCCTTACAAAACACTTCCAATGGCATTGAAGGATTGTAATGTTTGGGCAACAGATTCAATGGGGCATTGGCTGTCATATTCAGAAGCATCGGCCAAGACAGGAACTCATTTCTGAATTTTGAGAATGGCTTTGATTCCACGACTTTCTCAATGGTTTGGATCCCTTGGACGCATCTTTGTAGGTCTCGTGAATCCTTGAAATAATTGAAGGTAACGGATGGGTTGTCGTTCGGATTTCGGGTTCGAAGCTCCAAATGACCCGTTGAAATCGGACCCGTAACTTTTTCCAAGATAAATCCACCTCTAAATGCTGTTGGCTCCTGTATATTGTTAGTGTATTCGATGGCTTTGGCAATGGTTTCTGGAGAGGAAGCACCACCGGCAAAGTTTTCGCCACCGGCAGCTTCGATGTAGCTTCCGAAATGGGTGATACCAACTACTTGGATAAGCGAAACCTCGACCGGAATAGGAGAGGGGATAAACACAGCGTTCATGGGGTTATCAGACATGCCTTGGCCGACCATGGGTTGGTCGAGCACGACCGTGATGTTGTGGGACTTGAGGTGTTCTGCAGGTCCGACTCCGCTCAACATCAACAACTGTGGGCTTCCCAATGCTCCTGCTGATATAATGATCTCATTCTTTGATCCTTTTTTAAGATATGCTTTGTGCTTTACCCCTTTTGCATCTCTGAAAACCACTCCGTGAGCCTTGGGCATTTTTCTTCCTGCCATTATTGAAATGTGCTGTCAACCAAAAACATTGGATTTTTTTTGTAAACTTTAGAGTTTAATCTAGTTCATCAGATTAGGGTAAATTATATCCATGACCACCTAATTATAGGTCTGATTCTATATTGACCACTGGTCTTTTAATTTTGACAATCGAATCATTCAACTATTTGAATGGTATCAATTAAGCTATTTGTTGTTAAAATCTAATGGAGATGATGGCGTCCGGTCCTTGTTATTTACATATTACATATATTTGGTCATAATTTTAATTTAATTTAATAAATAATAGGGGCCCAATTAATATAATATGTAAATAACGAGGACCAAATGTGTAATTATATAAATTTTTAGTAACTATCACACCATCTCTTCATTAGATTTTAACGACAAGTGGCTTAATTGATATATTATTTAAACAATTGAGTGGTTTGATTGAAAAAATAAAAGATTAGTTGTCAAAATAGAATCAGACCTACAGTTTGGTGATCATGGACGTAGTTTACCCTCAGATTGTGTACCTTTCATTTTAAACTGGATTTTGTGCACAGAAGCATGCAGATAGAGAGTGAGTCGAGTGGGGTTAGCATACTCCAATAAATCAGCAGCTGTGTGTCTATTCCCTTGTTGATCGAAGATTGTTCCACCCACTTTGGTCCCGTAGATATGGTCATAACTGAACCCATTGAATGGCAACACCCCAGCCTCCAGCAAACCATCCCTTACTGCTGACTGCCATTGTCCTAATGGTGGCTCAAATGCCACCAATTTCTCCACCCATTCATACGACTCATTCACTAATCGTCCATCCCAGCCAGCTTGCCTGATAATTAGCAACAAAAAAATTAAATAAATAAAGGATAAATTACACCTGATATCGCTAAACTTTAAATTTAGTATCGATTACACACAACTAAAAATCGATATTATTTTAACACTAAACTTTAGTTTAGGCTTCAATTATATAAATGAACCATTAAAACCGACGACGTGGACGGATCTTCACGGTCCGCGTGCGATGATGTGGAGGAATTTTAATGATCTAGTAATATAATTGAAGCCTAAATTAAAGTTTAATGTTAAAATAACATAAATTTTTTAATTTAGTGATATAACTGATACTAAACTTAAAGTTTACCCATAACTAAATTCATTCATGCTTGATCGAATTAGCCTTTAATGTGCGGAAAAACTTTTGTGGTACAAGTTGGTTATTACTTGACATCTTCGGTGGAGGCTCGCGTATAAAACCCTGCATTGAGACAACTTCCGCCGCCCAACACCCGTGCCCGTGCATTAATCACGCCATCTTCGGAGATGAACCGCTGTGACGGGGATGACCGGGAAAGGTCGGAGAGCGCTGCTCCGAAGCGGGTCATTTTAGTTATGTTGGGGTTACCATAAGGGGAGCCACCACGTTCGAGGAGCAAGACGGTGGCGTTTCGAGATAATGTGGCTGCTAATGGGCATCCGGCGGTGCCACCACCGACAATAATGTAATCGTAATAGGATAACGTTGGAGCTGACATCGCATTGTGCATGAACGAGTAGTTTGGAGCTGCACGGGTAGAGATGAGATTCATTATTACAGTTTAACAAGCCTCACGTTTTAGCATTAGTGCATGAAAATATTAAGCATTAAAAACAAATATATTTTATTATGAATTATTTGAAGAGTAATTATTCCATGCACAAGTATTTGTGATAATTTTGTTTACAGAAGCGCTTTAATTTTAGCATTTAGGGATTCTGTTTAGGGTTTATGAGTTTAAGTGTTGTTTTGAATTTAGGGGATGTTAATAGAATTTTTGGTTTAGGGTTAACATTTAGGGTTTATAAGTTACAACCTAAATCTCTAACCATATTACCCTAAAGCCTAAAGCCTAACCCTGAGCCTTAAATTCTAACACTAAATCTTAAATTCTAACCATAACCCCTAAACTCTAAGCCCATACACTAAAACCCCTAAACCCTAAAATTGAGGCACTTATAGAAACAAAAAGTTTCCACCGCCTGTGTGGAAGATAATAATCCTTATTTGAAATATATATATATATATAGTGTAATTATTTCATGCACAAACGCTTGTGTAAACAAATAGAAACTTTGTTTACACAAAAGCCTTAGTTTTAGGATTTAGAGATTTATTTAGGGTTTAGGGATTTAAATGTAGTAGTTTTAAATTTAGAGTTGTTGATAGAATTTTAAGTTTAGGGTTAAAATTTAGGGCTTATAGGTTAAAAACTAAATACCTAACCATATTACCCTAAAACCTAAACCCTAACCCTAACTTCTAATCATAAATCTTGGATTCTAATCATGAACCTTAAATTCTAAACCACCTACACTAAAACTCCTAAACTCTAAATCTTAAACCTTAAAAAGTTTTCGCCGCATGTCTATAGAATAATAATCTATATATATGGGTTAGGGTCCACTTACAAAGTGTAAAAGCTTTTAAGTTTTACACTCTACTGTTAATCTCGGTCATCCTTTTCACCTAGGGGTGTGCATTTTGGATATCCGATCCGATCTGAAATTTTGGGTATTTGAAATTTTTAGATAGGTAATTTAATGATCCATATCCGATCCAAAATTTTCGGATATATGATTTTTCAAATCGAATATTCAGATCTCCGAATTTAAGACTTGATTTAATTATTATTTTTAATTTGGCTATCCTATTCGTGAAAATTTTAGGTTTTCGAATATAAAAATCAACCAATTATTGAATATAACATGATTTGTATCCATGAAAATTTCAATTTTTCATATACAATAAGTAAAATTATCGAATATAACAAGATTGATATATATAAAAAGTTGAATTTTCGGATATCAGATAATTGAATATCCGATCCTAATGTGAAATAACTATTCGTATCCGATTCAAAATTTTTGGATATCCGATTCGAATTATCTGGAAAAAAAACGGATCGGATATCCGACATTTCGGATCGGATCTAATATTTTTACACACCCTTAATTTTACCCATTCAACGATCCAAAAAATATATAAAATTTAAAAACTTTTACACGTATAACTGAAACTATCCATATATATAGAGATAGAAACAAGACACGCACACTATATATATCTTATGTGGTTTACAAAGGAAAGCAGATTATTTAGTCTTAATAAAGCACAACCGTAAAGGCGGTATTTAATTTGACAGCAAGTTTTTGTTTGTGTAATGAATGAAAGGGGACCATGACAAATACCACTAATAATTAATATAAATACTTAGAAGAAAAATTGGAGAAATGTTAACTTGTAATATTTAATTAAGGTGCCATTTAAGAATACAAAGTTATGGACTTTAAGAAATGGTTCAGTAAATAAAAAAATTGTCTTATTCAAAAAATTTGTGTTCAAATAATTTTGTTCACAAAATATGTGTGAGATTTATTTAGAGTTAAAAAGTGAATATATATCCTCATAGACCACATTAAAAATAATAAACAAAATGAAGTTGTGATTAATTCACCGCTTCCCTATATTAAATTTGATGAAATTAACGCATTAAATACAAATATATATCTTAAAAAGTTAATTAAAAAATTTTAAAATAATTTTTTATTGACTTAAATATATATTTGGTACTTGAACTATATACCTTCTCCCAAGTTGGTATTTAGAGAAATTTTACTCCCATATTAGTACCTGAACTAAACATCTTCTCTCAAGTTGGTACTTAAAGAATTTTTACTTTAAAGTTGGTACTTGAACTAGGCACCTTCTCCTAAGTTGATACCAAAACTTATACATATCCTCATAGACCACATTAAAAATACTAAAAAAATGAAGTTGTGATTAATTCACCGCTTCCCTATATTAAATTTGATGAAATTAACGCATTAAATACAAATATATATCTTAAAAAGTTAATTAAAAAATTTTAAAATAATCTTTTATTGACTTAAATATATATTTGGTACTTGAACTATACACCTTCTCCCAAGTTGGTATTTAGAGAAATTTTACTCCCATATTAGTACCTGAACTAAACATCTTCTCCCAAGTTGGTACTTAAAGAATTTTTACTTTCAAGTTGGTACTTGAACTAGGCACCTTCTCCTAAGTTGATACCAAAACTTATACATTCTTTCAATTTGGTTCTAATTCGAAATAATTCTATAAATTTAACTCTTTATATTTAAAAATCTTATCAATTTACTCTTTGTTCTGCTCTCTTTGTTCTGCTCTTAAATTGTTTGTTGTTCTCCTATAAAGGTTATATCACTTTCCTAGTATAAAAATTTTAACAGTACTTGATGTTATTTTATGGTAGAATGCAGTTATTTCATTGCTGTTTTGATCTGTTAGGCTTATTTAATTTGAAAGTATAGCAGAAAATAACTAAATTAACAGTGTTTTTAAATACAAATGGTTAAATTTATTGAACTATTTCAATTAAGACCAAAGTAATAGAATGTATAAGTTTTGGGACTAAATATGTTAATAAAAGTATCAGAATAGTGGATGTAATTGAAGTTTGGGTACCAAAATGAGAGCAAAAATTCTTTAGGTGTCAATTTGGGAGAAAGTGTTTAGTTCAGCTACTGCTTGGGAGCAAAAATTCTTTAGGTACCAACCTGGGAGGAATGGTATAATTTAGGTACCAAAGGCATATTTAAGCATTTTTTATTATTAAAAGTAACAGTTGGCACTTAATTTCATTGTATCTTGATGCATTGAAAAGTGTTTATATATTGCAATAACCATAAACTAAGGATTTAAATAAAAATCTTAAATGATTATGTTGGCAGACTGATGAAGGCTAAGGTTTTGGACATTTTAATATTCAGTTCAATTTCATTTTGCATAAATAATGTATAGGATGTCTTTGAATTTTATTATATTTTATATTCGATCGTATGTGCTCTTTTTAAAATTTAGTATAGCTTTGTTCAAAAAAATTTAGTATAGCTTAACTCCAATATATTCAAATTATTAGCTTGATTGTATTAGAATTCTAATACATTCGAATAAGTATTATTTGTAAGTATATTTGTATCTTGTACTTTATATCTTCAAATGACGCTAAATGATAATGAAGTGAACATCAATGAAAATTTTAAAAATGGAAGCCTTATCTTTGCATCCATTCGTAAAAGATTTTCTTTTTCAAATAATATTTTGGATTATTCTTAACATGTATGAATTAACCAAGATCCGCCCTTCTTGCAGGCAATGTTATTCGAACCTAAGTTTCTTAGAATGAACATCGTCTTTTTTTTTTACTAGGATCACTCGTTGGGTTCACGACTTCAAGTATGTAGTTTTCTTAATTAATCAAAGATTAGTTTAGATCAAGTATGCACATATTGTCAATTTAGCTAGAAAGGAAGGCAAAAGAATGATAAGAAGAATTGAATTAATAAACCTGTTTCAGTGGCAGCAAAACCATGAAAGAAGAGAAATCCAGCTGCAAACAGTGTCCAACACCCAAGACTCATTGTCTGCAAAAGGCAATGCAACAAGCCAAACGAGGTTAAACTGTGCCACTCTTTCAGTGAAAAAAGCTGGAGGAAATGTTCCCGACCTGATTCAACAACCCAATTTGTAGCGGCACTGGCACTGCTTTTTCTCCCCACCAGGAAAAGCATAAGGCTGTAGGATTACTTCTTCAAGTTGGAGTTTTGCTGATTCAAATGTAAATAATACTCGGCCTCGCCTACCAGATTTTTGCGGCTCATAATAATATATATATGTATATTATTATATGCTGATTGACATTTGCAAACCAATGAGTGGGGTAGAGGGGGCAGTTGAGCCTGGTTTAATGCACCTAATAGTAGCTCCCAGCTGCAAAATAACCATATTCCACACGTTCTTCATCAATAACAATAGGTGGATACTAGAGTTGCAAATCAGCGTTCGGCTAACTATTTGTGAACTGTTCGTATAGCATTTGTTTATTAAGTTAGATAAACGAAAATGAACAATATTTTTATGTTCATTTACTAAACAAGCGAACATGAATAAATGTGTGCTCAGTTCGTTTATGTTCACGAACAAGCTCGTTTATGAACTTGTTTATCGGCTTGTTTATCTGGTTCCCCTTTTCCTTTTATTCATTTAAATTTTAAATATTTGTTAAGGTAGGGACTAAATTGAACATAGGTTGAACTTTAGAGTTTAAACTGTGAAGCTTGAGGAGCTTAAGGACTAGTGATATAATTTCACAAATTTTCTTTGGCTAGCAGATAAAAAGGTAAAAAGTAGAGGTGGCAATCACGTCGTTCGGGTTTAGGTCAATTCAGTTCGGGTTGATTTTCGGTTCAAGTTTGATTCGGGTGAGATCGGGTCTGATTTAGATTTAGATCGAGTCTATGCAATTTCGAGTCGGACTGGTTATCGGGTCGAATCAATATTGGATCAATTGAATTTTAGGTCGAGTCAATATCAAATCGGTTTTCAGTTCGAGTAAATATCAGATAGATCAATTTTTTTATTTTAGTCAATCTTCAGATATTTAGGTCAATTCGAGTTGAGTTGAGTATGTATTCAACCGAGTATTTGTAAAATTATTGATATATTCGCGTAAAAATGTATTTTTTGTTTGCCAATCTTATCATTTAGGCTCAAATTTAACTCTTGACCATTCAATGTTTTAAATTCAACCATCATTAAGAGATGATAATTTGACACAAAATCAACCTATAAGGCTTATTAAAGTTTATAACTTGAATTTCGTATTATGCTCATTATCGAGTTTCAACTAATTATTTTCTATTTTTTAAAATAAAGTTATGCATAATTTTTAAGACGAAAAAATTCAATTTTACGGAATTAGAATTAGACTATGTGGAAATTATTTAATAAAATATAATTTTATCATATTTATTTTTTTGGATTAAAATCATTTTAAGTATGTTTTAAATGTTTGAGATTAAATTGGATATTTAAATTATTGACTTTGATATTTAATTAATATCATAAATTAAATAAAAAGACTAAACCAAATAAATAATTAAAAGTTTAAAAATAAAATTATATATATATATACACGAAAGTTGGCATAAAGTAAAATAAATAACTTTATTTTATAATCTTTCCTATCAGATATTTTTTAAATGAAAAATTATTGAATCAAATATGAAGATTTACTTTTAAAGGACAAAAAATATATTAAACTAATAAACTTTTACTAAAGTTGGTTGTTAATCAGTAATATAATAAGAAAGGAGGATAAAATATACATATTTATTATTTATCATATTACTAAAAAGTAAATAAAAATTAACGTATCGGTTTATTTTGTCTCATTTATCAGGTCAAAATTGGGTTGATGTTCGGTTTGGATCGAATTTGGGCAAATTATATTGGGGTTGTTTTTGATTCAGATTACTTTTGGTTCAGGTTTCTTTTTGAAAACCCTTGCTTTCGATTTCGGTTGTTTTCGGTTTTGGTTACTTTCAGTTCGAATTGATTTTCGGTTCAGTAAAATTCGAGTCAGTTTTGATTTGGTTCAATTTTGGTTTGGTTCGAATCAAGTTTAGACCATCATGTTCGAGTTTATATCGGATCTCGGGTCGGGTGAATTATTTCAGGTTTCGAGTCTCAGGTAGAGGCAGATCTAGGAATTTTAACTTGGTAGTTCACCGAACAATATAGTAATATAAAATCAATTTACATCAGTGTAATAATATATTGATAAGGGGTAATTGTTATGCAAGCAAATATAATTTATAGACAGAAACATATTAATATTGAAGCACTGATATACCGTGTAAATATATTTGAGAGATTATAATTATTTTATATTAGTGTAATTGTGTTTTAGAGAATAAAAGACTTACTCAAGTGAAATTAAGTATTGATAGTGACAATTATTGTGCAAGCAAATATGAATTTTATATTTTAAAATTGATTTGCAGTTCTAGGATTTTTCAAAAAATTATGAAATCAACAACATTTTACGGACAACAAAGAAATGGTGAGAGGCGGCGGTAATGGTGAAGATGGAACCCAGCAGGAATGTGTGACGTTGTACGTAGAAAATTTATCAGATAGTATACATTGGAAGGGTTTATAGTTGGCGTTTGATAGTTGTGGATACGTTTATTCAGAGCAAAAGAGCGTGTGATGGGCATCGTTTTGGCTTCGTCCGTATGGCCTCTAAAGTGGCAGCAAAGGCGGCGATGGAGCGTTATGATGGTCGACGTTTGTGTGGGTCTGTTATTTTGGTGTTTGAAGCGAAGCATAATATGTGGAAGTCTTTTTGTAGGAGATCAAAGGCAGGGCGGATAGCTGGGGTTCTACTGGATCATGAGTCGGGGGAAAACAATAATTCTCCGGTTCTGAAAGAAGTGCTAGGGGAAGTGGGTGTTAATTCGGTTAAGATTTTGGAGAAGAGTGTCGTGGGATGGTGTAATGGAGTTTATGAGGTGGAGAGTTTGTCTGTGGATTTGAAGAATGATGGGTTCAAGAAGTTCTCTTTAATGAGGGTGTCAGGTTTTGTTGTGGTGGCGATGTTTGAGTCGTTGGATGCACGTAATGTTTTTTTGAGTAGGAAAGAGGTGTTGGGAAAATGGTTTAATTGCGTTGAGTGTCGGTCTGAGGGGTCGTCCGATTTTCATAGTAGGCGGGTGTGGATGGCGGTGTTGGGGGTGCCTATCCATGCTTGGTCTGGCGTTTCTTTTAAGCAAATTGCTTCATTGTGGGGGTCCTCGATTACAATTGATGAAGAAACTGCATTCCCGAAATCATTCAAGTGTGCGTTTGTTGAAGTAACCACGCGTGAGTTGGGGCAGATTAATGATTATATTAATTTGGTGGTGAATGATAAGTGTTAAGTGTCTAAAAGTACTATTTTATTCATATTATTGCTAGACTTAGGCTCATATTAGTTTCATTATTAGCCATTCATGCATGTTTGCATTGTTTCCTTGGTGGACAAGCTTGATTTCATATTTTGCTTAATTTTGTGGAAAAAGATACTGCTTTGGTGTGTTTTGTGTGTGTGTGCAGAATCACTTGCCAAAGCAAGGCTGGAACCAGTTGCCAGGGCAATGCATGAAGGAGATGCCGAGCTAGTTGCCAGGGCAATGCATGAAGGAGATGCCGAGCTAGTTGCCAGGGCAATTTTCGATAAGGGATAAGATGATATGGTAGTCGAAATTGTTGACTAGATAAGCCCAAGATGACGTGAAGCAAAGTTAAATCCCAAAGGAGTTTGATTTCCATGAAGAGGTTAAAGAGAAATTAAATCCCAAGAAGATATGAGAAGTTCTAGAAGGAATTTAAATATAATAAAGAATTATATTCTTTAAAGATATTTAATTCCAACTTCACTTCCTCCACAAAAAAGACTTTGACCTAGCCCTATAAATTAAGGATCAAGTCGTCAACTCCAAGGGGGTAGAGAAGAGAGAATTTTCGACAAAGAGATCAAAGGAGATTTCGACAAAAGCTTTGGAGAGATTTTGACAAGGCTTCAACCATTCTTCATCTTTTTCTTTCTTGTTCAATTAGGTTTATGCTAGGAATTCTTTGTCTTGTGTTTCTTTGGAACCTAGCCATGAACTAAATCTATTTGGCTAAGGTTATCGTGTTTTGTGGTTGTGAGAAACAATTGGATTTTGTTTAGGTAATAAGAGTTTGCACTTTCAATTCAAGGTTTACTCATTCTTGGTTTTTCTTCTTGTTTGCGAGTGAATTGGGAGAGGATCCCGTAACTTCATCTATTATCTAATATCGGGAGAGTTAGATTCAAGAAACGAATGAGTATGGTCTTTATTCAATCTATTGACGGTGAAGATTAATCCGGCTTAGGGATAAGTTAAGGATTTCAAAGGCTAAGAAGAGCGCAAGATTGGTTGTTGTTCACCCTTGATTCACGCAGGGATGTATTATCAAGACATGCACAAATAGCTAGAGTTTTGACTTAGGGATAAGAAGAAACCATTGAAGAACGCTCCGCCTAACCTTGAAGTTGCTGCCTAGCCGCCCAAGTAGTTGCCCAGCTAGTCTTCCAGGCAACCATCGATTAGTTGCCAAGGCAACCTCACTGTGCAAGTTGCCACGGCAACTGAGTTGCCCTTGCACTCTTTTACCAAGACGATCCAATCGACTATCACACCTGAACTCACGATAACCTGGCCTATTCTCTCTCATTTGATTACATCTTCTTTTACTTATTTGCTTTCTAGTTTAGTTGTTAGTTAAACTCCTACAATCTTCTACTTGTGTTTATTTTACTTTTTACAATGCAAGAGATTAGATTCTTGAAGTGGCACCAATCCTTGTGGAGACGATATCTTTTATACTATAACTTGCGACATGTACACTTGCACAATTACGGAGCACTTATTACGCGCAACAAGTTTTTGGCGCTGTTGCCGGGGATTGGCAATAGCAACTTTGTTTTTATTTTCTTGCACTTTTTTATTTTTCTTGTTTAAGATTCAAAGGGTTAACAAACTTTGGTTTTGCATTGGTATATGACTAGGGCGAGACCGATTACACCAAAATATCCCTTTGATCCAGAAATCGATCAAACCTTGCAAAGACTCAGACGAAGGTTAAGAGTAGCAATGGCTAATCAAGACGGCAATATGAATCAAGATGTTCCAGCAGGAGGAGGAGTGATTCTTTCACGAAACAGAACTATTCGAGACTATCTTGAAGAAGATCTTGAAGGACTTAATCTAGGAGTTGTCACACCTGAAATTGAAGCCGACCACTTTGAGTTGAAACCAGTGATGTTTAATATGATCAACACAATTGGTCAATTTGGCGGCTCAGCAACTGAAGATGCACGACAACATCTTAAATCTTTCCTCGAGTTTGCAATTCATTCAAAATACAAGGAGTCACCCCCGATGTTTTACGACTAAGATTATTCCCCTATTCACTGAGGGATAAGGCAAAAACATGGTTGAATAGTATTCTTGCTGGATCAATAAGATCTTGGACCGATCTTTGTTGTGATTTCCTTGCTCGATTTAATCCTACAAATTTGACTGATAAGCTTCGTAACGAAATTACTTCTTTACGGCAGGCAGATGATGAATCCATGTACGAGGCTTGGGAGCAATATAAAGAACTTCTACACAAATGGCCCCTACACAGATTCCCATTGTGGACACAGGTAACAATGTTTTACAACGCCGTGAATACACCAACAAGGATGATGCTAGATGCCTCGGCAAATGGCGTACTCCTAGATAAGTCGTCGGAGGAAGCAATGCAAATTCTAAACAGGCTTGCCAAGAATGATTATCAATTCCCATCTGCTAGAAGAGGAGGAGTTAGACGCCAAGCCACAATACATGAACTGGGATCATCAGACTCAATTTCGGCACAATTGGCCACTCTAACCAAGATGGTCCAGAACATGCAGAAACCAAACAACACACAGGAGGTCAAGGTAATGGATTCCTTTTGGGAGTTATGTGGTGGTAGCCATGATTCTTCTGAATGTATGCAAAATTCAGAATCCAGCTTTTATGTGGGGAATTACAACCAGAACAACAATGTGATGTCCAATACATACAATCTAGCTTGGAAGAAGCACCCAAATTTTTCATGGAGTAATCCCAACAATGCTCTAAACCAGAACAATTAGAATGCACAAGCATCGGGATTCCAACAGAATATGCCACGGCAACAGTTGCCGCAGCAACAACATCTAGTTCTTTGGAAAATTCTCTCAATGCTTTTATGTTGAAAATTGAATCTTATATGGCTGAGAATAGTAACTTCATAAAAAGAACTGATGCTTTTATTAACATGACCGAGATGAGATTGCAAAACCAAGAGGCGGCAATCAAATCATTAGAAAATCAAGTCGGACAATTTACCCAAAACTTGAATACTAGACCGCAATGAGGTTTACCTAGCGATGCTGAAGTCGCAAGAGGAACTGGCCATGAGCAATGTAAGGCAATCACCACTAGAGGTGGCCAACAACTTAAAGAGGCTCAAGCTCGTTCATCAAACAAAACTCCACAAAAAGATTAAGACGAACTCAGCGGCAAAGCCTTAGATGCTGAACCAGGAATTGCTGTGGCAACCAGCGATAAGCATGCCTCGGCAACCCCCGATAAGGATGCCTCGGCAACCAACGATAGCCACGCCAAGGCAACCCCAGTTGACAATGCCTCGAAAACTCTAGTTGCCTCGACAATGCCGTCAATCAGGTTCCAGACCAATGAAAGGATCGAAGATATCCGACTTCCACCACCATTCCCACAAAGGTTGAAGCGAAAAAAGCCAGAATATCAATTCAAGAAGTTTCTTGATATCCTAAAACAAGTCCACATCAACTTGCCATTGGTTGAGGTGATTGAAAAAATGCCGAACTATGCCAAGTTTCTGAAAGACATTGTGTCCAAAAGAACAAGGCTAGGAGAGCTTGAAACAGTTGCCGCAACAGAGGGATGTATGGCCATGTTGCACAATCGCATGCCACCCAAGTTGAAGGATCCCAGAAGTTTCAGAATACCCTGTTCCATTGGAAACCACTATGTCGGGAAAGCATTATGTGACCTTGGAGCAAGCATAAACTTGATGCCTAAATCGGTTTTCCAGAAACTAGAAATCGGGAAGGCAAGACCTACAACAGTTATGCTAAAGCTAGCCGACAGATCCCATGTGCATCCAGAGGGAAAAATCGAAGACATACTGGTAAAAGTTGATAAATTTATTTTTCCCGTTGACTTTATTGTTTTGGATTGTGAAGCAGGTGAACATGCACCTATCATTCTCGGGAGACCCTTCCTAGCAATGGGGAGAACCTTGATCGACGTTGAAAAGGGAGAACTCACAATGAGGGTGAATGACCAGCAAGTTAAACTAAATGTGTTCCAAACCCTAAGGCATGCCGATGATCTGGAAGAATGCCAACTTCTTCATGCCACGACAGAGTTTAACTTCGACGAGGAATTTAGTTGCCTCGGCAACTATATTGCCAATCAAGAGGAGCCTGAGGAGTATGAAGAACCGATCGATGAGGAACAACAAGAAGAGGCAAATTGGTTAGTCAATTGACCAGGTACATACTTTGAACCACTGGATTACTCAGGTAAGGAAGGTAAGCTCGAAAAGCCCTCTATTGAACAACCACCGATTCTTGAGTTGAAACAGTTGCCAGAGCAACTAAAATATGCTTACTTGGGAACCAATAAAACATTGCCTGTAATTATTTCCTCTAAGTTACAGCCTGAGCAGGAAAAAAAGCTGATCAAAATGTTGATGCTACACAAGAAGGCAATAGGGTGGACAATTGCCGACTTGAAGGGAATTAGCCCGATAGTGTGCATGCATAAGATTTTGTTGGAAGATGATCACAAACCTTCGATTGAAGCCAAGAGGAGACTGAATCATGCCATGAAAGGGGTTGTAATGAATGAAATCATCAAGTGGCTTGACGCCGGCATCATATACCCTATCTCTGATAGTAGATGGGTAAGTCCGGTACAATGTGTACCGAAAAGGGAGGTATAATGGTGGTAAGTAATGAAGACAATGAACTCATTCCAACCAGGACTATGACCGGTTGGAGGGTTTGTATGGATTATCGAAAGCTAAGCAAAGCCACTAGGAAAGACCACTTCCCATTACCCTTTATTGGTCAAATGCTTGACCGTCTTGCAGGTAAACCCTTTTATTATTTTCTTGATGGTTATTCAGGTTACAATCAAATTGCCATAGCACCAGAAGATCAAGAAAAGGCAACCTTCACATGCCCATACGATACTTATGCTTTCCGAAGGATACCGTTCAAATTGTGTAGCGTCCCGACAACCTTCCAAAGATGCATGATGACACTCTTTTCAGATACGGTCAAAGACTTCCTTGAGATCTTCATGGATGATTTTTTTTGTTTTTGGTAATGACTTCGATAGCTGCCTCAGCAATTTAGAGAAGGTGTTGGCATGATGTGAAGAAATCGATTTAGTCCTTAATTGGGAGAAGTGCCATTTTATGGTAGATGAAGGAATAGTGCTCGGCCACAAGATTTCATCCAAGGGAATTGAAGTAGACAAAGCCAAGGTGGACGTGATCGAGAGATTACCCCCACCAAGTTCGGTTAAAGGAATCCGAAGCTTTCTTGGATATGCAGGTTTTTACAGGAGGTTCATTCATAATTTTTCTAAAATTACTAAACCCTTATGCAATTTGCTTGAATAGGATAAAGTCTTCAATTTTGATGATTCTTGCACCCCAAGCATTCGAAACCCTAAAAAAAAGCTTGCCTTAGCACCCATTGTCGTTCCACCAGATTGAACGCTACCTTTTGAGCTCATGTGTGATGCAAGTGATTTCGTGGTAGGAGTAGTCCTAGGCCAACGCATAGGTAAGACCTTTCATGTGATATACTACGATAGTAAAACTCTTAATTGTGATCAAGTGAATTACACAACAACGGAGAAAGAGTTACTAGCCGTAGTTTTCACATTTGACAAGTTTCGATCCTATTTGATTGGTACAAAGGTAATTGTTCATACGGACTATTCGGCAATTAAGTATCTATTTGCTAAAAAGGATGCCAAACCTCGTTTGATTCGTTGAATATTGCTTTTACAAGAGTTTGACATTGAAATTAAAGACAAGAAAAGAACAAAAAATCAAGTGGCCGGTCACTTATCACGCTTAGAACGCAATAGAGAGGACGATGTGGATTTAGATATATGCGATGCATTCCCGGATGAGCAACTGTTAGTTGCCTCGGCAACCATGGATGCGCACGCCTCAACAACCCCTGATTCCTCAGCAACCATAGATGCGCATGCCTTGGCAACCCTCGACGCTTCAACAACTCTTGACGCGCACGCCTCGGCAACCCAGACGTGTACGCCTCGGCAACCATTGATACGCACGCCGCGGCAACCACTGATACGCATGCCTCGACAACCATGGATGCGTATGCCTCGGCAACTCTAGACGCACACGCCTCGGCAATCTTGGAAGCAGTCGCCACGGCAGCACATGCCTCGGCAATACCCTGGTACGCGGATTTAGTTAATTTCCTTGTTTGTGGTATTTTACCTTATGGCCTTACTCACCAAGGGAAGAAGCGGTTCCGCCATGATGCTAAGCATTACTTTTGGGACGAGCCTCTTTTATTTAAATAATGTGCATATCAGGTTATACGCCGATGTATCCCTAAAGAGGAGCAGCAGAATGTACTTCGGTAATGCCATTCTTCACCCTATAGAGGACATTTTGGAGGAACACGTACCGTGGCCAAAGTTTTGCAATCCGGTTTGTATTGGCCAACACTGTACAAAGATGCCCAAGAATTTTACAAGCAATGTGATCGTTGCCAGAGGACGGGCCATATCTCTAGACGACATGAGATGCTGCTCCAAAACATCATCGAGGTGGAATTGTTCAATGTATGGGGGATTGATTTTATGGGACCATTCCCATCTTCATTCGGCAACCTCTACATTCTACTTGCCGTCGACTACGTGTCTAAATAGGTTGAGGCAGTTGCAGTTCCCAACAACAATTCCAAGACCGTGTAACGATTCTTGCAGAAAAACATGTTTACACGGTTTGGGTTGCCGAGAGCAATTATCAGTGATGAAGGCAAGCATTTTGACAACAGACTTATTGCCAAGATGTTGCAACGCTTCAGCGTATCACACAAGATTGCTACGACATATCACCTACAAACCAAAGGGCAGGTAGAAATTTCCAACCGGGAATTGAAGGGTATACACGAGAAAGTTGTAAATCCCTCTAGGAAGGATTGGACAGTAAGACTAGATGACGGACTTTGGGCATATCGCACTGCATTCAAAACACCCTTAGGTATGTCCCCCTTCTGACTTGTCTATGGCAAAACATGCCATCTACTGGTGGAAATCGAACACAAGGCATATTGGGCAATCAAGACTGTGAATATGGATTGGGAAAGTGCCGGACAAACGCGTTTGTTTGACCTCAACGAGATAGAAGAATTCCGTGCACTCGCCTATAAGAATGCACAAATCTACAAGGAGAAAACAAAGCAATGGCATGACAAGAAACTATTGCCGCGGCAATTCATGCCAGGGCAACTAGTTCTCTTATTCAATTCTCGGCTAAAACTTTTCCCGGGAAAACTGAAATCAAGATGGTTGGGACCATTCGAAGTTGTCAAACCATTCTCCCATGGTGTCGTGATAATCAAGTCCATCACTGACGAACATGAATTCAAAGTTAATGGTCAAAGATTGAAGCACTACAACGGTGCCCATGTGGAACATAGCAAAGAAGTGGTCACCTTAGGAGATGCATGAGCATGCTCTCCTTTCAATATTTTCTTTTTCTTTTTCTTTTTATTTTCATTTTTTATTTTTTTTCTTTTCGAACTATTTTTTTATTATTATTTAATTTCAATTATTTGTTCTTTTTAGGATAGATTTATTTATTTTCTTTAAGATTAAAACTACATCTTTCTTTCATATTTATCTTTTTAAGTTTAAGAATTTCTTTGCACATCTTTATTTATTTTCTTTTATTAGTTTATCTTTAATTTTAATCATTATTTTATTTGTTTTTGAATTGTAGGAAAAGAATTCAAGATAAAAAGGAATTTTGATTCAAGAAGGAAACTTCTTCAACAAGAAAATTAATGGGCTGAATCTAAGGCTTGTATTAAGCCTCCAATTTACCCTAAATAAACCCCTAGTTGTCACCTACCCCTAAATCAAAACCCTTTTTCTTTCTTTATTCCAAAATTAATCCCACCCACCATATTTACTACCTATCTTTTCTATTTAACCCATCACCCTTAACTTCCAAGAAACCTATTCCTACTTTTCATCTTGCAACTCTTTAGTTTTTTTGCTTTCTTTTCTTTGTTTTTACCAAACTCACAACCAAGATCATCAATGGCATCCAAAATCAAAATTTTGGTTCATCCAAGTTCCTCCAAAGAACCAAGATACAAGAAGTTTACTACACCGGTGGTTCAAGAAAGATTTCACTCCAAGTTTGAAAGCTGGAAAAATTGCGAAGAACAAGGCTTTGAATACTCCAACTCTCATCAAGATTTTGGCCTTGAACCATTCATCTTCGAAAGGATTGCACATCAAAAGTGTCAAATCTTTTGCCATCAATCGGAACCAAGTAACATCTCATGGGTAAGAGAATTCTATGCTCACTCACCTAACCCGAATAATCCTTATGCTTTTGTTCGTGACAAGGCTATACTCATAAGCCCTAGAAACATCAACACCTTTTATGGGCTCTACATTGAGAAGGACGAGCATCAAGCCTTTGTTGATCAACTCAAGCCCAAGCCACTCGACAAGGTGCTTCAAGAACTCACTCTACCGGGAACTCATTGGAACGATGGTAAATACAAGGGCACAGTAAATCGCCTTTGGCTTAAACCCGAGGCAAAATTATGGAATAAGTTTGTTAAAACTTCTTTAATGCCCACAACACACAATACCACCGTTGATACACCTCGCCTTTTGCTCATACATTCTATCTTGCATAATAGCATCATTAACATTGGAAAAATTATTTGTGATGAGATTTTTGTATGTAGCACAAAAGACAAGGGTTCTCTTTTCTTCCCTTGCTTAATTTCCAATCTTTGCAAGGAGATGCATGTCCCAAGTGAGTCCACTAATGAAAAGGCCCTACCAAAGTTCGGTTGGAATCGAGCACAAATCTGAAAGCTAATGGGAGAGGCACCGGTAAACTCCTGCCACCTCGGTAACCCTTAATGACCAACAACTGATGCCCGGGCAACTCAGCCAGCAACCCCAGGACAACTTGAAGCACTCTCACAACCCTTGGCGAACCGCCTTAGGCAAATTCAAGAATGGCAACTAATGTTCATGCGGTACATGAAGGATCACAACAATGCCATCACCCAAGTCATCCTGGAAAAGTACCCGGACAGCCGCGTGCCATTCCCAATCTTTCTTGCCGAAATCCTTTCCATGGCAACCAATGAAGCAGTTGCCACGGCAACCGCAACAGATGATGCCGCGGCAACCTACACTGCGCCTGCCCAAGCAGTTGCCACGACAACTAACACTGAAGATGTTTCAACAACCAAAGCTAAAGACGCCCCGGAAACCACTGCAAAAGCCAAAGGTAAAGCACCAATGCCCGAATCAACTCGTACTGAATCATTGTCTAATTTTTTAGATTCAGACGAGTCCTCTATTACACCAACAAAGACCGCAACAATCGAATCCTCCAAGCCCAAGCGAAAAGCCAATGACATTGATGAAGAGGATGATGAGGACAACTGCGTACGAGGATCGATTCCACCATCGGCAACAAGGAAGCAACCACTGCGTTCAAGCAAAAAACTCAAGACACCGACCAAAAGGAAACTAATCATCCACGGTGACGAACTCTCGGAGTAAGTCCTCGTTTGCATTTTACATTTCTTTATTTTTATTTTTCTTTATTGCATGCATTGAGGATAATGCCTCATTAGAGTTTGGGGGGGACTGTTATTAGTTAGTTACCATGTTTAGATGCATCCATCTTAAGTACTGCATTTAGGATACATAAATTGCTTGCTATGCCTTTAGTTAGAACAAGAATTGCCTAGATTTGATGAATATCCGATGATAACTTTGCCAATGTACTTAATTGATAGAACTTTTTATTCTAGGATAAACATGGAAACACTTAGAATCGTACTATGATGCAAAACTTGATGAAACACTGTGTGGCTTGATTGATTTAAGGAATTCTAGCGAACTTAGGTTGATAGTTAAAAAAATGGGGGATTAGAATAAAAATTGGATGAATGCTAGAGGTGCCCGAAATTGGCTCTAGTATATTAAAAATTGATCACTAGAGGTGCCCAAAATTGGCTCTAGTATGTGCTAAAAATTGATCGCTAGAGGTGCCCGAAACCGGCTCTAGTCGAATAAATTAATTAACTTAAGAAAACTAAAAAAAAACACTAGAGGTGCCTGAAACCGGCTCTAGTTAAAACATGTTAAAAGAACCCAATGAAGTAATTTGAAAATCTCTTGTTTGCATAGAATCCGAAAAATCAACTTGCACACAACTTCGCACACACTCACAAGCATTATAGTTTGATTCTGAGTAACTCCTAAGTTTTTTTGAAAAATGAAAAGCCAATCATACTTTGTGCCCCGGTTCTGAGAATTGAAATCAAGTTCAAAGCTAAGTTTGTGAAAGTTAAAGTCTTGGCGGGTAATTATTAGTTTGCATTACCCGAGGACAAGCAATAGTTTGAGTTTGGGGGTGTGTTAAGTGTCTAAAAGTACTATTTTATACACCCTTTTTATTCATATTATTTCTAGACTTAGCTCATATTAGTTGCATTATTAGCCATTCATGCATGTTTGCATTGTTTCCTTGGTGGACAAGCTTGATTTCATATTTTGCTTAATTTTGTGGAAAAAGATAATGCTTTGGTGTGTTTTGTGTGTGTGTGCAGAATCACTTGCCAAAGCAAGGCTGGAACCAGTTGCCAGGGCAATGCATGAAGGAGATGCCGAGCTAGTTGCCAGGGCAATTTTCGATAAGGGATAAGATGTTATGGTAGTCGAAATTGTTGACTAGATAAGCCCAAGATGACATGGAGAAAAGTTAAATCCCAAAGGAGTTTGAGTTCCATGAAGAGGTTAAAGAGAAATTAAATCCCAAGAAGATAGAAGAAGTTCTAGAAGGAATTTAAATATAATAAAGAATTATATTCTTTAAAGATATTTAATTCTAACTTAACTTCCTCCTCAAAAAGGACTTTGACCTAGCCCTATAAATTAAGGATCAAGCCGTCAACTCCAAGGGGGGAGAGAAGAGAGAATTTTCGACAAAGGGATCAAGGGAGATTTCGACAAAAGCTTTGGAGAGATTTCGACAAGGCTTCAACCATTCTTCATCTTTTTCTTTCTTGTTCAATTAGGTTTATGCTAGGATTTCTTTGTCTTGTGTTTCTTTGGAACCTAGCCATGAACTAAATCTATTTGGCTAAGGTTATTGTGTTTTGTGGTTGTGAGAAACAATTGGATTTTGTTTAGGTAATAAGAGTTTGCACTTTCAATTCAAGGTTTACTCATTCTTGGTTTTTCTTCTTGTTTGCGAGCGAATTGGGAGAGGATCTCGTAACTTCATCTATTTATCTAATATCGGGAGAGTTAGATTCAAGAAACGGATGAGTATGGTCTTTATTCAATCTATTGATGGTGAAGATTAATCCGACTTAGGGATAAGTTAAGGATTTCAACGTCTAAGAAGAGCGCAAGATTGGTTGTTGTTCACCCTTGATTCACACATGGATGTATTATCAAGGCATGCACAAATAGCTAGAGTTTTGACTTAGGGATAAGAAGAAACCATTAAAGAACGCTCCGCCAAACCTTGAAGTTCCTGCCCAGCCGCCTAAGTAGTTGCCCAGCTAGTCACCCAGGCAACCATCGATTAGTTGCAAAGGCAACCCTGCTATGCAAGTTGCCACAGCAACTGAGTTGCCCTTGCACTCTTTTACCAAGACGATCCAATCGGCTATCACACCTCAACTCACGATAACCTAGCCTGTTCTCTCTTATTTGATTACATCTTCTTTTACTTATTTGCTTTCTAGTTTAGTTGTTAGTTAAACTCCTACAATCTTCTACTTGTGTTTCTTTTACTTTTTATAGTACAAGAGATTAGATTCTTGAAGTGGCACCAATCTCTGTGGAGACGATATCTTTTATACTATAACTTGCGATGTGTACACTTGCACAATTGCGGAGCACTTATTACGCGCAACAATAAGCAGTTTCACATCCGTGTCACGGATGTAAGTTTTTTATGAAGTTTCAGGATGTTATTTCTGTATCGGATAGCTCGAAAGAAGCTGGGTCGATGGGGACAAAAAAGATTTGATGGAGTCTCATATGGTTGGTGATCATGAGAAGGGGTGAGGAGTTTGGTGAAGATGTTTTGGGTGCTGGAGGTTTATCGAGTGGCATGAAAATGCTTTGTGGTCACCTGATAAGTTGGTGGATGTTGTGGAGCAGTTGGGGAGACTAACAGACCATGTGCAATTTCAAGGTAGAGGGGAGATGTTGTAGAGGTTATTTCGAAGAAAGCAAAGAAGTTAGGCTAAGTGGGGCTCTACCGTCGGTTATGGTTGCACAATGTGGGACTCTTAGTGAGGTAGGGTTTACGTTAATTTCAAATGTGGGAGTTGAGTTGGTTGCTGACTCTTTGTGTGTTGAGGATAGAGACAATTTTGTGTGTCAGGATTCAACTATTGTTGCATTGGAGAATAGAGTGGATAACGACGTCTTAGTTGGATTGAGTGGGGGTGTTATCGAGCAGCTTGATAAGTCTGGGGGTAAGGAGAAGCAGTCAACATCAGTGAAAAGGTGGCGTAGAAGGCTGCGTAAGGGGAAGTAGTAGTTCAAGAGAGTGTGCTGGACTCGGGTAGTAAGGCAAGACAAGAAAAATTATTACGAGACATAGAATCGACCTGTAGGCTGTGTCAATTGGTTGGGATTTCAACTTTGGGGAAGGAAGAAGATATCATTAAGGATATTTTTGCGTGTTATCGTGGATCGCCGCAAGGTGAATTGAACTATGAAGATTATATCTTGGTATGTCCAAGGACTTGGGGGTTCGACAAAAAGAAAGTGGGTGCATGATTTTATTCAGAAACAACATTATGATATAGTGATGTTTCAAGAGTCTAAACTGACGGTGGTGTCACGTGAGGTGATGAGTCAATTATGGCCATCCGCTATTTCACCTTCGAATGGAGCTAGTGGGGGTGTGATAATTATTTGGGATGTGGCTTGGTTTAGCTTGGAGTTATCCTTAGTTACTCGGCATTTTGTGTTGGTAAAGGGGTTTTGGGTTCATTTGGACATGGATTGTTGTATTATTGTAGTATATGCTCATGGCAGGATTAGCGAACAGGTATGTGTTTGGAATGATATTTTATGTCATTTGCATGATTTTGTTGGCCAGTGGTTTGTGGCAGGTGATTTTAATGTGGTGCGTTGTTTGACAGAAAGACGGGGTTGTTCGTCGGTGCCGGGGGTATGAAGGAGTTTAATTCTTTCATTGATAATGCTGGTGTGGTTGATATGTCGCTGACTAAACAACATTTTACTTTGTTCGATTCGGCAAACAACCGTAGTCGTTTGGATCGTTTCTTGGTGTCGGGTGATTGGATGGATAAGTTTTCACGTGTTCAACAAGTACCTTTGTCGCGGTTATTATCTGATCACTGTTTTTTTGGTGCTAGATGGTAAGTGTGGCAAGGGTTGCTTACGCGGGTTTGAGGTGTTGGCTAGCTTTGGGTGATGATGCATGAAGCTGACAATGGCCAACATGTTTTGTTGCGTATGTTGATAGGGCATGGGGGTTGTGCGGGGTTGGTTGTTTGTTGGCGGTGTTGTGCCACACGTAGTTTGGTTATGGACCTATGGTTGGTGTTTTTGGGGTGATGTTTGAGTGCTTTTTTTCTTTCATTTTTTATATTGTGGTGGTGTACTCTTTTCCTCCATTTAAGCTTAAGGAGGTTTTTAACGAGACTCACAGTAATATTTTGTATGATGTTTGCTACGTAATAAAATCATACGTTGATGGTAAAAAAATAACATTTTAGGTTTCAAAAACTCAAATCGATTACAATTTATTGGAAACGGGAAATTCAAAGAGGAATTAGGTTTCAAAATGGTAGGAACAAGAAGAACTTTTCCAAATGAAAAAGGGTTACACACTACTAGAAAAAAATGTTTTTTGAGGTAAACATGCTTATTTGAGAATTAAAAAATATTTTACTGGCTTTAAATTTTATTTTAATAAAATTATTTGACACGAGTGACAGTATATTTAACCAAACAAATTTAACACAACCAATAAATATACTTAAAATAGTTATAGAGTGTTTGTTTTGACCAAAAATAGTTTAGGAGCTCAAAGAAAAATAATAGTAATAATTAAGGGTTGATTTTTCATTTAAACAAAAAAATACATAATATACCAACAATCAGTTGTTCTAGTAGGATAAGGCACTAGATCCCTTAAGCAATGTCAAGTATTCAAATCCTGACATTGTGAACGTAGTAATTGGGTAATGAGGGTAGCCTCCATAATGGACCTCTACAATACCTTATCCGAATTAGTCAAGCAATAAGTTGGAAAACGGTGGTCAAAGAAAAAATACTTAATATTTTTAGTGTAAACTACACTGGTAGTCACTGCTTTTTTAGTACGCTTTCACTTTAATCACTGAAATCTAAAAACTTTTATTAATCAATAAACTTTTAATTCAATTTTATTACAGTCACTATCGTTAAAAATATTCAGTTTAGGTCATTGAACTATTATTTTTTGTAAAATCGTTACTAACGTTACGTTTTTCCAGTTTTAGTCGCCCTCCGTTAAAACATTAGCGGAAAAATAATAGTTCAATGGAAAAACTAAAAAGAAACAATAGGTTGGTGATCAAAATAAGAGAAAAAACGTAATATTAGTAACCAAAATAGAAAAAAACATAGTTTTAATGGGGTTTTACCAAAAATAATAGTTTGGCGACTAAAACAAAAAAAGAAGAACAATATGTTGATGACCACATATGTAGTTTACCCAAAAAGTTAATGGTAGGTCAAGGGACCTACCATGCACTATGGTAGGTCCACCCCTGGTCTCAGGTCAAGCTTGTCAGGTCTAGTAAAAAGAAGCACTGGTTGTTGAACATATTCGCGAATGTTAAACGAACATGTTCGGGAAGATTTAAACGATCATGTCCGCGAATAGTAAACGAACATGTTCGGGAAGATTTAAACGATCATGTCCGCGAATATTAAACGAACATGTTCGCGAACATGTTCGTAAACATTAAACGAACATATTTGTAAAAAATAAATAAACAAAAACAAACACCTTCAAAAGTAAATAAATAAACTTGATCACGATATTAAAAACATAAACGAACACGAACCGAACATGAACATGGACACACTTAAAAATAAACAAACGAGCACAAACGAAACCTTATTCATTCAAGATCGGTTCATTTACACCCTTAGTGGATACCAACGGCCACGACATTTTTAAATAGGAGTGCAAGGAAGGCTAGGATAAGCTTCTCATTTGAATTTTAAATGCTGAAGGGATAAGAGATGATATCTTATCCGAATTTGAATGAAAGCTGATCCGATTAGGGATTTCGTCACATTGCCAACGCTGCCTTGGCATGATCCTGTTAACCAGTCTTGACACCACGTTATCTGACTTTGTTGGAATATGATAGCTCTTAAATTTCAAAATTTAAATGCTCAAGGGATAAGAGATAAAGTCTTATCTGATCTGTATGATAGCTTATCAGGCTAGGGCTGATGTCATCATGCCGATGTTGTCTTGGCATACAAGCTTGGCATGTCAACATAGCTTGGCATCACCTTATCCGCTATTTTTTCGGAAGTTGATACATTTGCAATCTTTTAAGAGCCTGATCATGTTCTATTTTTTGGGATTCAAAAGCCTCTTGGCATGGCATCAAGTTCACTTCTCTGCCAATAAATGCTTTGCACTATTTGGTCCTTCTGTTCCAACAACACTTGGCATTCTCCTTGGCAATCTTATCTGTGTTGCTTTCCTACGCCAAATCCTATGCCAAACTTGCAAAAAAACAACCCTTCACATTGGCATAGACAAAATAATAAACTCCTTATGCAAATGCATGATTCTAACAACCTAATGCAACTAAATGTACCTAAAAACAAGCAAGAGCAATGTAAAATTGGCATTAAAAATAGTACTTTTGAAGAGGTAACACCCCCTAAACCTAACTCATTGCTTGTTCTCAAGTAATGCAAACAAAGAAAAATAAAAACTATGAAAAAGTTACCTCGACAAAATTTTGGTTGGAATGCCAACAAGTGCTGACAAGTAGAATTTGGCTCTATTTCTACCCTCAGTATCTCAGTGCAAGAATGCCAAGCAGGTAATAATTCAAGTGCAACAATATAACTCTAGTCTAAGTTCATGAAGAGTGCATGATGTGTAGGTAATATGCATCCAATATCGTTCCACTCCCTTAGCCAATTTTACTACCTAATCTCAAATTCTTTTTCTTTCTTTTTCCTTTCTTTCTGAGGGTTCTATTGGCATTAATTTAATCTTGCTTTGTGACATTTTTTAGCGTGAGTGATAGGAGGGAGCATACCACGAATCCCCACCTTAATCCAGACATCACTAGGCTTTTCTCTTCAACTCATACCCTAGGGTTTTGGATTTGAGAACTAAGAAGGAGCAAACCACAAAGCCCCAAGTAACTTATTATCCCTAGGTAGAGGAGACTTATTTTTTTATTACCTTGGCATAACATTGTTGCCTTATTAGTTTCTTTTTACCCTGACATCATTTTTTTATTTTTTTCTTCTTTTTCTTTCAATCTGAGCATAGTTTCAAATATTCTAAGTTTGCTAGGGAACTAGATACATATCACGTGTTAAGTGTAAATTCAATTCCCTAAACTAGAGATCAATTACCAAGCAATCCTGACCTGACATACTACCCTGCTGGCATGGCATGACAACTATAGATTAAAATTTCCTCATTGGAAAGAAACCTATATCAAATTAAACTTGCCTAACAAATGTTAACATCCTTCAAAATTAAATTGAGGAAAATTTTTCTTTTTCTTTTTAGCAGTTCAGTATGCAACTATCCTATATGATCTAAATGGCATGGCAACATAAATTAAAAATGAAATACATGGCATGGTATAAATGTGAGGAAACACACACCCCCAAACCCAAGATGCGCGTTGTCCTCAATGCATGAAAACAACACATATATACAAAATTAAAATAGAAAAATAAAATGCATGATCATGTGAATGCAATGCAATGTAATGCAAATGAGTTTAAGAAGAAGATGACTCCCCTTCGGAGACTGCTTCTCGTGTGACGCGGGTATTTCTTTTCACAAAGCTTCCACGATCGGGGGCTTTGCGTTTAACTATGGTCATGGCTGGTTTTACGCCAATGGAGGCTCCAACTTCCTCCACTCTCCTAGCAGGTCCTGACGCGATAGGGGTGGCACCGGATTGAGTAATTTCAATAGGCAGTATAGATGACTTTGCTTTTATGGAATTGGCTTTGGTTTCTTTTGGTTCAATTGAGTAATCGGTACTGGCAGATTCAACTATAACTGGAGACAACAAGATTGTGGCATCAGATAGCGTATGAGCTGATTGGGGATTGGCTGGCATGGTATCATCATTGGCAAAGATCTCATGAGGGAAATCTAGGAAGGTTGGTAAGAAATCTGGGGTCACCTTCTCAAGGTTTTCCTTGATGGAAACATCCCTGGCATGAGTGTACTGCCAAATCTTGACATTCTACTCCTCGGCTTTCTCCAATTTCTTGAGAATAATCTTTTGCCGATTGTGGATCTTTAGAAAGCAATTCCAACAACTCAGCTGGCATAAGAACATTAGATTCTGTCTTTGGCACCTTGGGCTTTGGCGTAGTTGTCTTCCCTTTCCCTTTGTCCTTGGTCTCGGTGGCATTGAGGTTTCTCTATATAGCTGACATGATGGTGGTGCCTTTGATTTCTTGGCCTATGCCCGTATCAAGCTTTGGCACACCATGGAGCATGCAAATGTTAGAAATTAACAAAGTAAAGAACAAACTGCCATTACCCCCTTTTTTGCACATTTATAGGTTTCATCAATGACGATCATGTCAACATTAATCTTATGCCCCATCATGATGAAGTGCAATAGGATTAGCCTCTCTTCTGAGACGGATCAGATTTGCCTTTAAAAGTGATTCCATCCTCTAGGCTGAGGATTCAATGCCAACCATTTCATCGTTTGATGTCCCTTTTATGACACTGTCCATGTTGTGCCAGGCTCGTACAAGTCTGCCAACAGCTTCTTTCACTTGGCAGCATTCATCAACTCGGCATACTCAAAATGGTCATCCCCTGCATTGTTCAACTCAAATATAATGTTAATATACCCTTCATCAAGACGCACACACGTACCTCAAATCATTAAGAAGGGTGAATCTTTGGTCACAAAATGAGCGTAGAATTCTTGGACAATGGTGGCATATATCTCCCCTTTTTTAGCAAAGTTTGCTTAAACTTTTTCCGAATCTCTTCGTTGAAAAATCTATTGAAAGGAGTAGATGAAGATGCCATGGTAGTTGTTGTCACTGAATTTTCACCTAGGTTTAATCCTTTGTTTTGTTGTATCAATATTTTTAGGTTTAATAGTTTGACTCATATGTACATTAGTGGTATGATATAGCATTACAATTAGGGAGTTTGATTTTCTTAGGTCTTCTATATGTACGGATATTTGTTCAAAGTGAGAGGTACATTGCATCATTGGTTGAGTAAGTAGTTCATGGACATGAATAGATCATTTAGGAAATAAATAGAGTTTTATTCAAGACCATTGTTTCATTCTTTCTAACAACACAAGTTCGGTCCATTTAATTGTACAAAGCATGGAGTCCCATTTATAAAACAGGTTCAGCCCATTTAATTGTATTAAGCATTGAGTCCATTTATAATATAGGTCAGGTCCATTAGGTGAAAAATATATATAAAGTCCATAAAAATACATGCCCATGGTTTTTAAATAAGTGTCCAATTACATGGTAAGGCATGTTCGGCCCAATTAACTAAAACTAAGCCCTAATGCCTCATTATTTCATGCGCAGCTAGCAAAGGACTATTGGATCGGGACAAATCCAACGATAAAGATCAACGCGGTTTGCACACGGGATACACGTAGAGCTCAGACTTGGCCAGCTAGAGAAGACCAGGCGTTGCATCTCTATCATAGTTGATCCAAAAATCATCCAACGGCTCAAGACATCTTAAAGCAAGTTACATAGATTGGCACTCACGCGTGGCAGCCACGCGCTTGCCGTTTTGCCTCCCAGCTGTTGGTTTGTCTTTTTCAATGAGAACCCGATCATTTCTGACTTCATCGGCACCTCTTATGTTGTTTCAAAACCACTAGAAACATGGAAAGAAGGAAAAGATGATTAAAACCCGAAACCATAATAGGGTTCATCAAAAAGTTAGAGGATGCAATCCCTAAATTAAAGCTCAGCAAGAATCAAGCAAAAATCAAATCAAAACAGAGGCAATCAGGGTAGAAAATAGGATTTGTGCTTGAAATTCAAGCAATTCTTGTACCTATAAATAGTACTGTAAGAATCATGTAACGAGACAGGAATTTCATATGAAACACATAGAAAGAATTCAGATCACAATTTCATACAAAAATTGTAGTTATACACTTAGCATTCGAAAGTTGTAAAGTCAGCAAGAAAGGATTGTAATCGAAGTTTCAAAGCAATAAAGAAGCAAGCTTTCTGGTAATTTCTTCTTCTTCATTTGTTTATATTTCGAATTCAACTAAAGAAAAGGGAAGTTTTTTTTAACCTCAGTTTATTGTAGCGCCACCGCGATTTCTGTTTCGATGTAACTCCCGCGAAGAAAAGCTTGATTTGGGATCACCAGAATCTGGAAAATGGGTGGTTTCTGGGAATTTCGCCGCCGGCAACGGCGGCCGACGCCAGTGGATGACGGCCGGCACGACAGATGTTCATCGTGTTCTTCATGAAATGAAGAACACAAAGAACATATTAGAGGATTTAAAAGTGGAGAGTTTTGATCCGTTTTTATAAAAGGGAGAGAAATGATTTTTGTTTCTGATAATTCGATTATATACCAACCCGTTGACCCGACCTGTACCTGGCTATAACCCGCACCCAACTTTCATGGGTCTTAGATCGCAGCCCTTTAGTTTTAAATCCATTCAATTTCGTCCTTTTCTCTCTCAATTTGACACTGATTTTTTGAATCGTTTTCAAACTAACCCTTACATTTCATCTTTATTTCAATTTCGTCCTTCCCCTCACAACTATAACAATAATTTTTTAATTATTTTCAAATTAGCCCTCAAATTTTGTTTTTCTTTCAATTTAACCCATAGCCAAAATATTTAAAAAAAAGATAAATTATCCCTTTCTTTATTTTATTCTCAGTCATGCAATTAAGCTATTTCTTTGATTCTTTGTATATATATGTTTATGTTTTAAACCTTAGGAATAGGTACTTAAAAACTTAGATTAGTGACGTGTGTGCAGAAACATTTCCTCATAATTTAAATAAAACAGACTTAATTTTATTTAAACTATAATAAATAAAATGAATGTAGATATATCTTTAGGGTTTAATCACTAAGTAGGTTAATTCTAAAAATAACAACACACTTATTATTTTCTTTGTTTGTTTTAACAAGTGAAAACTTAATTAATGCGGTGTCTTATCAAGCGGGAATGACGGGTTAGCTCCATGAGTGTTGGCGGTGATTTAAGTTCATTTCCCGGGAGATAAGGCTGTTAAAATAGATTTACATTCACTTTGCGGACAAATAAAGTGAAATCATGTGAACTTGCAAATTCCAATTTTGAAAATACTTTTTGAAACCAATTAGGTACCAATTTTTAGGCGTTGTAGGGGTGTTAACCCTTCCCCGCACGTAATCGAACCCTGAACCTATTTTCTCTTGTTTTCGTGGACCAAAAATGTTATTTTGAGAAATAAAACGTTTTATTAAAATAACCCTTGTTTTAAAAGTGATCCAATCACACTTTCTTTAAAAAAAGATTGGTGGCGACTCTGTGTTTTCTTAAGTTTTCAAAATAACGTTAAAACCTCTTTTTTTCCTTAAAAAGGGTTGCAACAGTAGTAACAAGAGTTTAAAACGGTTTGGAACAAAGGATGATGAAGAAGAGATGATCTACTTGGTTCTTGCTTGATAAAAAGAAGTGAGAGAGATTTGTTTTTTTTTAAATCGGCTAAGGTAAGAAAGTGAAATGGTTGAGTGTTTAATGGGTGTAAAAAATTGTAGCCGAATAAATTGGCATAATGATGGAAAATAAAAGGATTTGATTTAAAAATGGGTGAAGTGATAAGGTTGTAAATGATAGGATTGGGTAAAGATTGGAGTTATAAGGTGATTAGGTTGAATTTAAATTTCAACCTAATTTTTTTGTGCTGCTAAGGTTTAAGTTTAAAGAAAAATAATCTCTCTCATTTAATGGTCTGATTTTAATCAAGTTAGGGTTAATCTCTTCTCCCAATTTTCAGCCTGCTGCATGCCAAACTTCTTTGGCATTGTGCTTGGCATTGCGCTTGAGTTGCTTAGCCTGCCAATTGATTATGCCAATGGATACCTTGGCATTGTTCCTGGTACAAAACTGCTCATGTCTGGATCATAGTCGGCTCACGCCAAATCCTTTCTTGGCATTGTCCTTGAATATACACATACTCAAAGAAACCTTTCAATGCAACCAAGGAATAATAATGAAAAAACTAGAAACTACTAGAAATCCTGAAACCTAAAAACAAATAAAAACAACTAATCTAATGTTTACAAAGATTCAAACATGCTGGCGATGTTATGTTACCTCTGTCAGGAGGATAACCTCCTTGGCATTGTTCTAAGTTCCTTCCAAATAGTGCTTTAGGCACTAGATATTTATTAGTGGATGGTAGGCTGTGTCAATCCTTTGTTTGAATAACCAACATAGAGAGCTGAAGAATTTCTTACCTTTTAGTATGCCAAATTCTTGATGGCACAATGAAAGAGAACATGTTGCCAGTGCCGGTTTGAACAACCACCTTAAAAAACCGAAGAATCTCTTTATTGTCGAGGCATAGTCATCCCCATATTGTTCCAGAATCTTCATGAAATCTTCAGTTTTGAATCGTAGCATCGATGGCGTTGTTGTTACAGCAAAATTTTCCTGCTTTAGCTCTTTATTCTCAGTCATTTGGCATCAACTTTTCCTTCCAGTAACAAGCCATTTGAGCATACCTCGCTTCATGGCTTTAGTTCCAACCAGAATCAATCTTCTCTGTTGCTCAATTGTTTTGCCATCGCACTTTTGTTCGATGGCATCAGCTTTCATTCCTTATAGCAATGCAATGCCAGGTTCTCATTCAAGATGGATTCCATTATCTTAACTGCATGGCTTTCTTCAATTTCGTCTGCACATTTAAGAGCTTTGAAAATGTCAAAAGTAATACCTGCTTGTCTTACCAACGTAGGGTTGGCAAATGGTGGCTCCACTGGTTTTGTCGCGATGGTGTTGGCATCCGACTATTGTCTGACATTGGATAACGGTTTGGCATCAGATAGTGGTATGGCATCATCAACCCTTGCCTCTTCTTTCTCTACTTCCTTGGGTTCACCTGCTGGCATTCATTTCTCTTCTTGGCAAATAATCAGTTGCTTGACATATGTTTCATTCTCAACTTGTTTGACACACCGGGGCTCCTTGCTTATCCTTCTGATTTCAGTATCACTTAGGAGGATTTCTTGTGCTCGGGGACTCAAGTTTTAAGAGATTTTTCCATTGTCTTCTCGGTTTGGAATTTCAAAATCTCCTTGAGCTAGTGGTCGTGGCATACTGTTCAGGCTGTTCAAAATTAGTGTTATGTGATTTTCATTTTTTCTGCTTGTTTCTTCAATCTCTTGACGTTGAGCATCCACCGTAACGTTCATATCCTCTATGGACTGTAAGTTCTCTTGCCAAGACATGTGCGTTGTGCCGACAAAGTTGTAATCATCATAAAAGTCTATTTGATCATCGTACGAGTAACTTAGCTGACGTTGAGGATTGTTTAGCCATGGCATATGTGTTGCAGCAGCATTGCCATTATCATAAGCAAAAATATCAGCTCCTTGATCATACCATGGAAAATTTTGCTGGTTATGTCATCGATTGTAAGCTCCAATAGGGCCTCTAAGGCTTATTCTCCAATCCTTAATGTTCCTAGAAGCACCTAAAATAAATGAAACTAAAAATAATGTTAGAAAAATAAATAAGAAAAGGAAAATAATCATAAACTAAAAAAAGAAAAGTAAAAATAAAAACAATTAATTCCATTGAAATCCCCGGCAACGGCGCCAAAAACTTGTAGACTCTCTAGAAGAAGTGTGTTATGAATGCTGGCAAAAGGGGCAAAATGTTTGTATTAGTAAAACAGTGCCAAGAGTCTTTTGCGTGCAAGTATACACGATCTGTAAGTAATACAACAGTTAAGCTGAGTATCGATCCCATAGAGATTGACTTGGAATTCGATTGTTACTTGCCTTGGAAGAAAATATGTTTGTTTTGAAAGTTTGTTTTAGGAATACTTAAAAAAAGAAATAAAAGTGAAGTAAAGACGTTGGCAAGGAAGGTCTTTTAATGAGTGATGAGCGTTGGCATGGAATGCCCGGTTTCTACGCTTTTCATGCCATGCCAGCCTTTAATGTCAACCTGTCTTGGCATTGTTTGCCGAGCAGATTCAAAATTAGCAAAGCCTCTCTCGATGGTCATTGCCCTAAGTCGATCATATAAAAACCCCTATATCTCTATAGTGCATGTTTTTAAATAAACCAATTTGATTAAGAACCAATCTATACTCCTAAGGGGTAGATATCACTCTTGAAGTAAGTTCATCTACTTGAACGACTTCTCTCGAAGCTTTTCTCCTTAGTATTGAACAACTCAATCGTTGCCACCCTAAGTCTATTAAGTTATTGAGGAGCAATAGGCCAACAATGCCATCTCTCACTTGGCAAAGTATTTAGGAAAAATTAAAGTATGCCGAATAGATAAAACAATGCCGAAATAGATTCATTATTAAAAACTAAACCATAAAATAGCGTTCAACGCAAACATCCCCCACCAACTATTATATTAGTTCATGGTAAGGGATTTAACCAACAAAACACAAATATTTTCCAAATTCATCATCATTAAAATGGAATAAAAAACACTTAAAACAAGAGAATGGGCGAGAGGGGTCTCTAGATGCAGCCCTCAAATCCAGGCTCTCATAACCAAGTGGTTGAACCACCTTCCTCGATGCAGCCAGTCGTCACTCGTTGCACTCTAACTCCTCAGTCTGATTACTCCTCACTTGAGGGTTTTACCCCCATGATCTTACACACTTTGATCTCCTCCATCAGTCTTTAAATAGGCGTGCATGCAAGGATATGATAAGCTTCTCATTTGAATTTTAAATGCTAAAGGAATAAAAGATGAGATCTTATCTGAATTTGAATGAAAGCTGATCAGATTAGGGATTTCATTGCATTGGCAACACTGCCTTGGCATGATCCTGCCAACCAGTCTTGGCACCACGTTATCTGACTTTGTTGGAATACGATAGCTCTTCAATTTCGAAATTCAAATGCTCAAGGGATAATAGATAAAGTCTTATCCGATCTATATGATAGCTTATCAGGTTAGGGCTGATGCATCATGTCGATGTTGCCTTGGCACACAAGCTTGGCATCACCATATCCGCTATTTTTTCAGAAGTTGATCCATTTGCGATCTTTTAGGAGCCTGATCATGTCCTATTATTTCGGGGTTCAACAATCTCTTGGCATGGCATCAAGTTCACTTCTCTGCCAACAAGTGCTTGGCACTATCTGGTCCTTCTGTGCCAACAGCACTTGGCATTCTCCTTGGCAATCCTAACTGTGTTGCTTTCCTGAGCCTAATTCTATGCCAAACCTGCAAAATAGCCACAAAAACAACCCTTCACACTGACATAGACAAAATACTAACCTCCTTATGCAAATGCATGATTCTAACAACCTAATGCAACTAAATGTACCTAAAAACAAGCAAGAGCAATGTAAAATTGACATTAAAATAGTACTTTTGGAGAGGTAACACACCCTTAAAGCGACCACGTAAGAATACCTCGAGGTCTATAAAATGCAATTATAGACCTCGCTTTCTGCAGGATGCAAGATCCATCCTACGTGGAAAGACTTTTCAGATAATGCAGTATAAAAATCTAGAAAAGGACCTCAAGTTCCGCACATAGCAAGGTCCCTGAGAACTTGCTTTCAGTGGCGAAGTAATTTATCGCGGGACTTTATTACTGGGAACTCGCTGTCTGCAGAAAGCGAGGTCCATCTGACTGACATGGCAGGAGTTTTGACAAAAAGACGTTACTATTTGGATAAAATATTTTCAAATATTCATCTTTTAAAATATTTAAAAAAGGTAATTAAAAATCTTAATTTAAAAAATTCAAAGTATCTTAATTTAAAAAAATTAAATGAAAAAATTACGATCTCTTTAAATAAAGATCCTTAAAAAATAATATTTACCATCTTTTATTAAAAAAAGATTTTAAAAGAAAATTTTATACTTAAAATAAGAATTTAAGATTAAGAAATAATATTTAAAAATTCCAGGAACTCGCAGAAAGCCAGTTCCATCTAACATCGCAACAGTTTTGACCAAAAATATTTATTTGAAAAAGATCTTTTCAAATATCCTAATTCTAAAATATTTTGAAACACGATAACTAAAAAAAATCTGATTTCAAAAAAGATCTTAATTATTAGGAGATTCATTCATTTTTAAAAAGATGACTCGTATAAATAGGGGGTCATTGAAACCTCACGTTCTGTAGGTAGCGAGTTCCATTAAAAACTCGCTTTGAAAAGGGTGCGAGGACTCGTATAAATAGGGGGTCATTCTCTCTGATTTGTCTCACATCTCAAATTCCTTTTTCTTCTTCTTTATCTACTATTTAGTCAGTATTCGATATTATTTTTAAAGAGTTAGAATATTCAATATTATGGCGAGGTTATTGAGACTGGATCAGAGACATGTGTTCAACTTCTGACGGACAAATGCAGAGGTAAAATCATTTTTTATTTAGTTAAATAGTCTCTATTAATTGTTATTTATTTATTAATTTTAAATTTTAATTTTAAGAGGTATGAACGTGTGTTGACTTGTTACCTCAATTGTATCACGAAACCACCTCATTCGGATATTGTTTCGTATTTGGAAGAAGCCAATTTTGGACATGTTTGCAGTATAATTGGTGGTACCAAGTTGCATCCTCCTTTGATAAACACATTGTTAGAAAGGTAGAGGCAGAGACACAAATATTTCATCTTTCGTGTGGTGAGACTACTATTACCCTGCAAGATGTTGCATTACATCTTGGTCTGCCTGTTGACGGAGAGGTTATAACTGGTGTTGCTGAAAATGAGTGGTACTTCTTGTGTTGTGAATTGCTCGGAATAACTCCAGACAAGTTCGATGGTGGAAAAATTTTATAACTTTTTTGGACAAATTTTTTTCCGATCTACCCCCGAGTGCTGATGAAGAATAAAGAAGGTTAATATATTTTATATTATTTTATGATTATTTTTTGTTATTTTATTTTATTGTAAATTTTTATCGGTAATTATTGCTTTTGGAGCGATTTTCTTGTGCCCATATTTTACGAGTTATTGGGGGATCTTGATGCCAGACAAATCCCGCAACAAAGTGCATTTGATGTGGTTGCCTCATTTACGCAATTTTGAGGAATCTAGAAATAAGAGTTGGGGACCGGCAATCTTAGTTTATCTGTTTAGGGAGCTTTGTAAAAACGTTGATCCGAAGAAACATACCATTGAAGGGTGTCTTATGTTGCTGCAATTGTGGGCTTGGTTTTGAATGTCGTTTTTATGCCCTACTCTTAAACAACCAGGTCTGATCCCATTCGAATTTTCACTATTTCTAAGGTAATAAAAAATAAACTAAGTTATATTATATGTTTTTATAATATGACACTAATAGCATTTTGTTGTATGAATGATAGATGGAATCTTCCATTGTCTCACGTAGAACTACCAACAACTCAACAAGATTTTAGACTGTTGATCGATAAGTGAGATGAGGTAATAATTTTAATCGATTTTATTATTTTAATTTAAAATCATTTGTTTTTAAATCAAGTTTATCTAAATTAGTTAACAAATTTTTTTGTGTAGTTCTTGTGGACGTCGTACGATGATCATGATATTAGAGATTGTATTCAGAGGCAATATTACATAGTTCGAACGTTTGGATGTTGACTTTGCCGCTGATACATTATGAAATAACCGAGTGGCGTCCAACCGATCACGTGCTGCGACAATTCCACTGTGTCTAAGGGATTCCGCCTGCACCTGTAAATTTGAACGAATTGCATCGTTTAACGTGACAAGGGAAGATGAATGTTTATTGGGGGGATCATCACGCTGTGTGGATGAGGTAGTGGAGGAACATAATTTGAGGGTTCACAAGAACCTGGGATGTAATTGGAGGGTTCGTGTATCATGCTTGAAGAAGATGAACCTGCTATGGAAGATCACAAAATACGTGATCTATAACCTAGTTTAACCAAACCTAGTTCAACGTGAATTATCTTGGAACCTTCTATGACAACTTGGGGAAGATCAATCTTTGCCTTGGGTTTGCCTGGGGGATTTCAATGAGATTCTCTTATCCTCCAAGAAAAGAGGAAGACGTCTCCGGTCAGAGAGAATCATGAATGCTTTCCGACAAGCTTTGAACGATGTTAACATGTCTGATTTGGGGTTCGTTGGTAATTGGTATACTTGGGAACATGGAAATTTTTCTCATAACAACATCCTAGTTCAATTGGATAGAGGAGCTGCAAATCCTTCTTGGTGTGATATGTTTCCCAATTACTCTCTAATACACGTTCTCGGATCATTGTTCGATCCTGCTGAATACAGAAGCCGAAGAAGGAAATGATCCTAATAGAAGGAGGAACCAATTTTGATTTGATGCCAACTAGATTCTTGAGGAAGAATGTGGTAAATTGATCGAAGCTACTTGGTCTTCCGAGCCAAGAGATCTTATTTCAAAACTTTCAAAGCTAAGTGATGCTCTTAAGAAGTGGAGTCGGTCAAACAAAATAAAAGCTAGAAAGACTTCTGATTTCTTAAAGCACAAATTAGTAGAACTTGCTGATTCTGATCCGCATGATGATAATTTAGCAAATTTAATGGATGTCAAAATGGTTCTCAATATAGAAGCTGATAAAGAACTCTTTTGGGAACAACGAGCTCCTGTTAATTGGCTAACGAAAGGCGACCACAACACCTCCTTCTTTCATCATTAGGCATCTTTCCGCAAAAAGAAAAAGACCTTTACAAGCTTATATGAAGCTGATGGCCGATGGGTTTGTGAACCAAATCATTTTAATGAGATGGCAGATTCCTTTTTTAAGAATCTTTTCTCATCTTCAAACGTTAGTGATGGATCAAAATTATTGATCTTATTCAACCAATGGTGACAGATTCTATGAATAGAGATCTTCTTTATGACTTCAGTAGTGAGGAGATTTACAAGGCACTCATGAGTATGGAACCTATGAAAGCCTCAGGAGGTGACGGATTTGCAGCCCTTTTTTATCAGAAGTATTGGCCTATTGTTGGAGAAGAAGTGACACGCTATTGCCTCTCGGCCCTTAATGACCTTGCTAACATTGGGGATATCAACAACACCAATATTGTACTAATACCAAAAGCTGAAAAACCTACTTCCATGAACCAATTCAGACCCATAAGCTTATGCAATGTCATCTACAAGATTATTGCTAAAGTTTTAGCAAATTGACTTCGAATTACCCTTGATGCCTGTATTAATGAGGGACAGGGAGCGTTTGTTCCAGGGAGACAACTCTCAGACAATGTTCTTATTGCATATGAAGCTTTTCATGCCATGAAACTCAAGAGAACCAGATCAAGAGGAAATTTCGCCCTAATGCTTGATATAAGCAAGGCATGTGATAGGGTAGAATGGTCTTTCCTCCAGAAAGTCATGCTTAGAATGGGGTTCCATATGGATTGGGTTCACCATGTTATGAATTGTGTCAAATCAGTTTTTTACTCTGTGTTTTTTAATGGTTACTTGGGTGAGAAATTTGCTCCTTCTAGAGGTTTACAGAAAGGGGATCCTCTTAGCCCATACCTCTTATTTGTGCTGAGGGCTTCCCACATTAATCAATGCAGCTAAAGATTCTGGAATGCTGCAAGGGGTAAAGGTAGGCTGTAATGGAGTACCAATGACACACCTATTTTTTGCCGATGATAGCATTCTCTTCGGTGAAGCATCAAGGTCAGGGGCTTTGTTGATTAAAGATCTAATTAAAGTATACAAAGAGGCATCTGGACAATGTGTCAATTTTGACAAGTCTCTCATTTATTTCAGCAAGAATGTTTCCTCGAGTACCTGTGATCAAGTAGGGGATCTCTTTGGTGTTCGAGTTGCTCCAACTTCAGAAATTTACCTTGGACTACCGACTATGGTAGGCCGAAGGAAAAAGGAAGCCTTTGCACATTATAGAGATAAAATATATAAACAAGTGGAGGGTTGGAGCACGAGATTTCTCTCAATGGGCGGTAAGGAGGCCTTTATTAAGTCAATCCTTCAAGCAATCCCGATGTATGGTATGTTATGCTTCTTGTTCCCAGCTTCTTTATACCGTGAACTTGAAAATATAATCTCTAAATTTTGGTGGAGAAATTGTGGCACAAAGAAAGGCATTCATTGAGCTAAATGGCATAGTCTTTATTTCCCTAAATACATGGGTGGTATGGGATTTCGCGACTTGGCCAAATTTAACATTGCTTTGCTCACGAAACAAGGATGTCGTATCCTCAATAGACCTAATTACCTTTTAGCACGTGTCCTAAAGGCAAGATACTTCCCAAACTCCAGCTTTATGGAGCCAAATGTTGGCTCTTACCCGTCCTACACCTGGAAGAGTAATATGGTGTGCACGAGGCTTGTTGGAAAAGATAATTGCTTGGAGGGTTGGATTTGGCAACTCGATCAACATATGGAATGATGCATGGATTAGTGACAAAGGAAATGAAAGAGTTAACAATGTGGACATTAGCACTCAATTCACGAAGATAATTGCTGCTTGAAGAAACATATTGTCTGACACTTATTTACCACTGAACAAGCTGATTGCATATTGTGCATGCCCATTTCACCTTCTTTTGCTTCCGATAGATTGATCTGGAGGAATAGGAAGTCTAGAATTTATACTGTTCAAAGCGGGTATAATTATCTTATCAATTCATCGCCTGAAATTTCTAAGGGATTCGATCAACAAATCGCAAGTAGAAATAGGTCTTTTTTTTTGGTGCTCTATGGTCACTCTCACTTCCACCTAAAGTAAAAATCACCTTCTGGGGATTTGTAAAAAATTTCATTCCTACTTTTGCTAATCTCTATAGAAGGAAAATTGATGTGGAGGTAACATGTATTCTCTGTGGCAGTGATACATAAACAAATGAGCACCTTGTGTGTTCATGCTGTTTTACACGACAACTTATGCATGAACTAGGATTGAACATCGATATGCCTTCCCCATCTACTGACTGGTTTATGTGGCTTTCTAACCTGTTTGAACAACTTTCAAAAGATAAGTGTGCTCTGTTCGTGGCGGTAATCTGAGCCTTATGGTATTTGTTAGGATTTTTGTTTTGATATAATAATTGAAAAATAGTTTTGGACGAAATTGAAAAGATTTCAAAAATAATTTTAAGTCCAAACAACTTGAAAATATGTATGATGGGTTTTATAAGGCTTTGGAAAGGCTTAAACATGTTTTCAAATAGCTAAACCTAAGTTTTCTTCAGTACCATACCGATACGGTCTCAACCGTATCGATACCCTTTAGGGTTTTAGCTACAGTAATTTTCCAGTAGCCAAAACCCGTATTGGTACATTCTTGACCGTACCGATACGGAAAGGGAGCGAACCGATACACCTCAAAGCCTACCAATACCCTCTATTTTTAACTACCCCAACAACTATCTTCATAAAAGGTCGTACCGATACGCACATAGGCTTATCGACATGCGAAGGCTAATTAGAGCCCAACGGCTATTTCCCAAAGAGGCCGTATCGATATGGGTAACCCGCGTATCGATACACCCTGCACCAGATTAGGAAATTCTACATGGAAATCATCCCCAACGACTCCAATTCATCCCCAACGGTCACCAACGGCTAGAATCTCATTTGTGAAGATAAAAGGGACCTTCAAGCACCAAGAAACAACTAATGATCCTCAAGTCAACATTCATTTGATTAAGAAATGTCTTAGTGCTCAAATTGTAAATTTTTGTATAGACAACCACTTGTCAGCTTAATTCTCAATCTATGCTCCAGTGTATTAGATTTGGGTGAGTGCTTAGAGAGTGAAAACATCTACCTAAAAGAGGGATTTCAGTTTGCTTTGTTTTTCTTCTTGTAAGAAAGTGTTTACTCAAGCTTTGGGTAGAAAGTTTTGAGTGTTGTAAAGGTTTCATCTTAAGCCTTGAAAAGGGGAAGAATTCATAGTGAATTGGTTGAAATCCTTAGTAGGGAAGCTAAGGAAATGGATGTAGACTTTTGTTAGAAAGTTGAACCACTCTAAATTCGTGTGTCATTTATTCTATCTTGTGCTTCCACCACCATCACCCAAAATTACATCTTTTCCACTACTTGGCAAACAAATCGGTTGAAGATAACGGGCTCCACAATTAGTACCAGAGTGAGGCTCAATCGAGAGGGATTAACATTCTGTTGAGAAGATCCGATTAGCTTGACCAACATTTGATCAACCATTGTTAAACGGCACACTCAATCAACAAGCCACCATCCTTCAACGGTGAACATTATGCCTATTGGAAGAATAGGATGATGTTTTTCAACAAGGCCAAAGATTATCGTCTATAGGATCTTGTTGAAGATGGATCATTCGTGCTAACAAGAAGTAAGGCAGAGTGGAATACCAACGACAAGGAGATGGTGGAGCTAAATTGCAAATCCTTGCACAATCTATTGTGTGCATTGGGCCCCGATGAATACGCAAAAGTCTCTTCTGTGATGATGCCAAAGAGGTTTCGGACAAGCTTGAAGTGATCCATGAAGGGACAAATGAGGTGAGGGAGAGAAAGATTGGTTTACTCAACCTCAACTACAGAAACTTCAAGATGAGCCCGAAAGAAGACGTCAAGAGCATGTTTGATCGGTTCTCCACAATTGTCAATGAACTTAAAGGCTTTGGAGAGGAGTTTCTGAAAGACAAGCTCGTTCGGAAGTTGATATATTCACTTCCTGAATCATGAGAGCCAAAGAAGACGACTATCATTGAAGTTAAAAAATTGAAGGAGCTTAAGTTTGATGAGCTCATTGGGTCTCTTCTTACCCATGAGTTGATGTCCAAACCCTTAAGAAGGAAGAAGGAGAAGAAGATCAAAGAGCAAGGAATTGAAGACCTAAATGTTGTTGCTCTTCCATCCTCGAGAAAGCATTAAGAAGATTCAAGTGAGGAGGAAAGTGAAAGTGAATAGATGGTTCACATCTTCAAGAAGTTCACACGATTCATGAAGAAAGAAATGGAAAAACCTTCAAGACATGAATCGAAAAAGAAGATGAAGGATCCCCAAAAGAACCATAAATACAAGGAGACGTGGCACCCCAAATACAATTGCCCTCGCTTCAACGAAAAGGGATCATCTTCAAAGAAAGCATATGTGGCAACATGGAGTGATGAAGAAGACTCCACTGACGATGAGGTAGCCTACCTATGCTTCATGACCCTCCAAGAGGGTGAGGTAACTTCAAACTCATCTAGTTCAAACTCTTGGAGTTTGAAGCAAAAATTTAAGGATTTTGAACTTAAAGTCTTAAATTTACAAAATTTGCTTCAGAGTTTAGAGAAAGATCATCAAAAAGAGATGGATGATCTTAAGAAGGAAAAAGCTTTGATTTCCAAGGAACTTGAAAAGAAAAACAATTTTGGAAAATCAAACTTTTATCAAAGACAATCTAGTGCCCCTAGTTTTTTGAATGGAAAATGTTTTAGAAGTATTTGGGTTCCAAAAGAACTAATTACTTCAAATAAAAAGGATGAAATTGTAAAATGGATTCCTAAGGGGACTAAAATTTGTGCAACTAATGCCTATGGATCCAAAGCAATTTGGATACCAAAAATTATTTGATTGTCTTGTTTTAAGTGTGATAGAGCATTGATCAACAAAGTGATAACCATGAAAGCTCTATGCACACAAGGAAGAACACTTGAAGAAAGAGGCTTCACATCCTACCTTTGATTCAAGTGGTAAAAGTAGTTGAATTTTTGTTTGTTTATATTGATTTATTTTCTTTTAAATTCAACTAACTTAATCATGAATTGTTGGACTAACAATTTGTTTGACGCTTGAGTAAGGGGGAGCCATTTTAAACAAAAGTTTTTAATTGTCAACTTTTTAAACCTCCATTGTTATTTTGAACTTAACGTCATAAAATTCTTTTTGATATAACAAAATGGGGGAGGAATAGTTTAAAAATTGAAATCTCAAATGAATAAGGGGGAGCTTTTAACTATTTTGAATCTATATTCTCTTATTCACAAATAATTTCGTAAAGGAGGAGAATCACAAAAACAAATTTTCAAGTTGGTTTTATTATATCAAAAAGGCGAAGATTGTTAGGATTTTTGTTTTGATATAATAATTGAAAATAGTTTTGGACTGAATTGAAAACATTTCAAAAATAATTTTAAGTCCAAACAACTTGAAAATATTTTTGATGGGTTTTATAAGGTTTTGGAAAGGCTTAAACACGTTTTCAAATAGCTAAACCTGAGTTTTCTTCAATACCGTACTGATACGGCCTCATCCATATCGATACTTTTTAGGGTTTCAGCTACAACAATTTTCTAGTAGCCAAAACCCGTACCGGTATAGTCTTGATCGTATTGATACGGAGAGGGAGCGTACCGATACCCTTTGTTTATAACTACCCCCAACGGCTATCTTCATGACAAGTCATAACGAATATGCACATATGCGTATCAATATGCGAATGTTAATCAGAGCCCAACGACTATTTCCCAAAGAGGCCGTATCGATACGGGTACCCCACGTATCGATACACACTGCACCAAATTGGGAAATTCTATATGAAAATCATCCCAAACTACTCCAATTCATCCTCAATGGTCACCAAAGGCTAGAATCTCATTAGGGAAGATAAAAGGGACCTTCAAGCACCAAGAAACAACTAATGATCCTTAAGTCAACATTCATTTGATTAAGAAATGTCTTAGTGCTCAAATTGTACATTTTTGTATAGACGTTTGTGAGCTTAATTGTCAATGTATGCTCAAGTGTATTAGGTTTGGGTGAATGCTTAGAGAGTGTAAACATCTACCTAAAAGAGGGATTTCAGTTTGCTTTGTTTTTCTTCTTGTAAGAAAGTGTTTACTCAAGCTTTGGCTAGAAAGCTTTAAGTGTTGTAAAGGTTTCCTCCTAATCATTGAAAAGGGGAAGAATTCATAGTGGATTTTTTGAAATTCTTTGTGAGGATAATGGATGTAGGCTTTTGTTAGAAAGCCAAACCACTCTAAATTCGTGTCATTTATTCTATCTTTTGCTTCCACCACCATCACCTAAAATTACATCTTTTCCACTACTTGGCAAACAAGTCGGTTGAAGATATCATGCTCCACAGTATTATCGAAACAACTAGGTTCACGATCATAGTTCACAATCAATCAAAGAAATTGCTGCTTTTGTCTTTTCTTATGTGCATGAATTTGGGATCTTACAACAAGGTAGTGTTCTTGTTCTTAACTCAAGTAATGACCGATGGAACCCTCCGGATGAGGACCATGTGAAGATAAATTTTGACACTAGCTTTAACGCTGTGCAAAGAAAATCCGTCTCAGGGGTTATTATTAGAGATGCAAATGGTTTCATAATGGCAGCAAGCACTTCCCCTCACTCTTATGTTTCTGATCTTGAGATGTCAGAAGCAAGAGCATGTAAATAGACTTTCCTTTAGCTTGAGATCTTGGATTTAGGAGACGCTCTCAATGTTATTTCCAAATTGAACAATACTGCAAATGACTTGTAGATATAAGTTCCATTTTAAAGAATATCCATGATCTGAGGTCAAATTTACAATCCCTCACCTTTTTGCATGTCAAAAGAAAGGGTAATGAAGCAACCTACCTTTTAGCAAAGGAAGGTAAGAAATTTGCCTCACATCGAATCTGGATTGAAGAAGCCTCACCATGTGTTGAAGCTGTAGTGATCTCTAATAGGTGGTGGATCGAACCAGCAACTTAAGACATCTTTTGCCTTGAGGCTTATCAGAGATCATCTTCATCCTAAATCTGAATGCTTCTATGATTGCTCCTTGAATTTCTGATTGCTTATTGCTCATCATTCTTGAGTTGCTTTACAAAAGAAGCCTGCTGATCTTTTCTTTAGTTTGTCTTTGTCTTTTTTGTCTCGTTGCTTTGTTTTTGAAAGAGTTTTTGCTCTATTGAGTTCTCTCTTTCATTTTCCAGGTTTCTTTGGTCACTGTTTCTATTTTTCCTTGTTTTGTTGTGCCTCTCTTTCACCTTTTGGCTGCGCGGTGGTGGCTTTTGTTGTATCTCCCCTTTCTCTATTAATATGATCAGCCTTGTTCGAAAAAAATACGTGGGTAACAATTCTACTAGTCTAAACAAATCCATGTGTAACAATTGTGACTTGTATGACTGCAATTACATCTCAATACGACTACACAATTGACTACCATAAACCATGGTATGCAAGGTGATTGGCCTTACAAAAATTGTATGGCCAATAGGAGGAATCGTACAAAGATTTGTGGCCATGGCTAAAAATGATGTAGAAAAACATACCGGGAACGATTGTGAAACTATAAACTGTACCGACATATGAAAATAATCACGTCGTACAAGGTGTGTGCCAATTCTACTAACTATTTTGGACATTTTTGTAGTGCGTTAATGCATCTCGTCATTGCAAGCTGATGGTTCAGATCAACGAAACTTGGTTGTACGACAAATACACACAAATTTTATTATTGGCAGTTGCACAAGACGTCAATAGAAAAATTGTTCCTATCGCCTTCGCAATAGTCGAAAAGGAAGACATCGACTCTTGGGAATTCTTCCTTAAGAACTTATGAAGACATGTTCTATCTCGTGTTATGCGTGATAGAGATGATGGGATATGTGTTTGTTAACACCTCAAAAGTACTATTTTTATGCTTAGTTTGCAATGCCTTTGCTTACCCTTTAAGTACATTTAGTTGCATTTATATAAGGAGTTAAGGAGCTATTTCATTGCCAGCGTGAAGGGTTATTTTGCTGGTTTTGATACAGGACACAGGTAGGCAGACATGGCAGAGAAGCATTGGAACAAAACACAGGAAAAGAAGCAGATAATTGCCGAGTAGCAGTTGGCATAGATAGACCAAACAATGCCAAGCTCAGCCTCCTTTATTGGAGGAACCATCCAGGCTTTCACTGTCCCGGCCTAAGATATGTTTCAGACATTACCTTAAACTAATCATAAATAAAGGAGCTCTTATCAAACACAGATCACAAGTATTTGTCAATTTTAACTCCTAGATGGCACATGTAGCAAATGGCAATGCAACAAGACTCGTTTAGTCTTAGCATTGACTAAACTTTAGCTCTGATACCAATAAATGTAACACCCCTTAACTGATTTAGGAGAATAATCTGAAGCATTACTATCAAACAAAAACGAGCAACCAAAGTTCAAAGGAAAGAAACTCAAACAAACAAGAAATATTACAACTAAGGAATCACAAGCTATTCAAGAAAGATGCAATTTGATTACTATGATTCAATCAAGCTAAGCTTCCACTTAAATTAATAACAATCTTAGTCTTACTATCAGATTTCTTATAAGCAAAAGACACATTTACACCGAGTATAGTAAACTTAGGTTCATTTAAGCATTTAAGCAACTATTCTATGTGACCTTAATAACCATATCCATTTGTTATCAATACCAAAATTTCCAACTAGATCATTTAATTGAAGAAAAGACATAGAAATTATCTATACACAAGTCGAAGTAAGAATAACAATCTACATGTTATTCGAATGTTTAGAGAGGAGGATAATTAGATTGTTACCCCAAGTTATTTAAGCACTCTAATTTTCTATTAGCAACCTAGGCAATAATTTGGTTACCGGGTTATGACATACACCCAATGCTTTCAAAATTACAACCATCTTAATTCTTCTAACATAAAAGAAACACTCTAGATGATACAAGAGATCCATAACACAACAAGTTAACCACAATACAAAAGGGTCCTTTAGCAACTACACATGAACTAAATAAGCTTCACCGAATTAACCAATTCAAAGCTATACAAACTAGGTAGATGTAAAGCTTAATGTTTTTATACATAACAAGTATTCATTCCAAGTACATAGCTCATACAGCTTAAGCACAACTCATTAATCAAGTTCAAGATACAATGACAAGTTTCACATATTCGATAGAAACCTTATACAACCATATTTAGCAAGGTTATTATAACAGATTATGGAAATTTAAAAGATCTTTAAATTTTATTCAACACATACTCAAACATCGACCAAGACACCCAAATCAACTCTTATTCGAACTAACATGTGCATAATGTCTAAATACTTATTTTTTCTATCATCCAAGGCCATAGTTCCATCCAATCCAAGCATAGAAATCAAGTTTTAATCATATTGGAAACCATTATAAAAATAAAATAGAAAGCCTTATACAACTTTTACAATGCTTAAGAGCATTTTTTCAAGAATAACAGAAACATCATAAATGTAATATATATTCGAATATGGTGCCACCATCTAGGAGTTATAAACTAAAGATTGACAAAACATACACTTATGACTTGTAATCTTGATTGAGCTCCAACTAGAAACTGCTATTAAACTCACCCTAAAATATAATCAAAGTAAACGTAATAAGTATTCACTTAGTGAGGTAGTTTTAAGCAACTAGATGTGTGTATAATAGGGTAATTTAGAATTTAACTAGGTTATCCTTTCGAAATAAACTCAATCAATGACAATTAATGTTTCAATTCTAGAATAGATAACTTCCATATGATAACCACTATGATCGAAGCATAGCATCATTCTTTTAAAATAACTCTAGGAATCACATAACTAAGTTTTACTTTTCGGGGAAACATAAAAAGAGTCTAATAACTTAATCATTGTTAACTTAATCATTATTAGCAATTGAAATTGATTTATCTAAGCTGTATTTCCATTTTATATTTAAGCTAAATTTCTTAGGAATTTGATAGTTACAACTTTAGTTATAAGCATGTAATCAAATCAACCAATGTATAAACATAAGCATCACTTATTCAAGTTATGTAATCAAGCTCAACGGTTCCAGCTTTAGTTACAGCTTTAGTTATAAGCATGTAATCAACTAGCTCGGCATCTCCTTCATGCATTGCCCTTGCAACTGGTTCCAGCCTTGTTTAGGCAAGTTATTCTGCACACACACAAAAACACACCAAAACAATATATTTTTCCACAAAAATCACCAAGTTATGTAATCAAGCTCAACGGTGGAAAGAAACATGAATTAATGCATGAATGACTAATTATGCAACTAATATGAGCCTAAGTCTAACAATAATATGTGTAAAAATGGTAATAAAAATAGTACTTTTGAACACTTAACACACCCCCAAACTCGAACTATTGCTTGTCCTCAAGCAATATAAACTAACAATTACCCGCCAAGACTTCAATTTTCACAAACTTAGCTTTGAACTTGATTTCAATTATCAGAACCGTGGCACAAAGTATGATTGGCTTTTCATTTTTCAGAAAACTTAGGAGTTAGTCGGAATCAAACTATAATGCTTGTGAGTGTGTGCGGAGTTCTTTGCAAGTTGATTTTTTGGATCCTATGGAAACAAGAGGTTTTCAAATTACTTCATTAGGTTCTTTTAACATGTTTTAACTAGAGCCGATTTCAGGCACCTCTAGTATTTTTGTTTTTAGTTTTCTTAAGTTAATTAATTTATTCGACTAGAGCCAGTTTCAGGCACCTCTAGCGATCAATTTTTAGTACATACTGGAGCCAATTTCAGGAACCTCTAGTATTCATCCAATTTTTATTCTAATCCCCCAACTTTTTAACTATCAACCTAAGTTCGCTAGAATTCCTTAAATCAATCAAGCCACACAGTGTTTCATCAAGTTTAGCATCATAGTACGATTCTAAGTGTTTCCATGTTTATCCTAGAATAAAAAGTTCTATCAATTAAGTATATTGGCAAAGTCATCATCGGATATTCATCAAATCTAGGCAATTCTTGTTCCAACTAAAGGCATGGCAAGCAATTTATGTATCCTAAATGCAATACTTAAGATGAATGCAACTAAACATGGTAACTAACTAATAACAATCCCCCCAAACACGAGTGAGGCATTGTCCTCAATGCATGCAACAAAGAAAAATAAAAATAAAGAAAAGTAAAATGCAAACGAGGACTTACTCTGAGAGTTCGTCATCGACGATGATTAGTTTCCTTTTGGTCGGTGTCTTGATTCTCTTGCTTGAAAGTGGTGGTTGCTTTCTTGTTGCCGATGGTGGAATCGATCCTCGTATGAGGTTGTCCTCATCGTTCTCTTCATCAATGTCATTGGCTTTTCGCTTGGGCTTGGAGGATTCGATTGGTGCGGTCTTTATTGGTGCAATGGAGGACTCATCCGAATCTAAAAAGTCAGACAATGATTCAGTATGAGTTGATTCGGGTATGGGTGCTTTTCCTTTGGCTTTTGTAGTGGTTGTCGGGGCATCTTTAGCTTTGGTTTCCGTGACATCTTCAGTGTTGGTTGTCGTGGCAACTGCTTGGGCAGGCGTAGTGTAGGTTACCATGACATCATCTGTTGCAGTTGTCGTGGCAACTGCTTTATTGGTTGCCGTGGCAAGGATTTCGGTAGGAAAGATAGGGAACGACATGTGGCTGTCTGAGTACTTTTCCAGGATAACTTGGGTGATGGCATTGTTGTGATCCTTCATGTACCGCATGAACATTAATTGCCGGTCTTCAATTTGCCTAAGACAGTTCGCCAACGGTTGTAAGAGTGCTTCAAGTTGTCCTAGGGTTGTTGGCTGAGTTGCCCGGGCATCAGTTGCTTGGGCATTAGGGGTTACCGAGGCGACAGGAGTTTCCGCGGTAATTGAAGGCGTTGAGGATTTTACCGGTGCCTCTCCCATTAGCTTTAGGATTTGTGCTCGATTCCAACCGGACTTTGGTAGGGCCTTTTAATCAGTGGAATCACTTGGGACATGCATCTCCTTGCAAAGATTGGAAATTAAGCAAGGTAAGAAAACATAACCCTTGTGTTTTGTGATACATACAAAAATCTCATCACAAATAATTTTTCCAATGTTAATGATGCGATTATGCAAGATAGAATGTATGAGCAAAAGACGAGGTGTATCAACGGTAGTATTGTGTGGTGGGCATTAAAGAAGTTTTAACAAACTTATTCCATAATTTTGCCTCAGGTTTAAGCCGAAGGCGATTTACCGTGCCCTTGTATTTACCGTCGTTCTAATGAGTTCCCGGTAGAGTGAGTTCTTGAAGCACCTTGTCGAGTTGCTTGGGCGTAAGTTGATCAACAAAGGCTTGATGCTCGTCCTTCTCAATGTAGAGCCCGTAAAAGGTATTGATGTTTTCGGGGCTTATGAGTATAGCCCGATTCCGATTGATGGCAAAAGATTTGCCACTTTTGATGTGCAATCCTTTTGAAGATGAATGGTTCAAGGCTGAAATCTTGATGAGAGTTGGAGTATTCAAAGCCTTGTTCTTCGCAAATCTTCCAGCTTTCAAACTTGGAGCGAAATCTTTCTTGAACCACTGGTGTAGCAAGCTTCTTGTATCTTGGTTCTTTGAAGGAACTTGGATGAACCAAAAATTCGATTTTGGATGCGATGGATGATCTTGGTTGTGAGTTTGGTAGAAACAAAGAAAGAAAGCAAAAGAAACTAAAGAGTTGCAAGATGAAAAGTAGGAATAGGTTTCTTGGAAGTTAAGGGTGATGGGTTAAATAGAAAAGATATGTAGTAAATATGGTGGGTGGGAGTAATTTTAGAAGAAAGAAAACAAGGGTTTAGATTGGGGAAAGGTGACGGTTAGGGGGTTTAGGGACGGGGAAGGTTTTGTTCGGTTATGTAGGCTTTATTTAGGGTAAATTAGTGGCTTAATATAAGCCTTAGATTCAGCCCATTAATTTCCTTGTTGAAGAAGTTTTCTTCTTGAATCAAAATTCCTCTTTATCTTGAACTCTTTTCCTACAATTCAAAAACAAATAAAATAAGGATTAAAATTAAAGACAAACTAATAAAAGAAAATAAAGAAAGATGTGCAAAGAAATTCTTAAACTTAAAATTTTAAAACAATTAGATAAATATGAAAGAAATATGTAGTTTTAATCTTAAAGAAAATAAGTAAATCCATCCTAAAATGAAAAATAATAGAAAATAATAAAAAAATAGTTCAAAAAAATAAAAAGAAAAAGAAAATATCGAAAGGAGAGCATGCTCATGCATCTCTTAAGGTGACCACTTCTTTGTTACGTTCCACATGGGCACCATTGTAGTGCTTCAATCTTTGTCCGTTGACTTTGAATTCATGTTCGTCAGTGATGGACTTGATTATCACGGCACCATGGGAGAATGGTTTGACAACTTCGAATGGTCCTGACCATCTTGATTTAGTTTTCCCGGGAAAAGTTTTAGCCGAGAATTGAATAAGAGAACTTGTTGCTCTGGCATGAATTACCGCGGCAATAGTTTCTTGTCATGCCATTGCTTTGTTTTCTCCTTGTAGATTCGTGCATTGTTATAGGCGAGTGCACATAATTCTTCTATCTCGTTGAGGTCCAACAAATGCTTTTGCCCGGCACTTTCCCAATCAATATTCATGGTCTTGATTGCCCAATATGCCTTGTGTTCGATTTCCACCGGTAGATGGCATGTTTTGCCATAGACAAGTCGGAAGGGAGACATACCTAAGAGTGTTTTGAATGCAGTGCGATATGCCCAAAGTGCGTCATCTAGTCTTACTGACCAATCTTTCCTAGAGGGATTTACAACTTTCTCGAGTATACCCTTCAATTCCCGGTTGGAAATTTCTGCTTGCCCATTGGTTTGTGGGTGATATGTCGTGGCAATCTTGTGAGATACACCAAAGCGTTGTAACATCTTGGCGATGAGCTTGTTGTCGAAGTGCTTGCCTTCATCACTGATAATTGCTCTCAGCATCCCAAACCGTGTAAATATATTTTTCTGCAAGAATCGTTGCACGGTCTTAGAATCGTTGGTGGGAACTACAACTGCCTCAACCCATTTAGACACGTAGTCGACGAAAAGTAGAATGTAGAGGTTGCCAAATGAAGATGGGAAAGGTTCCATAAATCAATCCCCCATACATCGAACAATTCCACCTTGATGATGTTTTGGAGCGACATCTCATGTCGTCTAGAGATATTGCCCGTCCTCTGGCAACAATCACATTGCTTGTAAAACTATTGTGCATCTTTGTACAGTGTTGGCCAATACAAACCGGATTGCAAAACTTTGGCCGCGGTACGAGTTCCTCCAAAATATCCTCCATAGGGTGAAGAATGGCATTGTCGGAGCACATTCTGCTGCTCCTCCTCAGGGACACATTGGCGTATAACCTGATCTACACATTGTTTAAACAAAAGAGGCTCGTCCCAAAAGTAATGCTTAGCATCATGGCAGAACCGCTTCTTCCCTTGGTGAGTAAGGCCATAATGTAAAATACCACAAACAAGGAAATTAACTAAATTCGCGTACCAGGGTATTACCGAGGCATATGTTGCCGTGGCAACTGCTTCCAAGGTTGTCCAGGCATGTATGCCTAGCCTAGAGTTGCCGCGGCATGTGTGTCAAGGGTTGCCGAGACATGCGCGTCAAGGGTTGCCGAGGCATACGCGTCCATGGTTGCCGAGGCAACTAACAGTTGCTCATCCGGGAATGCATCGCATATCTCTAAATTCGCATCCTCCTCCCTATTATATTCTAACCGTGATAAGTGATCAGCCACTTGATTTTATGTTCCTTTCCTGTCCTTAATTTCAATATCGAACTCTTGTAAAAGCAATATCCAACGAATCAAACGAGGTTTGGCATCCTTTTTAGCAAATTGATACTTAATTGTCGAATGCTCCGTATGGACAATTACCTTTGTACCAATCAAATTGGATCAGAACTTGTCAAATGCGAAAACTACAGCTAGTAACTCTTTCTCCGTTGTTGTGTAATTCACTTGAGCACTATTAAGAGTTTTACTAGCGTAGTATATCACATGAAATGTCTTACTTGTGCGTTGGCCTAGGATTGCTCTTACCGTGAAATCACTTGCATCACACATGAGCTCAAAAGGTAGTGTCCAATCGGGTGGAACGACAATGGGTGCCGAGACAAGCTTTTCCTTTAGGGTTTCGAATGCTTGGGGTGCAAGAATCATCAAAATTGAATACTCATGTTCAAGCAAATTGCACAAGGGTTTAGTAATCTTAGAAAAATTATGAATGAACCTCATGTAAAAACCTGCATGTCCAAGAAAGCTTCAGATTCCTTTAACCGAACTTGGTGGGGGTAATCTCTCGATCACGTCCACCTTGGCTTTGTCTAATTCAATTCCCTTGGATGAAAACTTGTGGCCGAGCACTATTCCTTCATCTACCATAAAATGGCATTTCTCCCAATTAAGGACTAAATCAGTTTCTTCACCTCTTGCCAACACCTTCTCTAAATTGCCGAGGCAACAATTGAATTCATTACCAAAAACAAAAAAATCATCCATGAAGATCTCAAGGAAGTCTTCAACCATGTCTGAAAAGAGTGCCATCATGCATTTTTGGAAGGCTGCCGGGGCGTTATACAATCCGAACGGCATCCTTCGAAAAGCATAAGTACCGTATGGGCATGTGAATGTTGTTTTTTCTTGATCTTCTGGTGCTATGGCAATTTGATTGTAACCTGAATAACCATCAAGAAAACAATAAAAGGGTTTACCTGCAAGACGGTAAAGCATTTGATCAATAAAGGGTAATGGGAAGTGATCTTTCCTAGTGGCTTTGTTTAGCTTTCAATAATACATACAAACCCTCCAACCGGTCATAGTCCTGGTTGGAATGAGTTCATTGTTTTCATTACTTACCACCGTTATACCTCCTTTTTTTGGTACATATTGTACCAGACTTACCCATGTACTATCAGAGATAGGGTATATGATGCCGTCGTCAAGCCACTTGATGATTTCTTTCATTACAACCCCTTTCATGGCATGATTCAGTCTCCTCTGTGACTCAATCTAAGGTTTGTGATCATCTTCCAACAAAATCTTGTGCATGCACACTGCCGGGCTAATTCCCTTCAAGTCGGCAATTGTCCACCCTATTGCCTTCTTGTGTAGCATCAACATTTTGATCAGCTTCTTTTCTTGCTCAGGCTGTAACTTAGAGGAAATAATTACAGGCAATGTATTATCGGTTCCCAAGTAAGCATATTTTAGTTGCCCTAACAATTGTTTCCACTCAAGTATTGATGGTTGTTCAATGGAGGGCTTTTCGAGTTTACCTTCCTTACCTGAGTAATCCAGTGGTTCAAAGTATGTACCCGGTCGATTGACTAACCAATTTACCTCTTCTTGTTGTTCCTCATTGATCGGTTCTTCATACTCCTCAGGTTCCTCTTAATCGGCAATGTAGTTTCCGAGGCAATTAAATTCCTCGTCGAAGTTAAACTCTGTCGTGGCATGAAGAAGTTGGATTTCTTCCGGATCATCGGCATGCCTTAGTGTTTGGAACACATTTAGTTTAACTTGCTGGTCATTCACCCTCATTGTGAGTTCTCCCTTTTCAACATCGATCAAGGTTCTCCCTGTTGCTAGGAAGGGTCTCCCGAGAATGATAGGTGCATGTTCATCTGCTTCTCAATCCAAAACAATAAAGTCAATAGGAAAAATAAATTTATCAACTTTTACCAGTATGTCTTCAATTTTTCCCTCTGGATGCACATAGGATCTGTCGGCTAGCTGTAGCATAACTGTTGTAGGTTTTGCCTTCCTGATTCCTAGTTTCTGGAAAACCGATTTGGGCATCAAGTTTATGCTTGTTCCAAGGTCACATAATGCTTTCCCGAAATAGTGGTTTCTGATGGAACAAGGTATTGTGAAACTTTTGAGATCCTTTAACTTGGGTGGCATGCGATTGTGCAACATGGCCATGCATCCCTCTGTTGCGGCAATTGTTTCAAACTCTCATAGCCTTGTTCTCTTGGACACAATGTCTTGAAGAAACTTGGCATAGTTCGGCATTTGTTCAATCGCCTCAACCAACGGCAAGTTGATGTGGACTTGTTTTAGGATATCAAGAAACTTATTGAATTGATATTCTTGCTTTTGTCGCTTCAACCTTTGTGGGAATGGTGGTGGAAGTCGGATATCTTCGATCCTTTCATTGGTCTAGAACCTGATTGACGGCATTGCCGAGGCAACTAGAGTTGCTGAGGCATTGTCAACTGGGGTTGCCGTGGTGTGCCCATCGTTGGTTGCTGCGGTATCTTATCGCTGGTTTCCACGACAATTCCTGGTTCAGCATTCGAGGCTTTGCCGCTGAGTTCATCTTATTCTTTTTGTGGAGTTTTGTTTGATAAACGAGCTTGAGCCTCTTTAAGTTGTTGGCCACTTCTAGTGGTGATCGCCTTACATTGCTCATGTCCAGCTCCTCTTGCGACTTCAGTATCGCTAGGTAAACCTCCTTACGGTCTAGTATTTAGGTTTTGAGCAAATTGTCCTACTTAATTTTCTAATGATTTGATTGCCGCCTCTTGGTTTTGCAATCTCATCTCGGTCCTGTTAATAAAAGAATCAGTTCTTTTTATGAAGTTACTATTCTCAGTCATATAAGATTCAGTTTTCAACATAAAAGCATTGAGAGAATTTTCCAAAGAACTAGATGTTGTCAATTGTTACTGCGGCAACTGTTGCCGTGGCATATTCTGCTGGAATCCTAATGCTTGTGCATTCTAATTGTTCTAGTTTAGAGCATTGTTGGGATTACTCCATGAAAAATTTGGACGCTTTTTCCAAGCTGGATTATATGTGTTGGACATCACATTGTTGTTCCAGTTGAAATTCCCCACATAAAAGTTGGATTCTGCATACATTCAGAAGAATCATGGTTACCACCACATAACTCACAAAAGGAATCCATTACCTTGACTTCCTGTGTGTTGCTTGGTTTCTGCATGTTCTGGACCATCTTGGTTAGAGTGGCCAATTGTGCCGAAATTGAATCTGATGATCCCAGTTCATGTATTGTGGCTTGGAGTCTAACTCCTCCTCTTCTAGCAGATGGAAACTGATAATCATTCTTGGCAAGCCTATTTAGAATTTGCATTGCTTCCTCCGGCGACTTATCTAGGAGTATGCCGTTTGCCGAGGCATCTAGCATCATCCTTGTTGGTGTATTCACAACGTTCTAAAACATTGTTACTTGTGTCCACACTGGGAATCCGTGTAGGGGGAATTTGTGTAGAAGTTCTCTATATCGCTCCCAAGCCTCGTACATGGATTCATCATCTGCCTGCCGAAAAGAAGTAATTTCATTACGAATCTTATCAGTCAAATTTGTAGGATTAAATCGAGCAAGGAAATCACGACAAAGTTCGGTCCAAGATCCTATTGATCCGGCATGAATACTATTCAACCATGCTTTCACCCTATCCCTCAGTGAATAGGGGAATAATCTTAGTCGTAAAACATCGTGGGTGACTCCTTGTATTTTGAATGAATTGCAAATCTCGAGGAAAGATTTAAGATGTTGTCATGCATCTTCAGTTGCTGAGCCGCCAAATTGACCAATTGTGTTGATCATATTGAACATCACCGTTTTCAACTCAAAGTGGTCGACTTCAATTTTAGGTGTGACAACTCCTGGATTAAGTCGTTCAAGATCTTATTAAAGACAGTCTCGAATAGTTCTGTTTCGTGCAAGAATCACTCATCCTAATGCTGGAACATCTTCATTCATATTGTCGTCTTGATTAGCCATTGCTACTCGTAACCTTTGTCTGAGTCTTTGCAAGGTTCGTTCGATTTCTGGATCAAAGGGATATTCTGGTGTAATCGGTCTCGCCCTGGTCATATACCAATGCAAAACCAGTTTGTTAACCCTTTGAATCTTAAACACGAAAAATAAAAAGTGCAAGAAAATAAAAACAAAGTTGCTATTGCCAATCCCCAACAACGGTGCCAAAAACTTGTTGCGAGTAATAATTGCTCCGCAATTGTGCAAGTGTACAAATCGCAAGTTATAGTATAAAAGATATTGTCTCTACAGGGATTGGTGCCACCTCAAGAGTCTAATCTCTTGCACTGTAAAAAGTAAAAACACAAGTAGGTGATTGTAGGAGTTTTAACTAACAACTAAACTAAAAAGCAAATAAGTAAAAGAAGATGTAATCAAATGAGAGAGAATAGGCCAGGTTATCGTGAGTTGAGGTGTGATAGCCGATTGGATCATCTTGGTAAAAGAGTGCAAGGGCAACTCAGTTGCTTTGGCAACTTGCGCAACGAGGTTTCCTTGGCAACTAATCGACGGTTGCCTGGGCAACTACTTGGGTGGCTGGGCAGCAACTTCAAGGTTCGGCGGAGCGTTCTTCAATGGTTTCTTCTTATCCCTAAGTCGAAACTCTAGCTATTTGTGCATGCCTTGATAATACATCCGTGCGTGAATCAAGGGTGAACAACAACCAATCTTGCGCTCCTCTTAGCCATTGAAATCCTTAACTTATTCCTAAGTCGGATTAATCTTCACATGGATAGATTGAATAAAGACGATACTCATTCATTTCTTGAATCTAACTCTCCTGATATTAGATAAATAGATGAAGTTACGAGATCCTCTCCCAATTCACTCGCAAACAAGAAGAAAAACCAAGAATGAGTAAACCTTGAATTGAAAGTGCAAACTCTTATTACCTAAACAAAATCCAATTGTTTCTCACAACCACAAAATACAATAACCTTAGCCAAATAGATTTAGTTCATGGCTAGGTTCCAAAGAAACACAAGACAAAGAATTCCTAGCATAAACCTAATTGAACAAGAAATAAAAAGATGAAGAATGGTTGAAGCCTTGTCGAAATCTCCCTCCTCTCTTTGTCGAAATTTCTATCCTCTCTCCCCTTTTGAGTTTGACGGCTTGGTCTCCTTAAAAGAGGAGATGGCTAGGTCAAAATCCTTCTTGAGGAGGAAGTTAAGTTGGAATTAAATACTTTAAAAGAATATAATTCTTTATTATATTTAAATTCCTTCTAGATCTTCTCTTATCTTTTTGGGGTTTAATTTCTCTTTGACCTTTTCATCGAAATCAAACTCCTTTCGGATTTAACTTTGCTCTACGTCATCTTGGGCTTATCTAGTCATCAATTTCGACTACCATATCATCTTATCCCTTATCAAAAATTGCCCTAGCAACTAGCTTGGCATCTCATTCATGCATTGCCCTGGCAACTAGCTCGGCATCTCCTTCATGCATTGCCCTGGCAACTGGTTCCAGCCTTGTTTAGGCAAGTGATTTTGCACACACACAAAAACACACCAAAACAATATCTTTTTCCACAAAAATCACCAAGTTATGTAATCAATCTCAACGGTGGAAAGAAACATGAATTAATGCATGAATGACTAATTATGCAACTAATATGAGCCTAAGTCTAACAATAATATGAGTAAACAGGGTAATAAAAATAGTACTTTTGAACACTTAACAGTGAGCATGGCCCATAACAGCGCATCATAATGCAACCTCATTACTCTTTTATATTGAGTAAATACATTCACTTCATGTGAATCATCGTATTTCGTTCATCATATTCGAATGACCTCTTGGCCAAAATCATATTAAATACGTTCGCCTCATTTCTTTTAACTCAAGCAAGTATCTTGTAGCATACTTAGTAATTTGAAAACATAATTATACTTCCGAAAATAATTTGCATGTCATAAGTAACTTACTTATTTTATCAATCATACAAGTTTATGAGATAAAAAGGTAAATCTTACATCTTACCAAACCAACCATAGTCCTCAATATGAGTATAATTTCAAGATCACATAAACATGGGTTATTTCCTTTCACAATAAGCATAAGTTCAAGTCTTATAAATTTCTCTACACAATATCATTTATCATACATAAATAGTATAGACTACTATCAAACATGCTCATGTATGGATAATGTTTAAATTAAGAACAATCTTGATTCAAACATAACAAATTTCAAACATTTATAAACCTTACCCTTTAGGTACTTACCTAGATCCCAACTAATTTAGGCATAGCTTAGCATAAGAATAAATACTATAATTAAACAACAAGAGATGCTCAGAAAGGTTTGTAGCCTATTCTGAGACTTTATACTACACTTACCTCTTATCCCGAAGTTACGAGATACTTGTACCCTTATTCGTATCTTGCTACTTATCCAAATCTTTTCCTTTTTCTGCTTGGTCTAATATGAAGAAATATAACTAAGCATTAGGATAATTTCCTAGAAATCAATCATTCATAATGCTACTTAAGCACTCAAACATACACAACATTTCACACAATGATCTATTAACTTTTATATGGGTGAAAGTCCATCCCAACACCAATGTACACATAGTAGTCATTCGAATAGTCTTCTATGATCATTTTTATTCAAAACATTTTATTCTCATTCATATGTGTTACCTCCTCAAAAGTATTGTTTTTCATGCCTATTTTGATATGTTTTTTTCTTGTTTTCAAGTACATTTAGTTGCATTAGTTTGTTAGAATCATGCATTTACATAAAAGAGTTAGTAGGCTGCCTATGCCAGTGTCATGGGTTGTTTTTAGTGTTCTTTGAGCAGGTTGGCAGGTGGAAGGGCATGAGGAATGGACGCGGAATGTAGGGACGCAATTAGGAATGCCAAGGTGAATGCCAGATGTTGCGGGCACGGAAGGACCAGAAAAGTGCCAAGCATTTGTTGGCAGAGAGGTATGCAGTGACCATGCCAAGAAGAGATGAACCCCCTAAAAAAGGAAATGATCAGGCTCCTAAAAGATTGCAATTGGATCAACTTCTGAAAAAATAGCGGATTAGGTGATGCCAAGTAATGTTGGCAAAGTTGTGCCAAGCTCATGTGCTAGAATGGTGTTGCGTGTATTTAGTGCTTCACAATTGGTGCAAGTGTACATATCGCAAGTTATAGTATAGTATAGATATCATCTCCATAGGGATTGGTGCTACTTTGAGAATCTAACTTCTCATACTAAAAGTAAAAACACAATGTGGTGATTGTAGGAGTTCTAATTAACAAGAAAATAAAAGAGCAATTAAATAAAAAGAAGATGTAATCGAATAAGAGAGAGTAGGGTGGGTTATCATGAGTCGTGGTGTGATAATTGAATGAACCGTCATGGCAATTGAGTGCTAGAGTAGCTCAATTTCTCAACAATTGAATCTAGTCTGATTGCCTTGGCAAATCTGCGGTTTCCTGGGCAAGTCTGCGATTTCCTGGGCAATTGGGACTGGAGTGATTGCCTGGGCAATTGGGCGACAACCTTCAAAGTTCAGTGAAGCGTTCTTCAATGGTTTCTCATTATCCCTAACTCAAAACGTCGTTAATTGTGCGTGACTTCATAATACATCCCTGCGTGAACCAAGGGTGGACAACAACATATCTTGCGCTCCTTTTAGCTGCTGAAATTCGCAACTTATCCCTAAGTCGAATTAGTCTTCACCATCGATTGATTGAATAAAGACCATGCTCACTCATTTCTTGAATCTAACTCTACTGATATTAGATAAATGGATGAATTCCCGAGATCCTCTCCCAATTCACTCGCAAAATTTAAGAACCAAGAATAAACAAACTTTGAATTAAAATTGCAAACTCAATACCTAAACAAATCCAATCATTTTCACAACCACAAAAACATAATAACCCAAGCCAAATAAGTTTAGTTCATGGCTGGGCACAAAATAAACTCAAGAATAAAATCACTAAACATGAATCTAATCAAAGCAAAAGAAAGAAGAAGAAATTGAAACAGACCCCAATTTGCTCTCTCTAATTGCACCTCCTTTGAAGTAGGCAGCTAGGTCTTCTATTTGTAGTAGTTGGCTAGGTCAAAGTCTTTCTTGAGGAGGAAGTTAAGTAGGAATTAAATAGAATAAAAGAAATAGATCTCTTTTATTATATATTTATTCCTCCAAAAACTTCTCCTAAAACTCTTGGAATTTAATCTCCCTTTGATCTCCAAGAACTCCTCATAAATCTAAATTTAAATCTTCATTAAATGCTTCATGGAAATCCAAATCTTTGGGATTTATCTCTTGCTTTTCGTGCTTATCCCTAATGAGGTGGATTTGTCTCGATATGCCTCAGCAATCTGCTCAGCATGGCATTTAGAAGACAACTTCGATTGCCTTGACAGACCCTTCAGTTTGGCATTTGGAAAGCAGCTTCAATTGCCTTGGCAGATCCTTCAGTTTCCTTCCTTAGTTTCCACGGAAATCTCCTGCTTGCTTGGGCAATTAGATCCTGCACACACAAAAACACACACCAGCAGTACCTTTTTCCATAAAATCATCTAAATTATGAAATCAAGCATGAAAGTGAAGGAAATCATGAAAACATTCATGAATGCCTATTAATGCAACTAAAATGAGCCTAAGTCTAACAATAATATGAGTAAAAAGGGTTATAAAAATAGTATTTTTGAACACTTAACAAACCCCCAAACTCGAACTATTGCTTGTCCTCAAGAAATGCAAATCTAATAATTACATGCCAAGACTTTAATCATCAAAGACATGCTTTAAATTTGCCTTCAAACCTCAAAACCGCGGCACAAAGTATGATCACCTTTTAATTTTTCGTATAGCACAAAAATTTCCCGAAACCAAACTATAATGCTCGTGACAATGTATGTGCGTAGTTACGTACAAGTTGATTTTCAAGATTCTATATGAACAATATGCTTTTATTAATTTAATTAATGGGTATTTTTTCATCTTTTTACTATAGCCAATTTCGGGCACCTCTAGCAATGCAATCAATTTCTTATTTTAATTAATTTATTTTTTTTGTGTCGGCTAGAGCCAATTTCAGACACCTTTAGCGATATCTTTAATGTGCAACTACTAGAGCCTGTTTCGGGCACCTCTAGCAAGAAATTAACTTTAAATTTTAAATTTACCCAAATTTAAGCAACCTAAGTTCACCAAGTTTCTTTCAATCAACAAGCCACAACCATGTTCATAATATTTAGCATCATAGTAAAGTTCTAATTTCTTTTCATGCAATCCTAAAATTTAAAGGTTCTTTCAATTAAGTGTAGTGGTAAAAAATTATCATTGGATATTCAACAAGTTCAAGCAATTAAATACAATCAAAGGCATGGCAGGTAACATATGCAACCTATGTGCTATTACTAAAGATGAATGCAACTAATCATGAAACTAACTAGAAACAAATACCCCCCAAACTCGAGAGAAGCATTGTCCTCAATGCATACAAAAATTAAAATAAAATGCAAATGAGTTAGTCAGAAAGGTTGCCACCTTAAATGATGAGTTTCTTTCGGGCCGTTTGCTTGATTCTTTTGCCGATTCGTGATGGTTGGTGTTGCCTCTTAAACTTCATCGCACGCTTCACTTTCTTCATCAATTTGCTTTAGCATGTGCAGCAGTTGTCGAGGCACCCTTAGTTGCCGGGGCAAGTAAGTCAAATGCTAGGCCTCCATTTGCTCTAATCGGTATCAGGTCTTGCCGAGGCCTCAGGAATTGCCGAGGCAATTTTGGTTGCCAGGGCATGTTTTGCTATTAGGGCTGTCTTTGGCACTTCTTGTTCCTTAGCCGGTGAGGAATTTTCTTGATGTTCTTGGCCATGGTGATTGTGGTTGTGGAATCAAAAACAAAGAAAGAAAAAGAATATGTGGAAAGATAAAGATAAAAAGAATAAAAATTAAACTAAAAACATACTTTTATCCTAAAAGTCAATCCAAAAATAAGTCTAAAATTAAAAATATAAAACTAAAAATAAATAAGAGATACTAAAGGAGAGCATGATCATGCTTCTTCTAAAGTAACTACTTCCTTGTCCTCAACATGGTTGCCAGCATAGTGCTTTAATCTTTGTTCGTTAACTTTGAACTCATGTCCGTCAATGGTGGGCTTGATTATCACGGCACCGTGGGAGAAAGGTTTGATGACTTCAAAAGGCCCGAACCATCTCGATTTCAATTTCCCAAAAAAGAGTTTTAACCAAGAATTGAAGAGAAGAACTAATTGCCTAGGCAAAAATTACCGTGGCAATACCTTCTTCTCATGCCAATGCTTCGTTTTCTCCTTGTAGATTCTCGCATTATCATAAGCTAAGGCATGAAATTCTTCAATTTTGTTAAGGTCTAGTAGTCGCTTTTGTCCAGCTTTCTCCCAATCCATGTTGACAATTTTGATCGCCTAATAAGCCTTGTGTTCGATCTCTACCGGAAGGTGTCAAGTCTTGCCGTAGACAAGTCTGTACGGTGACATGCCTAAAGGAATCTTGAATGTTGTTCGGTAGGCCCATAGTGCTTCATCAATTCTTGCAGACCAATCCTTTCGAGAAGGATTGACAACTTTTTCAAGGATAACCTTCAATTCACGATTGGAAATTTCGGCTTGCCTGTTTGTTTGTGGATGATATGTCGTGACAATTTTGTGTGTCACTCCAAATTGCTCCAGCATTTTGGAAATTAGCCTATTGTCGAAGTGTGTGCCACCATCGCTGATAATTGCCCTTGGTGTTCCAAATCGTCTGAATATGTTTTTCTGCACAGTCTTGGAATCGTTGCTGGGAACTGTAGCTGCCTCTACCCATTTAGACATATAGTCCATGGAAAGTAAGATATACAAATTGCAGAAGGAGGATGAGAAGGGTCCCATGAAATCAATTCCCCATACATCAAACAACTAGACCTTAAGGATATTTTGTAGTAGCATCTCGTGTCAGCGTGAAATATTCCTTGTTCGCTAACAACGATCACACCTCTTGTAGAATTATTGAGCATCTTTGTAAAGAGTGGGCCAATACAAGCCGAATTGTCAGACTTTGGCCGCGGTGCGAGTTCCTCCAAAATGGCCTCTATAGGGTGAAGAATGGCATTGTTGAAGCACATTGTCCTCTTCTTCCTCGGGAACATATCGTCTTATCACCTGATCTGCACATTGTTTAAATAAAAGAGGCTTGTCCCAATAATATTGCTTAGCATCATGTTGGAACCGCTTATTTCCTTGGTGAGTGAGGTTGTAAGGCAAAATACCACTAACCAAGAAATTAACCAAATCGGTATACCAGGGAGTTGCTGAAGCAACTAACAACTGCTCATCTGGAATGTGTCGTGGATCTCCACAGAGTCTGGATCTTCATCGCCATTTTCCAACCATGATAAATGATCGGCAACTTGGTTTTCTGTTCCTTTCTTGTCCTTAATTTCAGTGTCAAACTCTTGTAAAAGTAAAATCTAACGAATCAAACGAGGTTTGGCATATTTCTTAGCAAAAAAGGTACTTAATTACCGAGTGGTCAGTATAAACGATTACCTTATTACCAATCAAGTTGGAGCAAAACTTATCAAATGCAAAAGCTACTGCTAGTCATTGTTTCTCTGTCGTGGTGTAATTTGATTGTGCACCATTTAGAGTTTTACTAGCGTAGTAAATCACATGAAAAGTCTTACCTGTGCCCTGCCCTAGAACAGCTCCTACCGCAAAATCATTTGTGTCACACATGAGTTCAAAAGGTAAGGTCCAATCGGGCGGAATGACAATGCGTGCCGAGGCAAGTTGCTTCTTCAAGACTTCGTATGCTTGGATGCATGAGTCATCAAAATTAAAGAATTTTTCCTGTTCAAGCAAGTTACACAAAGGTTTAGAGATTTTAGAAAATTTATAAATAAACCTTCTGTAAAAACCTGCATGGCCAAGAAAGCTTTGAATTTCTTTGACCGAATTTGGTGGTGGTAATTTTTTGATCACTTCCACCTTGGCTCTGTCGACTTTAATTCCTTTGGAGGAGATCTTGGGACCTAACACTATACTTTCATCTACCACAAGTGGAACTTCTCCCAATTGAGCACTAAATCGGATTCTTCACATCGTTTTAGCACTTTCTCCAAATTGTCGAGGCAATTGTCGAAGTTGTCTCCAAATACCAAAAAATCATCCATGAAGATTTCAAGGAAATCTTCCACCATGTTAGAGAAAATTGCCATCATAGATCTCTAGAAAATTGCCGAAGCATTGCTTAATCCAAACGACATTCTTCGAAAAGCATAGGTACCATACGGGCAAGTGAAAGTGGTCTTTGCCTGATCATCGGGTGCTATAGCAATTTGGTTATAACATGAGTAACCATCAAGAAAACAATAAAAAGATTTACTGCAAGTCAGTCAAGCATTTGGTCAATAAATGGAAAAGGAAATTGATCTTTCCTAGTAGCTTTATTCAACTTGTGGTAATCCATACAAACCCTCCAATCGGTCACAGTCCTAGTTGGGATTAGTTCATTGCTTTCATTACTTACTACGGTTATACCTTCTTTTTTCGGTACACATTGTACCGGGCTTACCCATGTACTATCGAAAATAGGATATATGATATCGGCATCAAGCCATTTGATGATTTCCTTCCTCACGACTTCCTTCATAGCAGGGTTAAGCTTCCTTTGTACCTCAATTGTCGGTTTATGATCATCCTCTAATAGGATTTTGTGCATACACTCTGTTGGGTTAATTCCCTTCAAGTCAGAAATTGTCCATCATATTACCTTTTTGAGCAGCATCAACATGTCAATCAATCTTTGTTCCTATTCAGGCTGCAACTTAGAAGAGATAATTACGGGTAAAGTCTTATCGTTCCCCAAGTAAGCATATTTCAATTTCCTTAGCAATAGTTTCAATTCAAGAATAGGAGGTTGCTCAATAGAAGATTTTTCGGTCTTACCTTCCTTACCTGAGTAGTCCAATGGTTCAAAATACTTACCTGGACGACTTGCTATCCAATTGGCTTCATCCTGCTCTTCATTGTCCGGCTCTTAAAGTTCCTCAGGTTTGGCAATACAATTGCTGAGGCAATTGTTAAGGCAATCTTCCTCCTTGTCAAAGTTGAATTCAGTTGTTGCTCGGATGACTTGGCACTATTCTGGATCGTCAACATGCTTAAGGGTTTGGAAAACATTAAGCTTCACTTGCTGGTCATTTACCCTTATGGTGAGTTCTCCTTTCTCGACATCGATCAAGGTCTTTCCCGTTGCTAAAAACGGTCTTCCAAGAATAATGGGTGCAAACTCATCTGCTTCACAATCCAAAATAATAAAATCATCAGGAAAAATAAATTTATCAACTCTTACCAGAATATCCTCGATTTTTCCCTCTGGATGTACGTAGGATCTGTTAGTAGGTTGTAGTATAACTGTTGTAGGTCTTGCTTTCCCGATTCCCAATTTCTGGAAAACTAATTTGGGCATCAAGTTTATGCTTGCTCCAAGATCACACAATGCCTTCCCGACATAGTGATTTCCAATTGAACATGGTATAGTCAAACTGTCGGGATCCTTAAGCTTGGGTGGCATGCGATTATGTAGCATGGCCATGCATCCTTCTGTCACAGCAACTATTTAAAATTCCCCTAGCCTAGTCCTCTTAGAGACAATGTCTTTAAGAAACTTAGCATAGTTCGGCATTTGTCCTATTGCTTCAGCCAATGGCAAGTTGATGTGGACTTGCTTCAAGATGTCAAGGAGCTTCTTGAACTGGGATTCTTGCTTTTGTTGCTTCAACCTTTGTGGGATTGGTGGTTGAAGTCAGATGTCTTCAATCTTCTCATTAGTTTGGACTTGATGGAAGGAGTTGTCGTGGCATCAGGACTTGCCGAAGCATGTGCGATTGACGATGCATGTGGAATTGTCATGGCATTCTCTGATTCATCAGTTTTGGTAGAGGTTTTCTTATTGGACTCATCTTTTTGCACAAGGGGTTGCTCTTCTAGTCAGTTTATTGGCTGGGCAAGTGCATCATTAAGATTCAGTCTGCTCCAGGTGGTGATAACTTTGCACAGCTCATGGCCTATTCCTTTGGCAACCTCAGTATCACTAGGTAAGCCTCCTGGTGGTCTCATATTCAAGTTCTGAGCGAATTGCCCGACTTGTATCTCCAAGGATTTCAAGGCTGCCTCTTGATTTTGCAATCTTATCTCCGTCATGTTCATAAAAGCATCAGTCTTCTTTATGAAATTACTATTTTCTACCATATAAGATTCAGTTTTTAATATGAAAGAATTGAGAGAATTTTCCAAAGAACTATATGGTGTCGATTGCTACGACATCTGTTGTCGTGGCAAGTTTTGCTGGAATCCTATTGCTTGTGCATTCTGACTACTCTGGTTAATGGCGTTGTTTGGGTTGCTCCATGAAAAATTTGGGTGCTTGCTCCAGGCTAGATTGTATGTGTTGGACATCACATTGTTGTTCCATTTGTAGTTTCTAACGTAAAAGCTAGATTCTAGGTTCTACGAACACTCAGAAGAATCATGGTTACCATTACATAAATCACAAATTGAATTTACTACATTGATCTCTTGTGTGTTGCTAGGTCACTGCATGTTTTTAACCATATTGGTTAAAGCGGCCAATTGTGCAGAAATAGAGCCTGATGAATCAAGCCCATTTATCGCGGCATTGCGTCTGACTATTCCCCTTTTAGGTGGTTGGGAACTGATAATTGTTCTTGGCAAGACAGTTCAGAATCTCTATCGCTTCCTCAGCTGACTTGTCGAGGAGTATGCCATTTGTCGAGGCATCTAACATCATCCTTGTTAGTGTGTTCACTGAGTTGTAGAACATCATCACTTGCATCCACAATGGGAATCTGTGCATGGGACATTTATGTAGAAGCTCCCTGTATCGCTCCCAAGCCTTGTACATTGATTCATCGTCTGCCTGTCGGAAAGAATTAATATCATTACGCAACTTATCAATCATATTTGTAGAAATAAATCTAGCACTAAAATCTCGACACAAATCCGTCCAAGATCCTATAGATCCGGATAGAATACTATTCAGCCACGTTTTTGCCCTATCCCTCGGTGAAGAGGGAAACAATTTCAGCCTTAGGATATCTTCATGGATTCCTTGTAGCTTGAATGAATTACAAATCTCCAAGAATGATTTGAGATGTTGTTTGGCATCTTCAGTTGCCAAGCCGCAAAATTGACCAATTATGTTGATCATGTTGAACATCACATGTTTTAATTCAAATTGGGCGACAACCTTCAAAGTTTGACGAAGTGTTCTTCAATGGTTTCTCGTTATCTCTAACTCAAAACGATGTTAATTGTATATGCCTTGAAAATACATCCGTGCATGAACCAAGGGTGGACAAAAACCTATCTTGCGCTCCTTTTAGCCGTTGAAATTCACAACTTATCCCTAAGTCGAATTAGTCTTCACCATCGATTGATTGAATAACGACCATGCTCATTCGTTTCTTGAATCTAACTCTCCCGATATTAGATAAATGGATGAATTCACAAGATCCTCTCCCAATTCACTCGAAAATTTTAAGAACCAAGAATGAACAAACTTTGAAGTAAAATTGCAAACTCAATACCTAAACAAATCCAATTGTTTTCAGAACCACAAAAACACAATAACCCAAGCCAAATAAGTTTAGTTCATGGCTGGGCACAAAATAAACTCAAGAATAAAATCCCTAAACATGAATCTAATTGAAGCAAAAGAAAGAAGAAGAAATTGAAATAGCCCCCAAGTTGCTCTCTCTAATCGCACCCCCTTTGAAGTAGGTGGCTAGGTCTTCTATTTATAGGAGTTGGCTAGGTCAAAGTCTTTCTTGAGGAGGAAGTTAAGTAGAAATTAAACAAAATAAAAGAAATAGATCTCTTTTATTACATACTTATTCTTCAAAAAAATTCTCCTAAAACTCTTGGAATTTATTCTCCCTTTGATCTCCAAGAACTCCTCATAAATCTAAATTTAAATCTTCATTAAATGCTGCATGGAAATCCAAATCTTTAGGATTTATCTATTGCTTTTTGTGCTTATCCCAAATGAGGTAGATTTGTCCTGACATGCCTCAGCAATATGCTCAACATGGCATTTAGAAGATAACTTCGATTGCCTTGACAGAACCTTCAGTTTGGCATTTGGAAAGTAGCTTCGATTGCCTTTGCAGATCCTTCAGTTTCCTTCCTTAGTTGCCACAGAAATCTCCTGCTTGCTTGGGCAATTAGATCCTGCACACACAAAAACACACACCAGCAGTACCCTTTTCCACGAAATCAACTAAATTATGAAATCAACTAAATTATGAAATCAAGCATGACAATGAAGGAAATCATGAAAACATGCATGGATGCCTATTAATGAAACTAAAATGAGCCTAAGTCTAACAATAATATGAGTAAAAAGTGTTATAAAAATAGTACTTTTGAACACTTAACAGATGGCCATGGCATGATGATGTCAGCCCTAGCCTAATAAGCTATCACACCGAGCTGATAAGATATCAAAATGATCGGATATAGCTCTATCTCTTGATCATTTCAAATTCAAATTCAAAGGCTTATCTCATCCTTTCCCTACACTCCTATATAAAGACCAATTGATCAAGCATTTGAGAGACCAGAGAAGGAGACAGTGAAGGTCGAGGTGATCGGAGCAAGGTGTTGGTGAGTGGCGAATGACAGTCGGTGCAACCGAGGAAGGGTGGTTCAACCACTTGGATAAGAGCCTAGCGTGAAGGGCTGCATCAAGAGACCCCTCGGCCCATTCCCTTGGCTTAAGTTGTTTTTCTTTAGTTTTTTATGGTGATGTTTTTGAAAACGATTATGGTTGTGTTGGTTAACCCCCTCACCATGAACTAATTTTCATAGTTGGTGGGGGATGTTTGGTTTAAACATTGGCTTTATGCCTTAGTTCCTTTTATAATAATTCTCTTTTTGGCAAAGTTTTTCTATTTGGCATTCTTTAATTTTTCCTAAGTATTGTGCCAAGAAAGAGCTGGCACAGTTAGTCTATTGCCTTCCAATATCTTAATAGACTTGGGTTGGAAACGAACAAGTTGTTGAATACTCGGGAGAGAAGCTTCAAGAGATGTCGTTCAAGTAGATGAACTTACCTCGGAAGTGAAATCTACACCCTCGGAGTATAGATTGGTTTTAATCAAATTGGTTTAAGAAAAACATACACTATAGAGATATAGGGGATTTTACTTGGCCAATTTAGGGCAATGTCCATCGAGAGAGGCTTTTCTAATATTGAATCTACTCGACAAACAATGCCAAGACAGTTTTGCCATTAAAGGCTAGCATGAACCACGTTGAAAGCAGGCATTCCTTGCCAACAATCATCATTCATTTAAAAACACCTTCCTTGCCAACATTTTACTTCAGTTTATTTTTCTTTTATTTCCTTAGCTACAAACCCAATCCTTTTTAAACAAACATTTTTTCTTCCAAAGAAAGTAACAATCAAACAATCGAATTCCAAGTCAATCTCTGTAGGATTGATACTCAGCTTACCAAGCTGTATTACTTGTCGACCGTGTATACTTGCACGCAAAAGACTCTTGGCACAGTTTATCTTGCCCAAATACATACCATTTATACCTTTTGCCAACATTCATTTTACACATCTCCTTGAGAGTCAACAAGTTTTTGGCGCCGCAGGGATTGCAACAGATTTGATTGTTTTTAAATTTTTACTTGTTTTATTTTCGTTTTCATCTTTGTTTTCACCGGTGTATGGCCAGAAACCACCCAGTGGTGGACGAGTGGCCATACGATCCGAAAATTGAAAGAACCTCACGGAGGTTAAAGAGGCGATACCGAGAAATGAATCAAGGCAATCAGAGGAATGGTGTGGTGAAAAATGATCCACCCATTAACAATCAGCCTAATAACAATGCACCACCGCCTTCTAATGTCCCAAATATGGTTGAAGAAGAAGAGTGGCCAATCCGAGAACATTCAACTCCTAACATTGTAAATCTCCTGCCATGACTTATTGGCACTGATGCCGATGAGCCTAACTTTAAACTTAAACTCTTAATGATCCAAACTCGTTTGAATGTAGGTTAATTCGATGGAGCACTTACTGGAGACCTGAGACAACATCTCAAACAATTCATGGAGATATGCCAACTGTTTCAACAAACTAGAGTATCTGGAGATACTGTGAAGCTAAAATTGTTTACTTTTTCCTTGAGAGACAGAGCCAAGGCATGGCTCAATTCTTTACCACAAGGATCAGTTACTTCGTGGGCAGACATTTGCCAGAAGTTCATGACGCAGTTTCAGCCACCAACATTCACTGCCAAGTTGCATGGTGAAATTATTACATTTAAACAGGCCGAGGATGAAACTCTCTATGAAGCTTGGGAAAGATTTAAAGATTTGTTAAGAAGGTGTCCAATGCATCGGTTCCCAAATTGGACCCAAATACAAACCTTCTACAACATATTGAATGCACAAACAAGGACTGTTGTGGATGCTTCAACAGCTGGATCATTGCTTGATAAAAAGTACACTAAGGCTTTTGATATCCTTGAGAGAATTTCGATCAATGGCTTCGAGTATCCTGTTGCTAGACTTAGGACCGAGACTAAAGCCAGTGGAAAGTTAAAAGTTGATGAACTCACATCCATTCATGCCGAGATTTCCAACCTCACTAGCATGGTGAGAACGTTGCAAAAGAACAATGAGGCCCAAGAAGTCAAAGCACTGGATCCATTTTGCACTATTTGTGGAGAAAACCACCATGTGGATGAATGTCCTATTAATCCTGAGTTGGTAAATTTTGGTGGGAATGCTGGTCGTTTTTATAATGCTAATACCTATAATGAAGGTTGGAGACAACACCCTAACTTAGCTTGGGGAAATCAAGGAAGTAACCACTACAATGCCTCGTGCCAAAACATCCAACGGTAGAACAACAATGTTATGCCAGCATTTTATCAAAATACCATGCCATAGAAAACTCAGAACAATTTCCAGCAAGGGCAAGGAAGCAACCAAGGAGGAGATCTTACAAAATATATGGAGCAAAATGAAGTAGCAGTCCAAAGTTTGGCGGCATCAGTAAGAAACTTGGAAATACAAATTGGGCAGATTGCTAATGCACATAGCAATCGACCCCAAAGTACTTTGCGAAGTGTCACTGAAGATGCTCGGCACAAAGAAAATAAATAATGCAAGGTAATAACTCCTTGGAGTGGTAAGCAGTGCGAAACATAGACGGTTGCCAAGCAGCTAGTCGTCAGCCAGGATGCAAAGCTTGTGCCAGCAGACATACCCAGAAAACTAGAGAAGGAGAAAGTAGATGATGCCAGCGATCATGCCAGTAAGAGTGCCAAACAGGATGCCAGTCTCAGTGCCAACAATGACGCCAGTAATGATGATAAGCAGACTGATGCCAAAACATATGCTAGCACTGCCTCGGCAAAGCTGGCAACGCCAGTATATGTATATCCACCGCCACCATTTATAGCAAGAATTCAAAAGCATAAGCAGGACCAACAATTTAAGCGCTTTTTGGAAGTGCCTAAACAGTTGCAAATTAACATTCCATTGGTGGAAGCCCTTGAACAAATGCCCAACTATGTAAAATTCATGAAGGACATCTTGTCCAAAAAGAGGAAGTTGAGAGAATTTGAAGGTGTTGCTCTCACTGAGGGATGCAGTGCCATGATCCTAAACCGATTGCCACCAAAGCTGAAAGATCTAGGGAATTTTACTATTCCTTGCACAATTGGCGACAAGTTCATAGGGAAGGCGTTGTGTGACTTGGGAGCTAGCATCAATTTGATGCCACTATCAGTTTTTAGGAAGCTTGGCGTAGATGCAAGACCTACCACAGTGACACTTCAATTGGCAGACCGGTCCTATGCACATCCCAAGGTTAAGATTAAGGATGTGTTGGTAAAGGTAGACAAATTCATTTTCCCAGCTGATTTTATCATTTTGGATTATGAAGCTGATATTAATGTGCCAATTATTTTGGGTAGGCCGTTTCTTGCTACTGGCAGGGCTCTTATTGATGTTCATAAAGGGGAACTAACCATGAGAATGAATGATCAACATGTTAGTTTTAACGTGTTTTAAGCTTTGAAATATGCAGATGAGCCTGATGAATGTCAAGCCGATAAAATGATGGAATCCATATTTACTTTGGACATGGCACAATTGTGCCAGGATATAGCAAGTGATGACGGCATGCTTGATGGCATAGCTGAACTGTTTGAGGAACCCGTGGAATCAGCCTTGGAGGCTAAAGATGTAAGTTACTTTGAGCCACTCCATTTGGCAGGCAGAGACATAAAGAAACCAAGGCCATCTATTGAGGAACCACCAGAGTTGAAGCTTTAACCCCTGCCAGAACACTTAAAATATGCTTATTTAGGTAAGAACTCGACTCTGCCAGTGATTATTGCCACTGATCTCACTCGTGATCAGGCGGTAGACTACTGGCAATACTAAAAGATTATAAGCAAGTGTTGGGTTGGGCCTTGGAAGACATCCAAGGTATTAGCCCAACCATTTGCATGCACAAGATCATACTAGAGGAATACAATGGCAGGACCATTGAAGGCCAAAGGCAGCTAAACCCAAGCATGAAAGATGTTGTAAAGAAAGAGATCATAAAATGGTTGGATGTTGGGATCATTTATCCCATTTCCAACAGCTCTTGGGTTAGCCTGGTGCAGTGTGTGCCAAAGAAGGGTGGCATGGCTGTGATCCAAAACAGTAAGGCCGAATTGATTCCCTTTAGAACCATCACTGGATGGAGGGTATGCATGGATTACAGAAGGTTGAACAAGGCTACAAGGAAGGACCACTTCCCATTGCCTTTTATTGACCAGATGTTGGACAGGTTGGCAGGTAAAGCTTTTTACTATTTTTTAGATGGTTATTCAGGATATAATCAGATTGCCATCGCCCCTGACGACCAAAAGAAGACCACATTCACGTGTCCACATGGGACATTTGCCTTTAGAAGGATGCCATTCAAACTGTGTAACGCGCCATCAATATTTCAACGTTGCATGATGGCCATTTTCTCCGATGTGATTGAGCATAACATGGAAGTATTCATGAATGATTTCTCAGCGTTTGGTGTAACATTTGAGGAATGCATCCATAGCCTGGAGCAAGTTTTGAAGAGATGCATAGAGACAAACCTAGTGTTGAATTGGGAAAAATGCCACGACTAGAAGTTGATCAAGCCAAAGTGGAGGTAATTAAGCAATTACCACCTCCAACAAGTGTTAAAGGTATAATGAGTTTTTTAGGTCATGCCAGTTTTTATCAGCGATTTTTAAAGATTTTTCAAAAATTGCTAAACCTTTATGCTCATTGTTGGAACATAATGCCACTTTTGCATTTGACGATTCTTGTTTGAGAGCATTTCAGGAGCTTAAAGACAGATTGATTAATGCCCCCATAGTCATGACACCGAATTGGAATGAGCCCTTTGAGCTCATGTATGATGCCAAGGATTATGCCATTGGAGCAGTTCTGGGACAACAACGTGGCAAGATTTTCCATGCCGTCTACTATGCCAGCAGAACCTTGAATGAAGCACAACTGAATTACTCTACAACCAAGAAAGAATTCCTCACGGTTGTATTTGCTTTTGATAAATTTAGATCTTATCTAATTGGTAATAAGGTTGTGGTTTATACATATCATTTAACGTTGAAATATCTCTTGCCAAAGAAGGATGCCAAACCTAGACTAATCCGATGGACGCTCTTACTTCAAGAATTCAACCTAGAGATCAGAGGTAAGAAAGGAAACGAAAACTTAGTAGCTGACCATCTCTCTCGGTTTGAGCATCACATTGAGGATGGTAAGTCCAGTATAATTAGAGACGAATTCCCTGACGAGTATTTGCTTGCAGCCAGTGCTATACCATGGTACGCTAACATAGTCAACTACATGTTAAGCAATATTCTGCAATTAGATCTGTCATATAATGCCAAGAAAAGAATTTTATGAGAGGTGAGGCAATACTATTGGGATGAGTCCATGTTGTACAAGCAGTGTGCCGACCAAGTGATTCGCCGATGTGTGCTAGAGGACGAGCAGCGACATATATTGCATCTATTCCATGCCGCACCATATGGAGGACATTTTGCTGGGATGAAGACTGCTGCCAAAATTTTGCAGTTAGGATTCTTCTTGCCCACATTGTACAAGGATGCCCACGAGTATGCCAAGTCATGCGATTGATGCCAACGAACAGGAAACATCTCTGGAAGACACGAATTATCACTCCAAAATATTCTGCCAGTGGATTTATTTGATGTGTGGGAGATCGACTCTATGGGTCCTTTTCCCCCATCAGTCGGTAATGTGTACATTCTCTTGGCTGTTGACTATGTGCCAAAGTGGGTAGAGGTTGTTTCCTTGCCAACAAATGATGCCAAGCCTGTTGCCAAGTTCTTGCACAAAAACATTTTCACTAGATTTGGTGCTCTGTTGCGTGTTTAGAGAGCTACGCAAATGGTGCAAGTATACACGTCGCAAGTAATAAAGTGATATGATAAGTATCGAGTATCGTCCCCACAGGGATTGTTTTGAGCCAATTTTCTTAAGTTACTACGTTAAAAAAGAAAAACACAAGTGATGATAGATGGGTTGAATAAACAAGTAAAGTAAAGAAATCAAGTAAACTAAAGAGAAGTTGAATGATTGAATAAGATAGAGTAGCCCGGGTTATCGTGAGTCGTAGTGTGATAATCGAATGGACTGTCGTGGTAATTGAGTACTATAGTAGCTCAATCGCTTCAGCAATTGAATCCAGTCGGATTTCCTGGGAAATTCTGTGATTGCCTGGGCAATTGGGAATGGAGCGATTGCCTGGGCAACTAGGCGACAACCTTCAAAGTTCGGCGAAGCATTCTTCAACGGTTTCTAATTATCCCTAACTCGAAACACTTTTAATTGTGCATGCCTTGATAATATATCTCTGTGTGAACCAAGGGTGAACAACAACCTATCTAGCGCTCCTTTTAGCCGTTGAAATTTGCAACTTATCCCTAAGTCGAATTAGTCTTCACCATAGATGGATTGTATGAAAACTATACTCATTCGTTTCTTGAATCTAACTCTCCCGATATTAGATAAATTGATGAATTCACGAGATCCTCTCCCAATTCACTCGAAGAATTTAAGAACCAAGAATGAACAAACTTTGAAGTAAAATTGCAAACTCAATACCTAAACAAATCCAATCATTTTTACAACCACAAAAGCACAATAACCTAAGCCAGTCAAGTTAGTTCATGGCTAGGTTCAAAATATATACAAGGAATAATCCACAAACATGAATCTAACCAAAACAAAAAAGAAGAAGAAGAAGAAATCGAAACAGCCCCTAGGGTTTTCTCTACCAATGGCACCTCCCTTGAAGTAGGCGGCTAGGTCTCTTATTTATAGGAGTTGGCTAGGTCAAAGTCTTTCTTGAGGAGGAAGTTAAGTTGGAATTAAATAGAATAAAAGAAATATATCTCTTTTATTATATATTTATTCCTCCAAAAACTTCTCCTAAAACTCTTGGAATTTAATCTCCCTTTGATCTCCAATAACTCATCATAAATCTAAATTTAAATCTTCATTAAATGCTGCATGGAAATCCAAATCTTTGGGATTTATCGCTTGCTTTTCGTGCTTATCCTTAATGAGTTGGATTTTCCCCGACATGCTTCAGCAATCTGCTCAGCATGGCATGTAGAAGACAGCTCTGATTGCCTTGGCAGACCCTCTAGTTTGGCATTTGGAAAGCAGCTTCGACTGCTTTGGCAGATCCTTCAGTTTCCTTCCTTAGTTGCCACGACAATCTCCTACTTGCTTGGGCAACTAGATCCCGCACACACTAAAATACACACCAGCAGTACCTTTTTCCACAAAATCAGCTAAATTATGAAATCAAGCATGACGGTGAAGGAAAATCATGAAAATATGCATGAATGACTAATAATGCAACTAAAATGAGCCTAAGTCTAACAATAATATGAGTAAAAAGGGTTATAAAAATAGTACTTTTGAACACTTAACACACCACCAAACTCGAACTATTGCTTGTCCTCAAGCAATGCAAAACTAACAATTACCTGCCAAGACTTTAATCATCAAAGACATGCTTTAAATTTTCCTTCAAACCTCAAAACCGTGGCACAAAGTATGATATGTAACACCCCATCCCCAGGTTAGCCATAACCCGGTTCCGGAGTGTTACCAAAGCGGAAGCAAAACGATAGATAGGTTACTTTTTGAACAAGTAACCTCAAAATTACTTGGCTTGATGCGCAAGTAACCCAAACTAAACCTTTCAAGTCATACTATACATTCAAGCAATCCATATTAATCAAATCCAACATACATAGTATACTACTTTAGGTACTAATTTGTTTCATTCCTTACTTATAATCTAAGTTACCATTCCATTCAAATCACATACATCATTCAAACAACAATCAACAAGAGTAGCATGCTTCACAATAGATTACTGTTAGACATGATCGTACTTTCATTCTTATTACAATTTAAAGTACCCTAATTGAATTATACTAGGTGACCACTAAACATACTTTAACTAGCTTACTTATATCTCAAGTTACTGCTTATTCAACCAATTAACAAGTTCAATACAAGGCATCTAACTTACATCTTATTACATGTTCATACACCCTATTCGAAATACTAGGTGTTCACTTAGTAGATGTCATTTGTTTCTTTCACTCAAGACATAACATTTCATGGCATCCTTTGATAATACATTGTTAATGCATGATTGTACATACCTTGGCCTTAACTCAACATGGCCGAATTATACCAATGGCCATAGGAAACAATGCATGATCATACCATTCTAGTCTAGCATTCGAATGAAACAAGATTCACAAACATTGAATTTTCATCACATTATGCACAACATTATACCATCTTATATACATATCAACCAAGTTATATACATAGCTTAAAATCATCCAAGTTGTTTACAAGATAGGCCCATCAAAAACATTACACAAACTAGTCTTAACAACACCACAAAATGCATGATCAAGACTAACTATTACAAGATCTAGTGCCACCAAGCTACGAGTATACAAAGAGTATGAAATCATACTTTTAAGCTTGCCTTAAGTGTTGCTTCAAACCTAAGATATCCTCTTCAAGTATCTTTAATCTGTTATGGGAAGAATGAAGAGTAGAGTAGTAAGTACAAGTTATGACACTAGTGAGGTAACACTAAATCTAGCCAATTTCAAAGCATATACGTCTAAGTTTACATGCAATCCAAAGAATCAAGACCATCACCATAAATCATGTACCATTCGAATTGCAAGGAGGAAAACATAGGCAAGTTTCACATATCACCCATTCAATCATAGCAACATCCATCATGTAATCATAGCATATCATTCGAACACCTTGCTTAGAAGACAAGCAACATACATCATAATACTCATGTACCATTCGATCATCTTGCTTAGGTGACAAGCAATCAAAAAACTCTAGTCACCAATTAGGCATTCATACACAAAGCCATCATCTATACATTTCTTTCAAAGCAAGGAAGTTCATACAAGTTTCTTACAATACAAGCAATGCTCATTTGAATTATTAAGTCCTCTTTCAACATCCTGGGTAAGTAGCTTACTAGATAATCAAATCTTAACAATATGCACCGGAGTGCCAATATGCACCGTAGTGCCAATATGCACCGAAGTGCCAATATGAACTGTAGTGACAATATGTACCGTCGTGCCAATATGTATTGTCGTACCAATATGCACCGTAGTGCCAATATGAGCTCAAGATTCTAAGGCATGCCCTCCTACCTATCAAACTAGCTACCAAGGTTGTTGATTATCCATTTCATTTAAGCTTTATACATTTCATGATCCAATACAACATTATTCCATTCAAAGGCCAAGCCCTTAGGCTTATGGAGTCTTAACTCCCAATACAAAACCATCCATGCCATTCGAATAGCATGGATTCAAAGTAGTATCCTTGTTCGATTCATTTCAATCAACCATGTATAGCATTCACAAACACAAGCATATGTATGCAATGTGCGTACCTTATTCTCCAAGCAAGCATGCCATTTCTTACCTTTGGCATAAGCAATGCAACATGACAAGCATTTGATTTCATTTGCTTAACACTCAAGTAAACACATAGAACATGGCATCAAACAAGTTGTCATACATGCCATTCTTCATTTAATTAGCCGAATATGTTTTAAGTCATGTTACATGGAAATAACATTTAATTAAACAATAACAGGTTGGTTAGGACCTAGTCCTAACCCTAAGGATAGTTACACTCACAATACTCCTAGCAATTCAATTATCTTGTATCCAAATCCCTTTGCCTCTAGCTTTGGGATGTCCACTCCTATCCTCTTCTTCCCCAACTTGTTGTCCTTGATCTAGCAAGCATAGCACATACACATTCCATCAAAACAAGCACAATATATCACACAATCATAGTAGCAATGTTACCACATTTGTACCTAACATTTAGCTACTGTTTTTATGCTTCCTTTTAAGCATTTCATACTAGTTCATTTCCATATTGTTATTACTTCATTTTAAAGCATAATTGGACAGGTTATAATGTCCCAAAACTGTTTTGGAAACAGTTTGCATCTAGGTGCAAAAACAGTCCCAAACTGCCCAGGACACTGCTGCCTGGCAGTTTGCACACTGTCCCTTTAAATGGTCATATCTTTTAATCCGTACGTCAGAATTTCGATTTCTATGAACCATTGGAAAGCTTACAAAATTTACTATAATAACATGTAATACTTGCCTTTTATTTCTTATCCAATTAATACAGTTTATTGTTCAAAGACAGGGCATTTACGCTGCTTGGACAGTTTGCACTATCCAGCAATTCCTATTTACAGTTTCCAGCATAGGACCCAGTTTTCAGTTCTGTTTTCACCTAATGAAAATAGACATTCTAAGGATCATATCATTAAAATTTCAGCCCTGAATTTGATCTACACAATTTTTAGTGAATTTTCAAAGTGACTGCCTAGAACAGAGCAATTCTGGGCAGATTGCATCTAAACACATTTTAATGCCTTAGATTCATTTTAACCAATGTTTTAGCCCTATAATTCATTTCATATGACATCCTAAACATGTTGAGTCCATTTTCATTCATTATTCAAAGCTGCCAAAACAGGGCAAGTTGGTTACAATGCCTAATATTGCATGTTTACTCAATTTCAATTTCCACAAAACAGTTTCTATGTTACATAATGATGTTCATACTTTTATCCTTCATTTCCAGCATTGTTTTCTAACAATTCAACTTTTTTAACACCTTAATTACCTTACCTAATCATGATCATAATCAATTCATTAATTCCATAGCTCAATTTTAAGTTCTATTCATTCAATTCTCACTTCAACATCACAATTCAATTTTCTAGCAACCTAGCTTATTACACTATTACAAACACATGATTTCCAGTATTGAACTAGTGTTCATTCTTCAAATTTGTATGATTCTACAACCATTTAATCATCCAATCACATATTCAATATCTAATTCCATCTATAATCATCAAAACAGTCCAATTTCACTAATATATTTGCCTAATCAATTGAACACAAGTAGAATCATACTTACTTTGCTTCTAGCTTTAATTTCAATGAAAAATCTCTACACATGCAAGCTTAATTCCCTTCTTCAATGGCTGAATTTTTCAAGCTTTCTCTCTCAATTTTCCTTTCTCATAATCGGCCAAATGAAAGAAAGGTATGATGACAATATGGGTATCCACATTAGTTGAATTAGGATTTTACTAAGCTAACCTTAGTTAGTAACTAATCATATAATTAGTCAAGGGCAAATATGAGAACAATAGAATTTATCATGCAAGCCTAATCTTTCTTACTTAATTCAAATTGGTCATTTTTAATTTGATCACTTATTTCATACATTCTTTCAATTAGACCCTTGACTATTCAATTTAGCTTAATTCTAAATTCAATTAAGCTATCATCTTATGCAATTTGATTCCAATACTTCTAAGCTAGGATTTGGGGTGTTACATGATCACCTTTTGAATTTTTCGGATAGCACAACAATTACTCAGAACCAAACTATAATGCTTGTGGCAATGTGCGTGTGTAGTTGTATACAAGTTGATTTTCAAGATTCTATGTGAACGATAGGATTTTATTAATTTAATTGTCGGGGTATTTATTCATCTTTTTACTAGAGCCAATTTTGGGCACCTGTAGTAAAGCAAGCAATTTCTTATTTTCATTAAAAAAAATTTGTCCACTAGAGCCAATTTTGGGCACCTCTAGCGATATATTTAATGTGCAACTACTAGAGCCAGTTCCGGGCACCTCTAGCAAGAAATTAACTTTAAATTTTCAATTTAAATTTACCCAAATTTTAAGCAACCTAAGTTCACCAAGTTTCTTTCTATCAACAAGCCACAACCGTGTTCATAATATTTAGCATCATAGTAAAATTCTAAGTTCTTTTCATGCAATCCTAAAATTTAAAGGTTCTTTCAATTAAGTGCAGTGGAAAAAATTCATCATTGTCTATTCAACAAGTTCAAGCAATTAAATCCAATCAAAGGCATGGCAAGTAACATATGCAACCTATATGCTATTACTAATTATGAATGCAACTAAACATGAAACTAACTAGAAACCAATACCCCCCCAAACTCGAGAGAAGCATTGTCCTCAATGCATGCAAAAATTAAAATAAAATGCAAATGAGTTAGTCAGAAAGGTCGTCACCTTGAATGATGAGTTTCCTTCAAGCCGTTTGCTTGATTCTTTTGCTGATTTGTGATGGTTGAATGTGTATGGCTGGTGTTGCCTCTTGTGCGGCAGTTGTTGTGGCATCCTCAATTGTTGAAGTAGGGTTCAGCTGCCTGGGCATCAGGACTTGCCGAGGCAATTTTGGTTGCCCAGGCAAGCTTCGCTGTTGGGGCTTTCGTTGGCACTTCTTGTTCCTTAGCTGGTGAGGAATTGTCTTGATGTTCTTGGCCATGGTGATTGTGGTTGTGGAATCAAAAACAAAGAAAAAAATATATGTGGAAAGATAAAGATAAAAAACAATAAAAATTAAACTAAAACATACTTTTATCCTAAAAATAAATCCAAAAATAAAATAAGTAAAAATATAAAACTAAAATTAAATAAGAAATACCAAAGGGGAGCATGATCATGCTTCTCCTAAACTAACTACTTCCTTGTCACGCACAACATGGTTGCCGGCATAGTGCTTTAATATTTGTCCGTTAACTTTGAACTCATGTCCATCAATGGTGGACTTGATTATCATGGCACCATGGGAGAAAGGTTTGACGACTTCAAAAGGCCCGGACCATCTTGATTTCAATTTTCCTGGAAAGAGTTTTAACCAAGAATTGAAGAGAAGAACTAATTGCCTGGGCAAAAATTTCCACGACAATAGCTTCTTATCATGCCAACGCTTCGTTTTTTCCTTGTAGATTCTTGCGTTGTCGTAAGCTAAGGCACGGAATTCTTCAATTTCGTTAAGGTCCAGTGGTCGCTATTGTCCAGTACTCTCCCAATCCATATTGACAGTTTTGATCGTCCAATAAGCCTTGTGTTCGATCTCTACCGGAAGGTGGCAAGTCTTGTCGTAGACAAGTTTGTAAGGTGACATGCCTAAAGGCGTCTTGAATGTTGTTCGATAGGCCCATAGTGCTTCATCAATTCTTGCAGACCAATCCTTTCAAGAAGGATTGGCAACTTTTTCAAGGATAACCTTCAATTCACGATTGGAAATTTCGGTTTGCCCATTTGTCTGTGGATGATATGCCGTGGCAATTTTGTGCATCACTCCAAATCGCTCCAGCATTTTGGCAATTAGCCTATTGTTGAAGTGGGTGCCTCCATCACTGATAATTGCCCTTGGTGTTCCGAATCGTGTGAATATGTTTTTCTGCAAGAATTTTTGCATGGTCTTGGAATCGTTGCGGGGAACTGCAGCTGCTTCTACCCATTTAGACACGTAGTCTACGGCAAGTAGGATGTATACATTGCCAAACGAGGATGGGAAGGGTCCCATGAAATCGATCCCCCATATGTCAAACAACTCGACCTCAAGGATATTCTATAGAGGCATCTCGTGTCGGCATGAAATATTCCCTGTTCGCTGACATCGATCACACCTTTTGTAGAAGTCTTGAGCATCTTTGTAAAGTGTTGGCCAATAGAAATCGGATTGCAAGACTTTGGCTGCGGTTCGAATGCCTGCAAAATGACCTCCATAGGGTGATGAATGGCATTTTTGGAGCATATTTTGATGCTCTTCCTCGGGGATGCATCGCCTAATAACCTAGTCTGTACATTGTTTAAATAAAAGAGGCTCGTCCCAATAATAATGCTTAGCATCATGTCGGAACCGCTTCTTTCCCTAGTGAGTAAGATCATGAGGTAAAATGCCACTTACAAGGAAATTCACTAAGTCTGCATACCATGGAATTATCGAGGCAATTGCTGCTGCTGTTGCCACAGGTATTGCCGAGGCAGTCCCTACTGCAGTTGCCTGGGTATCTATAGTTGGGGTTGCTTGGGCGATTAACAACTGCTCGTCCGGGAATGCATCATGGATTTCTACATTTGTGTCATCGTCTTTTCTTCGTTCTAGGCGTGACAAATGGTCAGCGACTTGGTTCTCGGTACCCTTCCTATCCTTAATTTCAATGTCAAACTATTGTAAAAGTAAAATCTAACGAATTAAATGAGGTTTGGCATCTTTCTTGGCAAAAAGGTACTTAATTGCCGAATCGTCAGTATGAACAATTACCTTGGTCTCGATCAAGTATGAATGAAATTTATCAAAAGCGAAAACTACAAGTAGTAACTCTTTCTTAGCTGATAGTGCATTGGTGGACGATATACATGATTTATTGGCTCGTGCGTGGAGGGTGCGTGTTTGCCATATTCATCGTGAGAGGAATAATGCTGCTGATTGTCTTGCCACTTTGAGCCGTGGTGCTCCGATTGGTATGGACCATTATATGGAACCCCCTTTGGGGATTGCTGCTATTGTTGACAGGGAAGCCTTTGGTTTTGCCCCTGTGCCGGTTCCTGTTGGAATCGATTCAATTAGCATTACGCATACTGGAGATTGAGTGCTTGGTTGGCTTTTGTTGTTTTGAAGCATTTGGTTTTGCTCCAGGGAATCATTGCCTTTGTAGTTTTGCATCTTTGGTGGGCTTTTGTGCTTTCGGTTTGTGTGGCTTTTAGCTTGGTTTTATGCTTGGTGATTTCTTTGTAGCCGAGTTTGTTATCGCATCGCTTTTTGCAAGTACTACTATTATGGTACTATTTTAGATGTAAAGAAGTTTATAATAAGGCCTGCGGTAGTATCCCAACTTTTATAGAAAAATATAAGAATAAAAAAATTAAAAATATATTTATTAGGCAATTAAAATTATTTTCTTTTGCTTGTAGTTTAAAGGGAAAAATGTCAAACAAATAAAAAGAATAATAAGTGTTTAATTATTATTAAAATATAATATATTAAGTATTATCATTAGCCAATAAAATTTATTTGTTTTCTGTAGTATAAATACAATAAAATTATCAAAAAATAAAGAGAAAAAGAATCAAATTATTATTAAAATGTAATATGTATATTAAATATTTTTGTTAGTTAATAAAATTTGTTTTTTATAGTTTAAAGAAGAAAAATTTTCAAAAAATAAAGAGAAAAAAGAATCAAATTATTATTAAAATAATATATATTTATTTTTATTAGCCAATAAAATTTATTTATTTAGTTTAAAGAAGAAAAAATATTATTGAATATAAATGATAAATTAGTTTTAAAAATTATTACTAAAATATAAATGATAAATTAATTTTAATTCTATCATAAAGTTTGATGGTTGGGTGATTAAAATATCAAAATATCGTTTGAGTAACTAAAATATATTAACACCTTAAAAGTTGAGTGACTAAACTGAAAGATCCTTTTAGTTGACCAAAACATTAACGTTCTAAAAGTTGAGTGGCCACTTAGGCAGTGTATCCAAACCAATATAATTATTTTACATTATTACATAGTAGTACTTATAAGAGAAGGTTGGTTAGCTTAGCTGGTGAATATATCGCATACCTGAAAAATAACGTGATACGAGAAATTGGCTTATTTTATTCAAATATCTCAATTTTATGGCATTCATTTCGTCTCACGAAAATTATCGTTTATTGATTCTTTTGTCAAAAATTTTCAATTTTAACTCATGATTATTAAAATTTATTATTGATAAAAATATGAAAAAGTAAATTTTAAAAGCCTCTAGTCATAACTATATATTTTATAAAATCTAATTATTTAAAATATTTACTATGATTATAGTCAAAGTTTAAAAATTTTGACTTTCAAAAAGTCAATAAGAGACAATATTTGTGGGCGGAAGGAGTATTGTTTATGTCTCTGTCACGCAAACAAAATTATTTTTCTATTAGTATTCATTGCAGAAACTCGTCAACTAGTATGATGAGTTATATTAGAGTTGTTTCTGAGATTTTAGTGGCCCTAGGGCTAACTTAAAAAATTAGGCCCCTAATAATAAGTATTAGAAAAATTAAATTTTAAAAATGGGTCCCTAATATCAAGTATTAGAAAAATGAGTCTCTAATAACAAATATTTTTTTAAAAATGTCCCTAATAACAAGTATTGAGAAAAAAACTAGACTCTTAATAACAAATATCAGAAAAATTAAATTTTAAGAGTAGATTCCTTATAAAAAACATCGAGAGAAAATTAGGCCTCTAATAACAAGTATTAAAAAATTAGCTCTCTAATAACAAGTATTGAGAAAAAAATTATATTATAAGAATATATGTCTAATAACAAATTTGGAAAAAAATTAGGCCCCTAATAACTAGTATTGGGGAAAATTAAACCCCTAATTACAAATATTAAGAAAATTAAATTTTAAGAGTAGACCTAATAACAAATATTGGGGAAAATCGAGCCCCTAATAACAAGTATTGAAAAATAGGGCCCTAATAACAATTATTGAAAAATATTAGACCTCTAATGTAAGTATTGGAGGAAAAAATAAACCCTAATAACAAATATTTGAAAAAATGAATTTTAAGAGTAAACCCTTAATAACAAGTATTGATAAAAATTGAGCTCATAATAACAAATGTTAAAAAAATTGGACCTTAATAATAAGTATTAAGGGAAAAAATTGACACCTAATAAAAATATTAGAAAAAAATTGAATTTTAAAAGTAGATCACTAATAACAAATATTAGGAAAAAATTGAGCCATAATAACAAGTGCTAAAAAATGCCCCCTAATAACAATTATTAAAAAAATAGACCCTAATAACAGATATTGAAAAAATTAAAAAATTAAGAGTAAACTTCTAATAATAAGTATTAAAAAATTAGACCATAATATCAATATTATAAAAAAATAGGCTTTGGACGTGCGCCCCTCTCACCCATACCCATGGACGGCTCTCAGTTACATTAAAAAATAAAAAAATCGTGAAACTCGCTATACCAGCATGACAAGTTCAATTAATTTTATAATTGAAGCTAATAATCAATATTAATAAAAAAAATATATTAAAAATAAGAACAAAACTCGCCATGTTGGTATGGCGAGTCTCAGTGTGTTTATTTCTTTTAATGGAACTCCTTTAGCTGATATGAAAAGTTCCAGTAAAATGTGCTAAATCCGAAAATAATTTTGTTTAGGAGTCAGAAACATAAGTAATATTAAAATGGGATATTTGGGTAAAAACATCAAGAAATTGAATCTTATATCCGATGTTACATAAATTTCAATTTAATTTTAGGCAAAAACGAGGTCAGGATTTAAAGTTAGAGAGCAAACATAAATATTTAAAAATTAAACGTGCAATTGTATAATTAATTCATTTTTTAGATTTGTTATATATAACAAAAGTAAAAATAAATAAATTGGGAATTGGGGTATGGCCCCTCCCACCCCTTAGTCCCTTATTTTAGCTCAAATAATTTTATTTGTAAAATATGAATATTAACCAAAAATTAAATAGATATAAATAAATACTATTTTATAATTATATAAAAATTTATATAATCAAATTTTGGTGATATATCTTATTTATTTATTTATTTTTCACAATAAAATTAACAAGTTGGCTTTGGGAAACTGAAATAAAAAACGTGTGAATGGGAGCGGACGAACGAGAGCGTACTAAGCACGGGATTCAGATTTCCAATGAATCGTGACTGACTCACCGCCCCATTATTATTGCCACTTGCTACTCCTTATGAATATGATGAAGCTATTGCATATGGGACAGCACCCAAAATCCTCGGTTGCTTTTTTTTTTTCTCTCGGATCTCCGGGGTTTAATTTTTATTCATCTAAATTGACTCGTATTGTATACTTAATTATAATGAGCGAGTCTTCTAACAATTTTTTAAAATATACAATATTTCGAATTCAATATCTATTTAAGCGATATTAAATTATTTATCCATCCTTAATTCTGTTGGTAAATTGCTCTGCTGCTTTTGGTGATGAACAAGATAGAGAGAAACCGTCGCATAGTCTTATTAGTTTTGGTAAATTATACAATTATTATTGCCCTATTAGTTTTGGGTTCAACTACACACTGTTTCTATGGGAGTTTATTACCAATGAAAATGCAGTTAAAATTCCAAACATCTTAACATTATTTTGCAAAGGGTAAACTACCCAAATGACCATTTAATTATAGGGTTGGTCTCGATTTGACCACTTATATTTTCAGTTGTGGTAATATGACCACTCAACTATGTAAGTTGTTCTAATATGACCACCTGCAGTTAAACCCTAACGAAGGGAGTGATGTGACAGTTAGTAAAAATTTATATAATTACACATTTGGTCATCGTTACTTATATATTCTATCAACTTGATCTTAATTTTAATTTAATAAAATAAATTAAACATTCAATTATTTATATTTGATTTAATAAATTTATTTTTCATCACCTTTAGACGAGGAAAATGACATCAAGAAAACATGGTTCGGGTTGGATTTGAAACCAGGTAAGGTAGGGGAAAGTAGCATGCCTTAACCACTACACCTAGGTATGTAAAAAGTTGACCCAGCCCGAAAACTCAACTGAAACCTACTGGAGTCAAAACTTGTTTTGACCCGAGGAAGTGATGACCCGAAAATGGTCTGTAACCGACTGTTGTTGACCTGAACCCGAGTTGGACATGATATTGTACTAACTGAACTCGACCTGCACCGACTGATACGAACCTAAACCCAAGACTAACCTAGCAAATAATTGATATAACCCGACTGAAACGACCTGAGATTCGATGTTACCTAACCTGTTTCGAACTCGGCCTGTTAATTGACCCAACATTATAACCCCATCGACCCGGTCTAGACGCCAGACCGAACCGAGCAAGCTACATTGGGTTTTGCCGAAACAAAATCTGAAGCGATTAACTAAACTTAGGTTCATTTTTTCTTTCTTTTTATTTTATCTAGATGCAACATTATAACCTAAGGTGCGCATGCTGGCAACAGTTGAAATCTTAAATAATTCGGGTGTTGTTAGACATCCAATTGCATGCATTGACAATTTAGGGACTAAATTGCAAATCTAGAAAGTTACGAGGACTTAATTAAAATTTGATTTGCAAAACCTCAATTAATCAGATTACATGCTTGCTTGCCAAATTTCAGCTTAAAATAATACTCCAAACTCATTCAATTGCATACATAAGATCTAGGGACCAAAACGGAAGAATCTCTAAACATAAAACTTCCATAACTAACATAACTGCTAGCCGTACTGATACAGTCCATAGGCGTATCGGTACGCGGGCTACACAAAGAAAAACTAGAATCTAGTGGCAAAAGTGCGTACCGATACACGTCCCCGTGTACCGATACAAGGCCACCAAATGTATATACATGTACCGGTACAGAGCCCTGCGTATCGGTACGTCTGGTCTTGTAATGTCCAAAATTGCTGATTTTTCACTCGAACAAGGATTCAAACATGCTTCAACAAGCCATATACATGTACACCACTTAACTAAGGATCAAACCATGCCAGAACATTAAGGAAACACGATCAAAATATAACCGCGTACTTCAATCAAGAATCTAGAGGCATGCTCCCTAAAAGCTCACCCATCCAAAACTCAAAACATAAATCCGCATTAGCACCAATCACATAAATCCTCATACCATACCACAAAAACATTAGAAACTTGCACAAATAAGGAGTCTAGCAAATAACCCTCCCAAACAACAACAATGAACCCCACTGCCTTTATTACTACGAGTCTAGTTCAAAAACCATACTTTTGAGTTATTCAAGTCCTTGGAAATCCCCTCGCTTGCTCGCTGCCTCCAAATTTTTATTCTCTACATTGATGGACAAAGAGAGCGTAAGCACACAAGGCTTAGTGAGGAGTGCTCAAAAACACAATACCATTAATGCAATTAAAACCGATTTCCAACTCTCATGAGTTCAACATTTTAAAACCTCTTTTTCAAAACATCAAACCTTTCAAACTATGCACTTAACATTTCCAAAACATGCATATTAAACCATATGCAGCATGTATCATGGATCAACAGCAAAATCCCATTTGCTAACCCTTAATTTAAGCTTTCCCATGCATAACAACCCATATGCAAGGCTTAAAGAGTAAACATGTATAAATCAACATTATACAACAACATCCATCAACATGATATATTGTCAATTATATTGGCTTTCAAGTGATCATAAACTAAGTTTCACTTTACAAAATATTACATCGGATACACGGATTCAACAAGTGTCCTCTCAACACTTCATGCCATCTCAACTGGAATTCAAGGTACATTCACAATCCAATCATCGGTTAGATGCATAATCCACTAACGAGATTTTTTGGTACCATATAACCCCTCAACCGTTAGGGTACTCGTGGTGGAGTATTCGGTACACATAAACCCCTCAACATCTGAGGTGACTTTTTGTAGTGCACTATCAATTCTATGGCCGACCAACTATATCCAATAACATTTTAAGCCACATCACTTGCCAATATAATTTATTATTAACCATGTACCTCACTGTTTTTATATGCAACATAAAAACCATTTTTAATGCATTAAACCATGTATTAACAAGTATTCCGCATACTTATATGGATCATTTCCAAAGGCATCCATCATCAATATATGATAAAAATAGTATAAAACATACTTTAAAACATGCTTAAACAGTAGGCACCATGTAATAAAAACAAGTGCATAAAAACAATTTCGCCAAAGCACGACTGGGGAGAAATCTCATCATACTTACTTCTGAGTTTAAATCAATGCTTCAAGCTAAATTTAAACTCCCAAAATAACATTTAAACCATTTCAAAGCTGAAATCCACGTTCTCACTCACCGACTTCGCAAAACCTCGTTCGCCGACGTGAACTACTCCTCCAAAGCTTCTGAAACGGAGCCGCAAGCTTGAGGATCAACCTCCCTTGATTTAACCACACAAAAAAGAGGATTCAATGCATCAAAATTCATTCATAAACCCAGCAACAACAATTCACAACAATTATCCTCAAACTCTAACCGAAACCCCTTCACAACAACCAAAAGTAACATCAAACACCTTCCAGACTTAACCCAGCCAAAACCTAATGGTTTAATCCATCAATTATCTTCAATTAACATCCAAAAACAACCTAATATCATCCTTATACTTCCAGCATTCATTAAGAACCCTTAACTCACCAAAAACACAACACTAGCAACCTAAGAAATTAAAGGTTCACTTAGTTTCGGGATTCCAATGTTAAAACCAACTTATTAACATTATAAAACATCAAAACCATGATTATAAATAATTAAGAACTCAACAAAACATATCTGAAACGAAAATCACTTAATCTCATCAATTAAACCTTGATTTACCCAATTTCCATAATTAAATCATTAAGACTCATTAGAAAACATTAATCAAGGATCAAATACTTGGTAATTTCAATAAAGAATCATTCATTAGAGGAGAAGAATAAACCTTACCTCTAATGAGCGAATTTCCTCTCAATTGAATGTTTACTCTTGAAAATCAAAGAAAGAAAATGATATTTTGGAAAACAAGATTGAAGAATCCATTAAAAATCAAAAGTTTAAGAAATCAAGATCATTACCTCAAATATTTGATGCATGAGAAAGTGTTTGGCTAAAGAGAAGTTGAGAGAAAAGTTTGAGAAAAAAAGTTATGTGAAAAATGTTTTTAGGAAATAACTACATCCTTTAATTAATTCCCTTAATTAAAACTCATTAAAATAATCCCAATTAAGAGGAAAATTAGATTAAAAACATTGGGTAAAATAGCTCCATAAGGATTCTAAGATTTAAACCTTTTCAAAATAGTCACTGAAAATAGTTTTCATTTTTTTACATTTTGGTCACTAGCCAAAATGTCCAATTTCCAAGTTCTATTTTCCAAAATTGACTTAAAAAAATATCCATATATTAAATAATGATTTTTAGATATTTTCCCCATATTTTTATCATACAAAAAATAATTACTCCGATTTAAATCCCGAATCTGACTCGAATCTTTAATCCCGGTCCACCGGACCATCTAATCAACCTAGAAACTCCTAGGCCCAAAATCGGGGCGTTACAACTCTCCCGCACTTAGGAAATTTAGTCCTCAAAATTTCACCTGAAGGAAACAAATGCGAAAATTGTTTCATCATGTCTGCCTTACTCTCCCACGTGGCCTCCTCAACTCCACGATGTTGCCGCAACACCTTTACATGCTCGATCGTTTTACCATGAAGAACCTTACTACTAGAATCAAGATCTCAATAGGTTCTTCATCATAAGATAAATCCGGTTGCAACTCAATTTCCTCCACCGACATAACATGCGATGGATCCAACCGATACCTCCACAATATCGACACATGAAACACATCATGAATCTTCTCCAATTTATGAGGCAATCTCAATAGATATACCAAAAGACCTATATGCTCCACAACCTCATACGGTCCAATGAACCTCGAACTAAGCTTTCCCTTACGTCCGAACTGTATCACCTTCTTCCAAGGTGACACATTCAAGAACACACGACCCCCAATAGCGTACTCAATCTCTCTACACTTCAAATCCACATAAGATATTTGACGATTTGAGGCCGCTTTCAAGCAACCACAAACAAGCCTCACTTTCTCATTCGTATCTTTCAACATCTCCGGCATAGAAACATACTTCTCCCCAGCCTCGGCCCAACATAAAGGCATACGACACTTCCTACTATACAAGACCTCACATGGTGTCATCTGTATACTAGCCTGCTAGCTATAGTTATAAGCAAACTCCACCTAAGACAACTACTTCTCCCAAGTCCCTTGGAACTCAATGATTTAACACCTCAACATATCCTCTAAGACTTGGATCATACTTTCAGACTGACCATCCATTTGAGGATGTTATGAAGTACTAAAATTCAGTCATGTACCTAAAGCTTGGTACAAACACTCCCAAAACCTCGTTGTAAACCGCGGATCTCTATCCGAAAATATGGACTTAGGCACCCCATACAAACCACAATCTCAGCATTATGCTACTTCGCCAACTTATCCAAGGTATACGTTGTATGCACTGATACAAAATGTGCACACTTCATAAACCGATCAACAATCACCCAAATGGAATCCTTTTTAGTGGGCGTCAACGGCAACCCAAGAACAAAATCAATAGTGATTCTCTCCCACTTCCATTCTGATATCCTCAATGGTTGCAACAACCCAGAAGGAAACTGATGCTTAGCCTTGACACGCTGACACACCATGCATCTAGCAACAAAATCAACCACATATTTCTTTAAACCAACCCAATAGTACTCTTCCTTCAACCCTTGATAAATCTTAGTGCTACCGGGATGCATAGAAAAATGACTAGTATGTGCCTCAGCCAAGATGATACGCCTCAACTTATCATCACTAGGAACCACTATCAGATCTTTAAAACACAATACCCCATCATCATTAAAGTGAAAATCCATCGGATTTCCATCCATGATATCCTTAACATGGGGTACCAACGCATCATCATAAGGTTGCTTTTCCTTAATCAACTGTGACAAGGATGACTTTACTTGCAAATTATCCAACAAGCCTCTATCTCGCATCACAATTAACTGCGCAAACATCGCTCTCAACTCCACTACTACTTTTCGACTTAAGGAATCAGCTACAACATTAGGCTTCCTCGGATGATACTCAATTGTCAAATCATAATCCTTAAGCAACTCTAACCATCTACGTTGCCAAAGATTCTAATCTTTTTGAGTCATCAAATATTTCAAACTCTTGTGATCTGTGTACATAACACACTTCTCACCATAGAGATAATGTCTCCAAATCTTCAACGCAAACATGATCGCATCGAGCTTAAGATCTTGCGTAGGATAATTGCACTCATGCACCTTCAACTGTCTAGATGCATAAGCCATAAATTTTCCTTCTTGAATCAACACACAACCCAAACCTACATATGATGCATCACTATAAGCAACAAACTCCCTACCCGATTCAGGTTGAATCAAGATTGGAGCTTGCGTCAAAGCTTCTTTCAACTTTTCAAAAGCCCTCTGTCTATCCTCCGTCCACTCAAAACAGATATTCTTCTACAACAACTTGGTCAAAAGAGCAACAATTTTTGAAAAACCATCCACAAACCGACGGTAATAACCAACCAACCCAAGAAAACTACAAACCTCTAACATAGGCTTAGGTGACTTCCAATCTATCACCACCTCAATCTTGTGTGGATCAACCCGAATTTCTTCGAACGACACAACATGCCTAAGAAAAACAACCTTCTTAATCCAAAACTCACACTTGCTTAGCTTGGCATACAACTGATTATCCAACAATGCCTGGAGCACAATCTGCAAGTGTTTATCATGATCATTCTCGGTACGAGAGTATATAAGAATATCATCAATAAACACAACCATGAATTGATCCAAAAACTCATGGAACACCTAATTCATCATCTCCATGAACGACATCACCAAACGACATCACCAAGAACTCGTAATGCCTGTACCTCGTACGAAAAGTAGTCTTAGGCACATCTACATCCTTTACTTTCAACTAGTAATATCCAGACCTCAAATCAATCTTAGAAAACACTGAAGCACCTCTAAACTGATCAAACAAATCATCAATCCGTGGCAAAGGATACTTATTCTTAATCTTCAACTTGTTTAGTTCCCGATAATCAATGCACATCCGTATCGTGCCATCTTTCTTTTTCACAAACAATACCAATGCACCCTACGGTGAAATACTAGGACTAATAAACCCTCAATCAAGCAACTACTAAAGTTGCGTCTTTGACTCCAACTCTTTTGGTGCCATGTGATGCGGAGCAATAGACACTGGAGCTGTATTGGCATACAACTCAATGCCAAACTCAACCTCTCTATCCGATGGCAAACCCAGTAACTCCTTCGAAAAAACACCCAGAAATGTACATATCATGTGGATGTCCTGAAAATGCACCTCTTTTGATCTTAGACTTATAACATAGGCTAAAAATGCCTTGCATCCAAAATCCATCATACAACTCGCTTCTAGAGCCGAAACCACATTGAGCAAGAACATAGCATTCTCACCCACAACAACCACTTCGTAATCATCAGCAGTTTTCAAAGAAACTCGCTTGGTGTCAAAATCAACCACAACTCTATGCTCAGACAACCAATCCATGCCCAAAATTATATTAAAACCGTGAAACAACAACTCTAAATTAACCGCAAACACATGACCTTGAACCATCAAAGGACATCTCCGAAACAACCTTCTCGTAACAGTCGTCTCTCCAAAAGAACTAGTTACATACATACCCACATCCAACACTTTTACAGGTATACTAAGTAAATATGCATGTTCACGCAAGATATATGAAAGCATATAACCAGAATCAACCAAAGAAAATAACTGCAAAGATTGCAATGTAAATGTACCTGCAATTACATCGGTGTCGTTACGTCTCTCGCGATATGCGTACACTCTTGCAGGACCACCACCCTCAGGTTGGATAGCAACGGTATGGGCCACCATCCTTGGGCCCTCTTCCCTTCGCTAAAACTGTCCTCAACCACAACCACGACCTCTCTATGGTGCAACTGTAGGTGCTCTGGCCTGTCGACCACCCACCAACAATAGACAATCACGTCTCAAATGATTGCTCAACCCATAACTCCAACAAGAGTTAGCAACAAAGTCGTAGGAGCTTGTCCCTCACGAGCCTGTAACGATGTTTTGAAAGATACTTTAAAGTTCAAGGGGTTCCCACTTTTATCAAAAACATTTATTGACAGGGGGAATTTCTTTAAAATTGCGTTCTTAATTGAAAGCTTGGAGTTACCACCGGTCACTTGGGTTAGGTAGACCGGACACCGAAAAACAAAACCAGATATTCAAATGGGTTCGAGAGTCGGTTACGAGTGGGGGGGTTTCACACCCCCAATACGCCCAAACTTGGTACCAAATCAATTATCGCTTTGTTAATATTGACTTTTGCAAGTTAAAGTGACGATTACTTCAAAATTTGGTTATACATGTGAGTAGATTTTAAGGGCCCTGTTATTCGAGAGTAAACAAAAAAACCACCACCACTACGACTGGTACTAGCCATGTTTATTCCCGAATAAAAGGGCACCACATTAGCAATTTATATTTTGGATGCAAGATATAGCAACATGGCAAATATAAAGGCATGAAATAAAACAAACAAAGGATTCAAACATCAAATATTAAAACACTATACCATATGAAAACTATACTATATACATATAATAAGGTACTATACACATATATATATATATAAATATATAAACGTATAAATATATATAAAAAGTTAGGTTTTGGCAGTAGTCATATTATATATTTACATTTAAACTATATATTATAATATGCATAAAACATAATATATATATAAACTATATATTATATACGAAACATATAGAATACATATATACATATTAAAACCATATATTATATATTGTATAAAACCATATATTATATAAAAACCGTTACAATATATATATGTTAACCATATATCATATACTATATAAAACCACATATTATCTACTATATAATGTATACATATCAAACCACATTATGTACATATGCACATCATAACGAGGCAAGAATAATAATTTCAACAGTAAATGGGACTGGAAATTAAATATGCATGAAAAGGAGTAAACAAGGGGGTTTCTTCACTAGATTTAAGACTAGATCAAACAAAAACTGAAACTTTGAGGAACCGAAAGGGTATTTTACCATTTAAAAAATAGATTATGCTGAAAAGGTACTAAATTGAAAAACACTTTGAAACTTTAGGGACCGCGGCCATGGTTTTGAAACACGGAAGAGCCACGAGCATGAATATGGGGACACGGAGGGTTTTAAAACAAATAACATTTTTTTAAAAAAAAATAAGTATAAACTCAATTTTTTTAGTAAAAATAGATTTTTTTCATTCTTTTCAATAACTCAGAAAACCATCCCCTATTCTCCCAATCTCTGATGAACGTTGTTGTTCATTGATGCAAAAACCCAGAAACCACCGTCTTTCCACCATGTCGACGCCGTTCGGGCGGCCGACAAACCCTAAAACCAACTAAAACAACTCATTTTCTAGGTTTAAAACTAGATTCGTCCGTTTTTTGCTAAAAAATGACAAAGCCCCTTCCTTTTTATGAAAACATAACTAAAACCCTAAACCCAATTTAAAAAAACCTCCTTTTCAACACCTGCCTCTTCATCGATTCACCATGCACAGCCTCAAGGAGGTCAAGAGGCTTGTCATCGGCGGGGAAAGGCAACAGCGCGAGGGAAGATGAACCGTCACGAAGGTAAAAAAAATGAAACCCTAATTTTTATTTACTATGATGTTTCGAAAAGAAAAGAAGAGAAGAGATACCTCTAAAATCTAGAGGCTTTTTGCTTCTCTTGCTTGATAATCCAGAATCCTTTCCTTAATTATTCTAGGGTTTTGTATATATACCCTGAAAATTATATGAATAAAAAAGAAAAACAAAATGCTAAAATCGTCTATTGACTGCCTTTGTTGTTTCTTGTATTTTTTGCATTTATGAAATTATTGGCCAATCCCCTGCATTTGTTGGTAATATATCTAACATCGTCCTTTGTGTTCCCTTGCATGTTGTAGCTGAACATGCGGAGGAGGGGACCAGAGGGAGAACCACCTCCGTACACCAACGTGGAGCCAAATCTGAGGGTTGTGGTTGATCAAGGATGGATGGACGAATCGGACTCGATCCTTGATAAAATAACCAGAACGCCTGCATAAGTATCTGAACGGCCATAAGGAAGTTGAAGTGACGTGCGTGGGGTAGCTGAGAGGCCGCGCGTGCGGCGCGTGTTGAAGTTGAAGATATGCCATCGCTAGAATCTAGACTGTCAGATCTGATTTAGTTCTGACAGTTGTGGTGAGCGGCTATGCCAAAAGACAAGACAGATTAGGTTTTTTATTATTAGGCCTAAAACGGGCCACTAATGTAATATTTTTTTGGGTTTTAGACTATGTAAATGGACTTAATGTTTTAATGGATTGTTTATAAAAATATCGGGCTATTTATTTATATGTATATCTTCTTTTTCTTTCATTTTCATGACCAACAATAATATATATTAATAGTAATATAACATAGTGTTATTAATAGAAAATGATATAGGTACTAATAAGAAGAACAATAACGAACCAATAATAATATATATAAAGCAACATGAATAATAAATTGAATAGATTATCTTCCCGACAAAATTAGTGATTACAGTTGCCCATCTTTTCTTCATTGTTTTATAGCGAGAATAAAGCAAAGATCAAAAACACTAATTTTGTCCCACTTCCCTGATTGTAGCCTTGGAATTATGAGTTTTTCTGAAACTTTTCACTTTTCCTTGGATGATTCTGCAACCTACGAATTCTTTGATGCCTCGATTTCTATCATGTTGGCATGAAGAAAGCACTATCTCGCTTAGAGGCTACCAAAATACCTTGAGACAATGCCCTGATTTTTGATCGTTTTGACATCTATACAAGGCTTAACATCATGCTCGGATGGCTCACTGATGGCCTGAAGGACTTTAAAAAGTGGCATCTCACTTAGAGAACACCAGAATACCTCATAAAAATGGTATCTCGCTTAGAGACTACCGGAATACCTCTTAAAAGTGGTATCTCGCTTAGAGACTACCGGATAGAAATCTTTAATGTGATCTACCTCCTCAACATGAAGTTGCAGATCAAAATGTTTACTAGTCTTCAAATACCTGTTAAAATAAACAAAATGCTTTGATGGTATAAGTTAGCATGCTCCTAACATAGGGATGTCTAACTAAGTATGGTGCGTGAATAGCGAAATCTAAACGTTGCTTTTATGATTGATCTTTCTTGACCTTCTTTTTGCTTCTTTCTTTTTCTTGATCTTTGACGGTACTTCATCTTATATTCGGTTTCAACCATTAGCTTTCTCCTTTCGACCTTTCGAATATTTTGTTCTAAAGCGCCTTTGTAGGTTTTCACTTTAGATTTATTTTTCTCAAATCGCCCTTTTAGGTTTTCACTTTCTTTTTTCTTTTTTTTTCTTTTTCTTCTTTCTTTTTTCTTTTTTCTTTGTTTCTTTGTTTCTTTTTCTTTTTGTGCCATTTTGAGTTTTCACCTTGAAATCGTTTCGTCCTCGCAATCTTCTTGCTTTTCTATGACAAGCTTAAATTCCGATATGGTTGTCACTCATCTTCTTACTTTGATACATTCTCATAACCTGATGTATAAAGTCTTTTCTTGGCTTATCTTTAGCGTACCTCATTTCAACAGATTTTCAATGTCGAGGTCACACTTTGTCTTTGTATTATCTACACTTAAAAGGTTAGAACATAGTAATACCAATAAATCTTTTACTTTCCATGAATCTTTTGCTAGGCCGTATCGATATAGCTTGATCCGTATTTTACCATCAAGTTATTAATCCTAGGTCCTGTAATAACAGATTTTATCTGGTTTTTATTCGAGTTAACATGTTGAATGATGTCCAAATGGCACGAAATTTTACCAGCAAGTTATTAATCCATAATTCTAATAGAATACCAAAGTTTAGGGCATTTCAAATTCGTTTACTAATTTTTTAACTTTGAGTCCCTTTAGGCTAAAATTAGCTAGTTTATGAATTTGCAAACATATCATATTTCCCATTTTACATCTAGGCACTTTAGGAACATTACATACATATCAAAATAGACCATTGTAACATGTCTAAGCCCTATGCCACCCTACTAGGAGTTTAGAACAAAACGTAACATACATATGGTTGATGAGAGTGACTTGCAACCACAATTACACGATTGGAGCTTGGAATTCTTCAAAGTCCTGGAATGCATGAGACACACGGATGTTAGGCTTACGTAGCCTAGTGAGGTAGTTATAACAAATGTAAATAAGTTCTTGATGGCATAAATGACACATAATCATGCTTGAATGACATAAATGCATCATTAGTCATATATAAATCATGCTCAAGTAAGCAATGGATACACGGATTCCCCATACACCTCATATAACAAAGATAGGTCGTAGCCTTGAGCTGTAGCTCCGGAGTCCCTTACACAATCCAACATTTTCTCCCCACATATAGGTCGTAGCCCTGGACCGTAGTCCAATCCCTTACATTGTGAGCTCGAATAATCCTATGACATACAAATTATATCCAATGTCCACTAGTATCCAAGGTTATATAATTTATTACAAAACTTACCTTATGCCCATAGGCCATAACATGTCGGATTACAAACTTGAGCCTTGGCTCCACATATCATTTCATAGCATATTCATAACAAAATCTATATGTATAACATAGTTCAGATATCATATATGAGCTTACAAATGTATCAAGCAACATTAAGGACTTACCATGCTTACCATTAGAATCCACATGTGATTTTCTCTACTTGAGCCTTTAAACAAGATGCAAGTTGTAAACATAAAACAAATGCAACAAGATGGCACCTAGCCTATCCCTTGACACAACTACACCCACCTTGAATTTTGATGCTTTCAAGGCTCTCGAATTTCAACTCCTTTATGCCTAGCTTTTGTTGGAGATGACGAGGGGTCATTCTCCACTTCTTGAGCTAGTCCAATATTAAAGGATTACATTAGAATCGAAACCAACGATTCACATTTGTTTCCAAGCTTACCCAAGCTCGTAGACAACATCGAAATAAGGAATATGATCATTTAGTACATGGGCTTAACTTGAACATTCAAGACCTAATTCTTGAAATTAAACTCTATGGATTGATGAATTCATCAAATTGGCATAGGGGTTCTACTTATCGAGTTACAAGTTTTCAATTGGTGTATTGAAATCAAGCAAAGATTAAGGATTGGATCGAGGTGCTTGCTTAAGCTTGAGGAGGAAGACAACAATGGAGGTGTATGCTTGTTTTAAGACAAAGGATGAGTTTAGTTTACGGGAGATTCAAAACAAGGATGAGGGCTTTCCTTTTTTATTTTAAAACCATCTAATTTTTCCCTAATCATTGTCCCACCTTTCACTTAGCCAATGAGAGGGTTTCCCTTAGGCAAGGGTTTGCTTAACCCAATAATCAATCATCTTTCTTAACCCTTTCAACTATTGACTATTGATGTCTAGTAGTCATCTTTTCTGATAACTTTCATGTGAGAGAAGGCAAGCAAGTAGGTGACTCAGCCCCCTCCTTTCAATTTTTACAAATTGGTCACCAAAAACAATTTTGACAGAGGCCCGTATCGATACAATACATGGCTGTACCGATACGGCTAAGCTAAATTGGGTAAGTTAGTTAAGATAGTTAGGCCATATCGATACAAGTCCTACCGTATCAATACGCCTTGCCCAAAATTAGCATTTTCAGCATTTTCAATGGAACCCCTAATTCATATTCTTTACAAAAAAGTCAAACAACTTAATTAAACCCAAATAACTTTCATTACTTCAAAATTGGATACAAGATCAGCAATTACATCTTTCAGGCCTAAACGATACAAGATCAGCAATTTTGACAGAGGCCCGTATCGATACAATACTCTGTTTTTCTTTCTCTTTTTTCTTTTTTTTTCATTTTTCATCATTCATTTTTTCTTCACGCATAGTATCTCTTGACTGAATCTGAGTTCACTGGATTGTTCAACTCATTTTCGTCCATCTCCGTTAAGATCAAAGCTCCTCCCGAGAAGCCCTTTTTAACAACATAAGGTCCTTCCTAATTAGGCATCCATTTCCCGCGAAAATCTCACTGAGTTGACAAGATTCTTTTAAGCACTAGACCCCCCTCTCAAAATTCTCTTGGGCAAACCTTTTTATCATAAGCTCGCATCATTCTCTTCTGGTACATCTGACCATGAAAAATGGCTTTCAGTCTTTTCTCCTCGATGAGATTTAACTGGTCAAACCAGGCTTATACCGATTCTAGTTTCTTCTATCCTTACCTTATTTAGAATTCAAAGAAATGAAATCTCCACTTCAATAGATAACACCGTCTCCGTGCCATAAACTAATGAGTACCGTGTTTCTCCCGTCGAAGTACGTACAGACGTTCGATAGGAAAATAGAGCAAATGCCAACTTCTCATACCAATCCTTGAAGGTGTCTGTCATCTTTGATATGATCTTCTTGATGTTCTTGTTTGCCGCTTCCACTACTCTCTTCATTTTAGGACATCAAGTAGTGGAGTTATAGTGCGTTATTTTGAATTGCTCTCACACCTCAGTTATCATCTTGTTGTTCAAGTTGGAAGCATTATTGGTATAATGCTTTGTAGCAAACCATAGTGACAAATGATCTCCTTCTTCAAGAACTTGCAAACTGTAGCTCTTGTGATACTGACATAGGAATCTGCTTCCACCCACTTAGTGAAATAGTCGATGACAGCCAGAATAAAATGATGTCCATCGGATGCCTTTGGATAGGTCTGACCAATGAAATTTATTCCCCATACGGTAAATGACCATGTTGAATTCATAGTGTGTATAGGTGACGACAGAGAATGAATCTTATCGGCATATATCTGACATTTGTGACATTTGTTTGCATAGTTGATACAATCCCCTTCCATGGTCGACCAGAAGTACCCATATCTCATGATTTTCCAGGCTATTGAGAAACCATTGGCATGCGTCCCACATAATCCATCATGTACTTCGGCTAAGATGCTCTTAGCCTCTTGAGGATTGACACACCTTAGCAGTATTTGGTCTTCACCTCTTTTGTATAAGACTTCCCCATCTAAAACATATCTCGTTGCCATCATTCTAAAGGTTCTCTTATTATTTTCATTGGCCTCTTTGGGGTAGGTTTGGAACTTGATACATTGAAGAATATCATGGTACCATGGATTGCCATCCGCTTCCTCTTCCAAACTATAGCAATAAGCCAGAATTTCAAAAATTTGCATCTCAATTGGCTTCATTTTTGCTTTGGTGCTTGCTTTAAACATTGCGACCAACATTGCCAAAGCATCCACCATTTGATTGTCTTCTCTCAGAAGGTAAGCGAAACTGATCTTTTCGAAGTCTTTAACTAATTCTTGGATCAAATCATAATACTTGACCAACTTCGGGTCTCTTGTTTCCCATTCTTTTCAGAGCTGATAAACTACCAGAGATGAATCTCTAAAAACTTGAAGCACCCTGACCTTTCTTTCAATGGCCGCTCGCAATCCCATGACACAAGCCTCATACTCAGCTATGTTGTTTGTACAAAATAATTACAATCTACTTGTGAAGGGATAATAGATATTTTCCAGAGAAATTAACATTGCCCCTATTCCATGTCCTAGGGCATTAAATGCTCCATCAAAATAGAGTTTCAACAACTCATCCCAGGAAGTAGGCCTTTCTTCCACAATTATGCACATCAATTCTTCATCAGGAAAATTAAAGTTCAAGGGTTCATAGTCATCCGAAGCGCGACTGGCTAGGAAAACCGCTATAGCACTTCCTTTTATTGCTTTCTGACTCACATACACAATGTCGTATTTGAATAAAAGCATTTGGCAACGAGCCATCTTCTCGGTTAGTGCTGGTGCTTCCATCAAGAATTTTAGCGGGTCCAACTTGGATATCAACCAAGTGGTATGATACAACATGTACTGCTTGAGCCTCTTGGTAGCCTACACTAGGCACAACATAATTTTTGGATCGGTGGGTAACATGTTTCATAATCAGTGAACTTCTTGCTCAAATAGTAGATCATTTTTTCTTTTTTTTTGAACTCTTCATGCTGCCCCAAAACACAACCCATTGAATTCTCAAAGACTGTCAAGTATAAGATCAATGGTCTATCTGGCACTGACGCCACTAGAATCGGAGCATTATTCAAATACTTATTGATCTTGTTTAAAGCCTCTTGGCACTTTTCATCCCATATTCTTGAATTATTCCTTCGAAGCAATCTAAAGACAGGGTCGTATTTTTCAGTCAACTGAGAAATGAACCGAGATATATAATTTAATCTTCATAAAAGCCTTAAACTTGTTTTTGTATCTGAGGTGGCAGAATATTTTGAATGGATTTCACTTTGTCGGGGTCAATCTCGATCCCTTTTCAGCTAACCACAAAACCTAGGAGCTTGCCAGACGTAACTACAAAAGTGCACTTAGTCGGGTTGAGCTTTAACTGATACTTTCTCAATCTTTGGAATAGCTTTCTCAAGTTTTGAATATGCTCCTCTTCGGTTTGAGACTTGGCAATCATGTCATCCACATATACCTCGATCTCTTTATGCATCATGTCATGGAAGATAGTTACCATAGCTCTTTGATAGGTTGCTCCGACATTCTTTAGTCCAAAAGGCATCACCTTGTCACAAAATGTCCCCCACATGGTTAAAAATGTAGTATTCTCTATGTCTTTAGGATACATCTTTATTTGGTCATACTCCGAGAAACTGTCCATAAAAGAGAACCACAAATGCCTCGCAGTGTTGTTAACCAAAGTATCAATGTGAGACAAGGTAAAGTTGTCTTTAGGGCTTGCCCTATTGATATCTCTATAATCTACACACATACGGACCTTCACATCTTTATTGGGTACCAAAACTATATTTGCCACCCACTCCGGGTATTTGGCGACCTTTAGGAAACTGGCTTCATACTTCTTCTTCACTTTTTCCCAAATTTTCAATAGCATATCTATCCTCATTCTCCTTAGCTTATGTTCAACTGGCTTGCATTCTGACCTTATCGGTAGCTTGTGTACCACACCCGTGTCTAACCCCCGACATATCTTGATAAGTCCAAGCAAAAACATCCTTGAATTCTTGGAGAAAATCTACCAACTCATGCCTAGTCTTGGCAAGAAAGTTGTGCCAATCTTCACCTCTCTTCTCTCTTCATTAGTCCCCAAATTGAAAATCTCTACCTCTTCTTGATGGGGTATGATCTATTTGTCATCGCTTGCCATTAATCTGAGTAATTCATCCAGGACCTCACATTCTTTCTCAGATTCTCCTTCATCAACTTCTGCCAAATACAAGGGCTTCTCGAAATCTATCTCAAGATTAGATTTAGAATCATTCATACATTTAATAATAGGGACCCTGAAACCGTTTGGAAATAAATATGTATTGGGAGGAGAAATGAACATTCTTATGGAATGAATGAAATAATAAATAATGAATGCAATAAATGAATGCAATAAATATGATGTTTGCCATTTGAGAAAAAGTGAAAACCATCTTTTTCATTGAATTGAAAGCAAGCAAGTTAACATAGAAACCTTTTACAATAGATCCCTATTGCTCGCGGGAAAAAGTGAATAAGGTTGGGTTCGAGCATTACTCTGATTCAGACCTAAAAACTATAGGTAAGTCCTTGATAGTCCAATTGCTGAGTGTCTCTCCCAAGAAATAAGGGCGGATTTCGTCTAAGAACTTGTCGCTTTTTCCATCTTCGGCTATCATGTTAACATATATCCCTTCTAACGCCTCACTGAACCTTTCTTCATCATTCAGCTTCGTGCTCTCTTGATTGACCTCATGCACTTTTTGTTTGACATTAACTATCCCACCTAACACGAAAATATCTTTCATGCTGGAATAAGTTATCGGTTCCCATGGAATATCTTTGCCTCTAAATCTAGCCTTCCATTGTACTCCCCTCTTCTTCCATTCTAGCTTCCTTTGTTGAAATTTGGGCTTGAAATCGAGTCCGAACCAGTCCTTCTTGTTGATAACACTTTTGGCGCACAAACACCCTTGTAGGTTCCTTCTGAGGCCTTTTCCTTTCTTGGTTCCTCATCCCAAAGTCTCCCAAACCGTCATCTTAGTACAATTGGACATTCTAGGGCGTGGAATCTTGCTTCCTTCCGCCACAAAGGTAGCATTCACAAATTCTACAGCCCTGAAGGAGCGATCAACAACATCTTCATCGATTCGAATGTAAGGGGCATCAGTTATCACATAAGCAATGATGTCTTGTTTGACCTCTAAGCTTACCAACTTCCAATTGATGACAAATTTTAGTTTTTGGGGCAATGATGAAGGCACAACGCCGGCTAAATGAATCTAAGGCCTTTCTAACAGACAATGATAGGTTCATTGGATTTCCATTACCATAAACTCGACGATGTACTCGGTAGATCCGATTAATAGGGGAATCTCAATCTTTCCGATGACGTTCCTTTGGGTCCCATCAAATGCTTTAACAGAGCTCTAGCACAGCTTCATGTGTGAATTGTCTATAGCCAACCTTTGCAGATTCGCCATTGGCAACACATTCAAAGTGGATCCATTGTCAATGAGTACACCCGACAAGACATGCCCCTTGTAGTGGGTGTGCAACACCCCTTTCCCGGTCTGGTAGAGAACAAGGTCAGAAAGCGTTATTGGAAAAAAGATTCAGAATTCCAGAGATGGACTCAGGATTTAGGATTTATTCGAAAGGTCTTATTAATCATTCTTAAGGCTTAGTGAACTTATTTGTTACTAATCTTATCAGAAATTTGGGTCAATTAAACTTTTTTTAAACTAAAAGAACTAAATCGTAAACTTTACAAATTAACGATCCTAATCCAAATTTTTTATTACCAACTTATAATTAAACCTACCAATTATTAATTTGTGAAGTTCCGTTACTATCGGATATCATTTACCTAATCAATTAAACTATATTACTTTAGTGACTATTTTGTAAACTATCCAAAACTTCTATTTATTCTTTTAACATAATTAACTAACACCGTATCGATACCCAAGGGGCCATATCGATACGCTAAGCCTAATTTCAGATTTCCAGATTCAAAGGACGTCAGGCCCATACTGATACAACTAAGCCTGTATCGATACCGGTTGACTGCGTTGACCCCGTATCGATACGCTATAAGACCATATCGATACCATTTTCCACCCCAAATTCTAGTGACCAAAATCCGTACCGATACGCCTAAACCGTATCGATACACATTGTTTGACCAATGTTGACCGAACATTTTATGCAAGGGCCGTAATCATTCGTATCGATACCCCCTGACTTGTAATGATAGATTTTTGCTGGTTTTTATTCGTTTTACCTATCCAAACAATATTCAAATTTTACCAGCAACCTTAAAAATAATATCTCTAATCGTGTGTCAAATTTCAAGGCATTTCGAATTCGTTTACTACGATTTTACCAAATAGGGCTCTTAAGCTCATTTTAGTCTATTTAGCCATTTCCAAACATACCGTTATACTCATACCACACCTAGTTACTATTAGGCTTACACAACCACATCAAAATAAGTTACTACAACACATCTAAACCTTATGCCACCTTACCAAGAGTTCGGAAACAAAAGTAAACATACATATAGCTTGCGGAAGTGACTTGCAATCGGGAGATTACACGATCGGAGCTCAAAAAATCTCAAGACCCTAAAATGCATGAGACACACATATGTTAGGCTTACATAGCCTAGTGAGGTAGTCATAACAACATAAGCAATGATAATACAAAAATGGCATGCTATGAACATGAATGGCATATTGGCATTCTTAATTATCATAATCGTATTCTTCTAATCACAAGGTCTCATGCTTAGGCCATTTATCATAAGTTCACATAATCATAATGATGCATATACACATTTAAATTCCCTTGGACAATATAACCAGTGGATACGCGGATTCTCCTTTACTCCACACATATATCGAAAAATAGTCCGTAGCCACATATAACGGAAAATAGGCTGTAACCTTGAGCCGTAGCTCCAGATAGTATCCCTTACACAATTCATCCTTATCTCCCCCACATATAGGCTGTAGCCCCGGACTGTAGTCCAATCCCTTAATTATACGAGCTCAAATAACACTATGGCATGCCAATTGTATCCAAAACTCACCAATGTCCAAGGTTACACATATTTCATCATATAACTTACCTTTATGCCCGTAGGCCATAGCATATTGGAATCAGAATTGAGCCTTATCTCCATAACATATCATAGCACGATCATATCATATCATATCATAATCATAACATATTCGTATCAAATTTAGCAAATCATATCATGTTTTTCTTATAACAATTTCACATGTAACATGTCTCGATTATCACATATTTGCGTATAGAACATCAACCATATCAAAGGCTTACCATGCTCACCTATAGCATCCACACGAACATTGCTCTACTTGAGCCTTTAGTAAGATACATTTTAACATGAAAATTACAAATCAAATGCAACAGGATGGCTCCGTGTCGATCCCTTGACACGACTACACTCACCTTGATTACGGGATTCTTGGATTACAATTTCGTTGTGCATAGCTTCCTTTGAAGATGATAAGGGGTCCTTCTCCACTATTCGAGCTAGTAAAAAATTAGGAGTTGCATTAGAATTTATTCGAGGGATTCGATTGTATATTTCAAGCTTACCAAAGCTTGTAGATATCATCAGGTTATCAAAATTAACTTCCCAAATCATGGACTTTCCTTTGAAGATTGTAAACCTAGTTTCGAAATTACATCTCAACGAGGAATAAAATCATCAAATTAGTATAGGGGTTTTACTCACCGTATCGTAGGCTTTTAAACGGTATATTGGATTCGAACGAAGATCAAAGATTGCACCGAGGTGCTAGCTTAGCCTGGAGGTTGATGATAGAAATGGAGGTGTGTGCTTCTTTTGGAAACAAAAAGGAAAGTTTGATTTACCGGGAGTTCAAAATAGGAGGATGAAAGCTTCTCTTTTCACTTATTCATTTTAAAACCCATTTAATTTCTTTAATCATTGTCCACCTAAGCTTTGGCCAATGAAAGCATTTCCCTTAAGCAAGGGTTTGCTCAACCCAAGACCACCCATCTCATCATCCCTTTAACCTTAGCATTAGTCATCTTTTCTGATGACTTTCACGTGGGGAAGGCCAAGCAAGGAGGTGAGTAAGCACCTTGCTTCAATTTCCTTTAATTTGGGCTTCAAACACATTCGAAATTGGGGACCCGTATCGATACACTCATGCTAAAATATGTAAGTTAGTTATTGACAGTTGGGCTGTATTGATACTGGCTTGACCGTATCGATACGCCTTGCTCAAAACTTGCATTTTGGCTTGAAACTTCATACAAGAAAGACTCAAACTATTCCAATGGGACCAAGATGTGATTTCATTATAAAGGAAGGTTACAAAGGTCAACTATTACAACATTTTGCACATCAGATTCAAAATTCCCGGTCATCAAAACCAAATTCTGACTAGGTTGATTTTAGGGATGTGACAACTCTCCCCCTTAAGAAAATTCATCCTCGAATTTTCACTCTAGTTGAACATATGGGGGTACTATCTCTTATCGTCTCTTCTGGTTCCCACATGGCTGCTTCCACCGAATAACTTCTCTACAAAACTTCCACTAAGGGCACGGACTTGTTTCGAAGTCTCTTGACTTCTCGTGCGAGGATCTGCACAGGTTCTTCCTCGTTTGTTACATTAGATTGAATTTCCATAGTCTTTGGCTCGATTACATGAGAAGGATCTGACCGGTATTTTCGCAGCAGAGACACATGGAAGACATTATGAATTCTAATTAACTCCTCAGGCAGAGATAGTCAGTAAGTAACAGGTCCAATTTTCTCCACACCTCGAACAGACCAATGAAACGAGGACTTTGTTTCCCCTTTTTGCCAAAATGAAGGATCTTCTTCCTTTGAGACACTTTGAGGAAGGCCTTCTCATCAACCTCGTACTGAATATCTCTTCTCTTCAGATCAGCATAGGATTTCTGCCGGTCGAAAGTTTCTTTGAGTCGATCGCGGATAATGGTCACCCTTTCTTCATTTCCCGAAGTAAATTAAGGCCTAACATCTTGTCTTCACCAAGTTCGGTCCAACAAAGAGGAGTTCTATATCTCCTTCTATAAAGAGCTTCGTACGGAGCCATTTAAATAGAGGCTTGATAACTGTTATTGTATGCGAACTCGACTAAGGGTAAGGATTTCTCCCGCGTATCCCCATAGTCGATAACACAAGCTCAGAGTATATCTTCAAGAATCTACATGGAAGAACCAAAATTGGTACAAAACACTTATACATACTAATCCAGAAAGACATCAGGTTACCTGTATAACCCTTTCGGATTGACCATCGGTTTGAGGATAGAATGTAGTGCTTAGATGCACTCGCATTCCCAAAGCCTCGTGTAAGGTCCTCTAAAACTGTACTGCAAATCGAGGTTCACGATCGGAGATAATAGATACTATGACTCTGTGTAAACGAATGACTTCACGGATGTACAACTCCGTGAGCTTAGGCAAACTGAAATCCATTCTCACCAGAAGGAAATGAGCAGATTTAGTGAATCGGTCCACCACAACCCATATAGCATCATTCCTTTTTGGAGTCATTGGCAAACCACTTACAAAGTCCATCGTAATACGCTCTCATTTGCACAGTGGAAGCTCGATAGGCTGCAGAAGGCCAGTAGGTACCTTGTGCTCAGCTTTGACTCGTTGACAAGTCAAGCACTTAGCCACAAAATCCGTGATCTCATTATTCATATCGGACCACCAATATAGCTCTTTTAGATCTTTTTAAATCTTGATATCTCCAAGATGAATGAAGAAAAGGCTAGAATGAGATTCACTTAGGATTTGATTCCGAAGGTCATCATCATCAGGAACACATATACGGTTACGAAAACACAACAACCCTTCAGAATTCATGGCAAAGTCAGGATCTGTGTTTTCCTTGATCTTAGCAATGAGAGGTTGTAATTCTTCATCAGTTTCTTGAAGTGCTTTAATTCAAGACAAAATAGTTGATTAAACTCTCAGTTCAGCCAACAACTTGCCATGCTTCTTGAGTCGAAAATGAGCATTCAAACATCTCGAAGAGGGAGTGGGCTTCTGACTTAAAGCGTCAGCCACAACATTGGCTTTATCGGGATGGTAATCAATGACCACATCTTAGTCTTTCAAAAGCTCTATCCACCAACGTTGACAGAGGTTCAACTTTTTCTGAGTCAAAAGATACTTCAAACTTTTGTGATCAGCGTACAAATAACACTTTTCCCCATAAAGGTAGTGCCACCAGATCTTCAAGGCAAACACAAAGGCGGCCAACTCTAAATCATGTGTCAGATAGTTTAGCTCATGTGGTTTGAGCTGACGTGAGGCATAAGATATAACTTTTCCTTCTTGCATCAGTACACAACCTAATCCCAAGTGGGATGCGCCACTGTACACAGTGAAGTATTTACCCGACTCGGATTGCACCAAAGTAGGAGCATGAGTAAGGACTTGCTTAAGCTAATCAAAACTCCTTTGCTAATCCACTATCCATACAAATGGAGTTTCCTTACATAGAAGCTTGTTAAGGGTGCAACAATCAATGATAACCCTTTAACAAATCTACGGTAGTAGCCTACAAGGCCCAGAAAACTACGAACTTCTCCAACATTCTTCGGAGGAATCCAATCAAGGATTGCTTGAATCTTCTTTCGGTTAACTTGGATTCTTGCAGAAGAGATCACATGACCAATAAAAGATACTTCGAATAGCCAAAATTCGTATTTGCTAAACTTGGCATATAGTTACTTCTCTCGGAGAGTCTGAAGCACAATTTGGAGATGTTCTTCATGAGTAACATCATCTTTTGAATAGATTATAATGTCATCTATGAACACCACCATGAACTTATCTAGGTAAGGTCGGAACACATGGTTCATGAAATCTATGAAGGCTGCAGGTGCATTCGTAAGCCCAAATGGCATTACTAAGAATTCATAGTGGCTATATCTAGTTCGAAAGACAGTCTTTGGAACATCAAACTCCTTTACTAGCATTTGATAGTACCTAGATTGAACGTATATCTTTGAGAAGACAGAAACATCTTTCAATTGATCGAAAAGATCATCGATTCTCGGTAATGGATATTTATTCTTGATTGCCAACTTGTTCAACTGATGATAGTCAATGCATAAACGTATCGATCCATATTTCTTCTTAACAAACAAAACTGGTGCTCTCCAAGGTAAGGAACTCGGTCGGATGAATCCCTTGTCCAAAAGGTCTTGGATCTGGGCTTTTCGCTCTCTTAACTCCACCAGGGCCATTCTATACGGAGTAATAGAGACCGGAGTAGTCCCAAGTTGCACTTCTACCCCGAATTCCACTTCTCGTGTGGGAGGAAGTCCTAGAAGCTCATCGGGGAACACATCAAAATTTTTTTCACTACAAGCACATTCTCGAGCTTTGGTTATTCTTTAAACCCTATAACAAACATAAGAGTCTTCTTAGGCTCGGGTTCAGAATTTATCAAGGTTATACTCTCCTTATTGAGTCCACGAAGATACAATTTCTTCTTCGAACAATCAACCCACGCTTGATGTTCGACTAGCCAATCAAGGCTTACTATGAGATCAAACTCTCGAAAGGGTAAGGCCATCAAATTAGCCGAAAACGGGATCCCTTGGATCCTTATAGGGCAAGCTTTACAGATCAATCAAATAACCACACTGTCTTCTAACGTATTAGAGACAACAATCTCAGAAGCAATAGGTTCAGGTCTAAATCATACTTTGCAATCAACGGTTCACTAATGAAAGAGTGCGTAGAGCCCGGATCTGTTAAAGCATAAACATGATCATAACATAATTCCATCATACTTGCAATCACATCAAGATCATCCTCCTATTCTCGACCGTGTACATGATACATCTGGGTCGAAGTATGAGGATCACGACCAACTGAAGGGGTACTAGTGTTGTGAGGTCTCCTTGCGGATCCAGATGGTATCTATTTTGCTCCTCTTTCCTTCTACGAATATTTTGAAAAGCCACAGTAGTAGGGTCTCATTTGGATTCTGCGGACACTGTCTGATGAAGTGACTGGATTCACCGTAGAGATAACACAATCCAGATTGTCTACGACACTGCCCATGGTGCCTCCTCTGACAGAAGTTGCATAAAGGAATCTGGGAACCCTTCACAGAAGCACCTGTACTATCGATGAAAGCTGTACGAGCAACAAATGTTCCCATAGATTAGAACCGTGGTACATAACTCGACCTAGGTAGCTGATAGAAGGTAGCAGTCTTCTGATCCCATTATCTTCCCTTCTTTTGAGGCACAAGAGGTTTGGAATCATCTAGAAATCTCTTTTCCGAACATGATGGTTCCCTTTTCTTCTTTCATAAGCCTTCTAAGAGGCTTCGGTAGCGATGGCTCAATTGACCAGAGTCTAAAAGTCCTATATCTCCAAAGCAATAAAGAGAGGACGTAATTCATCACACAGACCGTCTATGAACATCTAACACTTCTCATTCTCTGTGCGGATGATCTTGTTACTATATCTTGCATATTTGTAGAAGTCGTGGATGTACTGTTCTAGGGGTCTTCCTCATTGTCTCAGATAGAGGAATCTTTTACACCTTTCAGCGATATAATGGTCACTGATGTACTTCTTGCGGAACTCCTGAAGGAAGAAGTCCCACGTAACTCGGTGTTCGGGCACGGTGAGTGTCACAGTATCCCACCAGCTCTGGGCCTTCTTAGTGATCAAGGACAAGGCACAGTCTAGCTTGTGCTCCTCAGGGCACTTCATCTATTTATTCAGCACTTTCAGAGTATTCTCCAGCTAGTATTTTGCGATTTCTGGATTATCCAAGTCCTGGCTGGTGAAAGTATAAATCGAATACTTCTTGAGCTTATCAATAGGAGCTCTCGATACAGGCAGTGGTGCTTCAGCAGGCTGAGGGAGTGGTTCTTGTCGGAGTGACACAACCACTTGCTTGATCATGTCGATCATTGACATAAGGTACTCCTGCTGAGCTACAGACATCAGAGGAGGATGAGGTGGGTCATTTTGCCCAACTTGTTCAGGCCTGGCTCCGGCCCTCAAATTATCCCCTTGAGTCAAGGAGGAACCGAGGTTTGGTTCATTAACAGTGCGTCTATCAGTAGACGCCGACATTTTCAAATCTAATCTTACAGAAAGATTGAATCGTGTAAGCTGCAAGTCACAGATAACATATACAAATAACTCCTACGTGGCATAAGTACACACAGACCCATAACGAGCTTCATTTTAGTCCTAGAATCGACTAAACTTAGGCTCTAATACCACAAATATAACACCCCTTCCTGATCTGGTAGAGAATCGAGTCGGAAAGCATTATCGAAAAATAGATTTAGAATTTCTGAGACAGACTTAGGATTCGGGATTTATTCGGAAGGTCTTATTAATCATTGTTAGGGCTTAGCGAACTTATTTGTTACTAATCTTATCAGAAATTTGGGTCAATTTAAAATTTTTTAAACTAAAAGGACTAAATCATAAACTTTACAAATTAGCAATCCTAATTCGAATTCTTTATTACCAACTTGTAATTAAACCTACCAATTATTAACCTGTGAAGTTTCGTTACTATCAGATATCATTTACCTAATCAATTAAATTATTTGACTTTAGTGACCATTTTGTAAACTATCCAAAACTTCTCTTTATTCTTTTTAACATAATTAACTAACATCGTATCGGTACCCCAGGGGCCGTATCGATACACAAAGCATAGTTTTAGATTTCCAGATTCAAAGGATGTCAAGCCTGTACCAATACAGTTAATCCCATATCGATACCAATAAACTGCGTTGACCCCATATCGATACCATTTTTTACCCCAAATACCAATCGTTTACACAAAGGTCGTATCGATACACCGTCATTCGTATCGATACCCCTGACCTGTAATGACATAGTTTTGCTAGTTTTTATTCGATTTACCTATCCAAACGATATTCAAATTTTACCAGCAACCTTAAAAATAGTATCTATAATCATGTGTCAAATTCCAAGGCATTTCGAATTCGTTTACTACGATTTTACCAAATAGGGCTCTTAAGCTCATTTTAGTTTATTTAGCCATTTCCAAACATACCATTATACTCATACCATACCTAGTTACTATTAGGCTTACACAACCACATCAAAATAAGTTACTACAACACATATAAACCTTATGCCACCTTACCGGGAGTTCGGAAACAAAAGTAAACATACATATAGCTTGCGGAAGTGACTTGCAACCGGGAGATTACATGATCGGAGCTCGAAAAATCTCAAGACCCTAAAATGCATGAGACACACATTGTAACACCCCAAAAATCGGGTCTAGAATTATAATTCTATATTAAGAGTTAAATAACTTGGCAGACCTTTCTTTATTGGCAATTAAGGAGATTTAGCTAATTAAAATTAGAAGGACCTAATCGCATTAAATGATTAAGTGAAGGTTTGCATGTAAATTATAGATATGTATAGGGATGTGTAACATCCTAGAATTTTGATTAGTACAAGGTTCATTAATCAATTTGATTGGTCAATTAAGGTTCTTGTAGGACCGAATCAAAAAGGGCACTAAATTGAAAACCCTAATTTAAGTGACCACTTAGTTAACCTTCCTATAATCAAGGGTTGCATGGTAATATAATTTGTTGGAAGGGATAGGTGATGTGGCGAGTTAAAAGATAGCCACAAGTGGGAATTGTTTCCACTTTGAAATTCTTGACCAAACAAATGGTCATCTCCCCCATTTCTCCTTACACCGAAATAAGGCTTGTAAGAGAAAGGAGAGAAATAACATGTTACCTTGGTCATAATTTTTGCTTGGAACTCATTCAATTGGAGATTTCATATCAGATTTGTGTACTTGTTTCTTGTAAGTTTCCTTGATGTTTACTTGTTTCGATTATATGGTTAATTTGTTTGGAAAGATATAGTTGGTAATAAGGTTGGCCGAATGTGGGTTGAATAGAGATATTGTAGCTATGAGGTTAAATTCAAATGGTAATGAAATTGACAACTTAAGATAAATCATGAAAGGAGCTTAACTCTTAGAATGAAGCTATGAATTGGGTGATAGTTATGAACTTTCGATCATAGAAGCTAATCAATTTGAATCTGTCCCTTATTCCTTTAACTTCGGATTAAAATGTTTGGACTGCTCAACCGGTGATTGTTGCTTAAAATTCTGAGTTAACAGTAAGTAAATCAAGGTTGTAATATTGAGCTATAAAGGAAGGGCTGAGAATGCTAAGTGGCTGTTATGGTTGAAAAAATGTTTAGTTAATTGTCTATTTGGTTGAATAAGATAATGTGCTGAGCTTATAATAGGAAAATTTGGTAATAAGATATTACTTTTGGAATTGTTTGATAATGAAACTGCTTAATAAAATAAGGAGTTAACAAACTGCTAAGGCAGTTTCAGTGTAGTTTGTGTCCTTAGAGGACTGTTATATACATATACATATATATGCTTTAAATTGAACTCAAGGTTTAATTATGGTATTAAGGTATATTGGTATGATAATTGTAATCTAATGATTGTAGAACTTGTTGAACACCATTAGGTGATTTGTTGAGAGGCATCGAATGCCTTTAAATATTGACCATTGTGTTAGTTTGGTTAATTAAAACTGTAGAAGCTCTCGGAAACTGTTTTGGGATTCCTTGTATTGTGTGAGCATGATCGAATCTAGTTTTATGATTTCTTGATCATAAAGGACTGTTTCGATTAAAGAACAAGATAAGTGTGTGTAGTTTGAACAGACTTGAGTAAAATTGAAAGGTTAGAAATCATGGTACTGATTTAAGGAGTTAAAATCAGGAAAGGTCAAAATTGTTTTAAAATCTGCAATAGCAGTCACTTTAAAAAATTGTTATAAATTGTATCGATGGAATTAGAACCTATAATTTATATGATTGAAAAGCTTGTCATGTATAGTTTCATTTAAAACAAGCGAAACTGAATTTCGAGTTTTATAACAGCTTGTGGAGACAATTGTTCAAAGACAGTGTAAACTGTCTGGTGGCAGAATTAGGTGTCTTTAGATTAAAAACTGTATTATTACATAAGGATTAAAAATGCAAGGCCTATATGGTTAGAAAGCTAGTTGAGTTAGCTTAACAATGGTGTAAATGGTTTAAAAATTTGATGTACGGAATGGAAGTTATGAAATTTTAACTGAGGAATGTGCAGTCTGCCTGGCAGCAGCTCTATAGGCCGCTTAAAATATCTTTGAAAGCATGAAAGAATGTATAAGGACATTAATGGGCTGTTTTAAGATTTAAGGAGGGGCTTTCCTACGTGTATATATAAAAGTTTTAGGGACCGATTGAGTGCATAAACTGTATACACATGCAATTTTCCCTGAATTAAGTGTATATGAATATAAGTAGACTGTTTTGGTGAACATGTTTGTGTAGTTATGTATATGTAAGTAAAACTGTTTTACATGATTATAGGGATTGTTAACGGTAAATGTGTGTACATGTGTGAGCTTATAATTGAGATTGTTTGAATGTATATACAAGTATTTTGGGGTACTTGAGAAAGATGGAATTAGTCCTAATGACTTGTTAATTTGTGTGTGAGGTACATTTTAACTATGGATGGCTAAGGAAAGGATACAGAATGTGAATAGTGGATCAGGTATTCCATAACTTTGGAGTAACCAGGTGAGTGTAGTCACACGAGTCTCGGGTAACACAAAGTTATCCCGATGTTTAAAGTCGTTACTGTTAAATATTAAATGTTTGTGGAGGAATTGCATTATACATGTACATTGTGTAAAAAGGCTCAAATAGAGCTACTTGAGGATGTGTATGCATTCATAGCATGACATTCATGTTTAGACTTTGATGATGTTGCATTTCTTATTTTTTAAATGCCTTGCTATGCTTGAATAATTGATTATGAAATGCCCTTGATATTGAGATGAATTGTATACTTGTTATGAAGCTTTGAACAATGACTAACCAATGACAATGAGAATTTACATGAAAGATTGAGTAGTTAACTCTGAAGAGTTAAGAAGTAAGAAAGCTAAGCTTGAAATATGATATAAGTTATTGAAATAAGGAAACAAGCAAGGTTACTTATAACCTAGGAAATCTATGTTAACTTTAAAAGTAAAGCTACTCGTACAATAAGCAACTTCCCGAATATCAAAACTAAGATAAAACATGTAAGTTGCCTCTTTAAATGGAAGACCTTGGATCTATTGGTTGATGCCTGATAATATGGATTACAGTCCCTTGTTTAGTACTTCGAGTAATCTTGTCTTCCTAGATGGAATGGACTACGGTCCCTTGATTGGTACCTCGTGTACCCTTGTTTAACTATTGCTCGGGGGACGCCCCATTGATATGTTTTGATATTAGCCGTTGCTATGTGCTCCGAGCTAAGTATCGCTTGGACTAGTGTTATTCATCACCAATAATGATCCAAGGCAAACCTGTAAAAGATATGAAATGTTTACATTAAGCCAAGAATGTAAAAGAAATGTGATCAAACACTTTGTGTGGTAGCTCATGGTGAGCCTGGTAAAGGATAACTCGTGGTGAGTATTGTAATTGAAAACTCTTGGGGAGCACTGTAATTAAGAGCTCTTTTGGTCAAGGTGATTGACAGCTCTTAGTGAGAAATTGAATGATACAAGCTAGAATAATTTGAACAATGCTAAAGGACTGAAATTAATAAAGAATCTTCAATAAACAAGATATGTGTGTACTAACTTAACTTGCAAGAAAGTTCCTTGATGATCATGATTTTGAATTGTTTGGTTACTTTACGAGCTTTGACTATTATTGTACATTACATGTATTGCTACCTCACTTAGGCTATAAAAGCCTAATTCATTTCATAATCATGCATTGCAGGTTGTTTAAGTTCGAGTTACCCAATCGAGAGTAAAGGTCATTAGCCTTTGTTGGAATTCAAGTAGAGTTGAATTTCCCTTATTGTAGTATACTCCTAGTATGGTGGCACAAGGACCTAATTGATGTATATTATGAATTCTTGTATTGTAATATCTTAAAAAGGACTTATGATAATTGTCTATACAAGTTTATATCTCTAAAATCGATTGGTTACCTGGTTGAAGTTGTACATGCTCTTATGTATGGTTGATAGAATTGCTTATGTCTTAGATTGTTGTTGTAAATTGTTAAGAGAATCGAATGTTTCCATAAGGTTCTGAGGAACGATTTTAGTAGGTCGAATCATGTGTTAAAGATGATTAAATGGATATTGGTCTAATTGGTCAAATATGGAAATGGTGTTAAATTATCTACGGTTAATGGCCCGAGTTTAAAGAATTTGTGTTACATGGCCTTAATATGTTTAAGGCAAATGTCTCTAATTCGAGCAAAGTGGGTTTAGATGAATACTATAAGTCATAATAAGATATTATAATAAGATATTATGTGAATACTTTTATGGTATAATTCATGTATGGATGGTTAAATGTGCCTTTTTGATTAAGGGTTGTGATCGAATGATGTTACCCTTGATTCATAAATGGATAAGTGTACCCTAGTAGTTAATGAATTTGGATTCTGTATATTATGACATCTATAGCTTGAAATCAATAATGTCTTCACATGATTAAATGGATGTTTAAAGTTAAAGTTTCACACGTAGTATTGAGAATAAATATCATGGCTTGAGTTTTTAACAAGGTCTTCTGATTGTGACTTGTAATTCAAGATAAAACATCTTGTTAGTTTTAAGTAAAAAAAAGGGGGATCGAATCCCTAAAGTATTAAGGTATAGATTGATAGACCTCATGTGCTAATGGGAAAAGAAAACATTCATGTGTTTATATGTAAGACCTATGAGTAAAAGTTATAGCCATACCCATGTGTTTGTTAAATAGTACATTTGTGCTACAAGTGAGCTTTTAGTTTTAACCGATCGATGCCGTATGCGTTATGTTCTTAATGTTTAAATACCTCAAAGAATGTTTATAAGAGAACAAGAAACCATCCTGTTAGTCTATGATTGGTTAAAAAGAAAATTTGAAATTTCTAGTTCCCATTTCGGTTTTCCCTGCAGTAACATTCTCAACTCCGGTTTTTCTTTTAAGCCGGGTTGAGGACGTTACACACATATGTTAGGCTTACATAGCCTAGTGAGGTAGTCAAAACAACATAAGCAATGACAATACATAAATGGCATGCTATGAACATGAATGGCATATTGGCATCCTTAATTATCATAATCGTATTCTTCTAATCACAAGGTCTCATGCTTAGGCCATTTATCATAAGTTCACATAATCATAATGAAGCATATACACATTTAAATTCCTTTGGAAAATGTAACAAGTGGATACGCAGATTCACCTTTACACCACACATATCGAAAAATAGGTCGTAGCCACATATAACGGAAAATAGGCCGTAGCCACATATAACGAAAAATAGGCCGTAGCTCCGGATAGTATCCCTTACACAATCTATCCTTATCTCCACCACATATAGGCTGTAGCCCCGGACCGTAGTCCAATCCCTTACTTATACGAGCTCAAACAACCCTATGGCATGCCAATTGTATCCAAAACTCACCAATGTCCAAGGTTACACATATTTCATCATATAACTTACCTTTATGGTCGTAGGCCATAGCATATTGGAATCGAAATTGAGCCTTATCTCCATAACATATCATAGCACGATCATATCATATTGGAATCATATCGTATCATAATCATAACATATTCATATCAAATTTAGCAAATCATATCATGTTTTTCTTATAACAATTTCACATGTAATATGTCTCGATTATCATATATTTGCTTATAGAACATCAACTATATCAAAGGCTTACCATGCTCACCTTTAGCATCCACACAAAAATTGCTCTACTTGATCCTTTAGCAAGATACATATTAACATGAAAATCACAAATCAAATGCAACGGGTTTGCTCCGTGCCGATCCCTTGACATGACTACACTCACCTTGATTACGGGATTCTTGGATTAAAATTCCCTTGTGCCTAGCTTCCTTTGAAGATGACAATGGGTCCTTTTCCATTATTTGAGCTAGCACAAAATTAGGAGTTGCAGTAGAATTTATTCGAGGGTTTCGTTAGCATATTTCAAGCTTACCAAAGCTTGTAGATACCATCGAATTATCAAAAATTAACTTCCCAAATCATGGGCTTTCATTTGAGCATTGAAAACCTAGTTTCGAAATTACATCTCAACGGGGAATAAAATCATCAAATCACTATAGGGGTTTTACTCACCGTATCGTAGGCTTTCAAATGGTATATCGGATTCGAACGAGGATCAAAGATTGCACCGAGGTGCTAGCTTAACCTAGAGGTTGATGATAGAAATGGAGGTGTGTGCTTCTTTTGGAAATAAAAAGGAAAGTTTGATTTACCGGGAGTTCAAAGTAAGAGGATGAATACTTCTCTTTTCACTTATTCATTTTAAAACCCATTTAATCTCTTTAATCATTGTCCACCTAAGCTTTGGCCAATGAAAGCATTTCCCTTAAGCAAGGGTTTGCTCAACCCAAGACCACCCATCTCATCATCCCTTTACCCTTAGCATTAGTCATCTTTTCTGATGACTTTCACGTGGGGAAGGCCAAGCAAGGAGGTGAGTAAGCACCTTGCTTCAATTTCCTTTAATTTGGGCTTCAAGTAGATTCGAAACAGGGGACCCATATTGATAAGTTCATAGCCATATCGATACGCTCATGCTAAAACAGGTAAGTTAGTTATTGACAGTTGGGCCGTATCGATACCGGCTTGACCATATCGATACGCCTTGCTCAAAACTTCCATTTTGGATTGGAACTTCTTACAAGAAAGACTCAAACTATTCAAATGGGACCAAGATGTGATTTCATTATAAAGGAAGGTTACAAAGGTCAACTATTACAACATTTTGCACATCGGATTCAAAATTCCCAATCATCGAAACCAAATTCTGACTAGGTCGGTTTTAGGGATGTGATAGGGTGGTAATATTCAAAGCTTTGGTTGATTCCATACCCTGTCCGAAATCTCATCGTCACTGAAAGTGATATAGTTATCTACGACAATATGGCCCACTATCTGATCTAACTTGCTCAACGAAATGTCATTAGGGACGAAGATCTAATTCAAAACCTTCAACAGTGCACTACGATATTTTTTTAGCTCAACAACAACTCAAGCATTGAAATCCGTACTTATTGCTTTTGGAGTTGTTCGACGATGTTATATTTGTTGTGCTTTAGGAACCTTAAGAACTCTTGCGCTTGTGTCTCCGTTACCGGCTCATTAATATTCGAAGAAGGCTCTTTGCCAGAAACCTTCTCAGTTTCGGTAATTACTTTTTTACCATTGTCCTTCGTCTGTTCGCCGCTTTTGATGTTTTCGGTGAATAGCACCTACCACTTCTTGTAAAATGCCTTACTTCATTCACCGTTTCAACCTTTGGTTCCACTAAATCTTCAGTTTTTTACAAGTTTCTCTTCATCGGATGACTTCTCATCTCCTTGCAGTTCTGAACTTCCTGGTACTGAGATGTGAGCGGTGTAGCTCCACGAAACTTTTTGGGTGTCCTTGAACGGAAAAATTCGGAGCTTCAGAGCTATTTTAGAACTTTCTCCTTGGAACGAACTTTCTTCTTTTAGATTAAGTGAAATAACAAACGGCCTATCCATACCGTACTTGATCTTAGGGCTATCCAATGTACATACATCTTGCTCCTTCTTTCCTTCATCATTCTCAAAAAATTTGATCTCGTTATTGTCCATCATTTTCTAGATCACTTGCTTGAACTCCTCACAATATTGAATTTCGTGTCCCTCCTCTTGATAAAACTCGCAATATAGCCCACACCCCTCTTGCACAATTTCCATGCCCCAATCAATTAGGCGCACCATGCACAATTGTTGAAATACCCATCTTAAAGGGGACTTAACCTCAGACACATTCCTCTTTGCCTTTCTAGTGTATTCTTCCTCGATTGCACTCATACCCCGACCTCCATGATTTGGTAGTGGGTTGGCAGCCACATTTGGTTCATCTAATTGCGACACCCCAGTTTTTATCATGTTTTGCACAAACTTTTTAAATGCAATACAATTCTCAATTGAGTGCCTTGGGACACCGGCATGATAATCATAGTGTGCTTTTTCATCGTACCACTTAGGGTAAGGTGGTTTAAAATAAGTGGCATAATATGGCCGAACCAAATCAACCTTGTATAATTGCGAGTACAATTCGACATATGACACTAGCAGAGGAGTGAAAGACATCTTCTCATTTTCTTACTTCGGGGATCTAGTTTCTTTCTTGTTCGAGCCTTGTCCACCTCCGGTTGTGACTTGTGGCGAAGAAATAGTGAAACTCTTTGGGGCAATATATGTGTTCATGATATTCACCTCATTATCTTTTCTTTTGTAGTTCTTCCGAGAATTTTCTCCACTATCAATTCTCCCACTCTTTATAGCCACCTCGATTGATTCCCTAGTTCGTAACATGTAGGCAAAATTTTGAATGGTGTTGTTTATCAATCGGTCAAACAACGTGCCCCTCAAAGTGTTCACAAATAACGGTGTAATCTTACGCTTGGGGATTGATAGCTAAATTTGAACAGCCACAATGTGCCATCTTTGAGTGTACTGGCACAAATTTTCATTCGATCTTTTTCCATTCCCTCTAATATGATTCGATTCAGAGTCATGTCGGTCACATGCTTGTATTGTTCCAAAGAGGCCCTTGAAAGATCCTTCCATGTCTTGATGTTGACTCAACTAATAATGGTATACCACCGAGTTGCAGAACCAGTTAAACTATCTTAGAAACAATGGATAAGTAGCTTCTCGTCCTTCACAAAGGCTGCCATCTTCTGACAATACATAGTGATGTGAGCAGACAGGCAGGTGGTTCCTTCATACTTATCAAAATCAAGAACTTTGAATTTAAGAGGAAGAACCAAATCTGCTATAAGGCTTAAATCACTAGCATCGTTTCCTTGTTCATTTGTCCCTTGCAAGGTCTTGAACTTTTCTCAAAGAAACGAAACCTCTCCTCGTACTTCTTTTCCATCTTGGCCCTAATCCTTCCCTCCAACTCATTCATCATGTTTAGGTCTGGTACCACGTTCTCGTAGCTTGCCCCTAAATCAATGGGCTGATTTGCTGAAGCTCCCACATGGTGGCTAGCAGATACCCCAGTGGATGATTGGCGAATGCCCCCACTAGATTGATATTGTAATAGCCCCTTCCTGGTCTGGGAGAGAATCAGGTCGAAAAGTGTAATCGAAAGCAGAATCAGAGATCGGAATCGAAATTGGGGTTAATTTAAAACTTTTCAAATTCAAAGGACTAAATTGTAAATGTTACAAATTAGTGACCCTAATCCAGATTCTTTATTACCAACTTGTAATTAGACTCACCAAATATTAACCTGTGATGTTTCGTGGTTATTGGATATCTTTAACCTATCTATTTGAGCCATATAATTATTAATGACCAATTTGTAATCTTTTAAAACTGTTTCTCTAGCTTTTTATCAGAATTAGCTAACACCGTATCGATACACTATAGGCTGTATCGGTATGCTAAGTTGGATTTTACACTTTCCAAGTTCAAGGTCAACATCCCCGTACCGATACATCTGTGCCCATATCGATACGCTTTGATTTAGGTTGACTCGTATTGGTATGTCTGAGGTTGTACCGATGCAATTTATTTTTCCAAACCTTATTGTCAAGATCCATATCGATACACCCCTAGTGTATTGATACTCCTTGCTTCATCAAGATCAAACATGCAAGGTCGTATCGGTACAGTCTTCCCTGTATCGATACGTCTGGCCTATAATGACAGATTTTATATGGTTTCTATCTAATTTAACCCTTCAAATGTTGTCCAATCATTACCAAATTTTACCAACAAGCCTAAAATCCATTAATCCACTGTCATACCAAATTTTATAGCATTTCGAATCCGTTTACCTAGTTTTCACTTTAGGCTCATTTTAGGCTCTTTTTAACAAACTAGACATTTCCAAAACATGCCATTTCATGTATTTAACACTAAGTCATTATAGGACTTTTACACAACCATCAAACTACTCATACAAAACATGCTCGGACCATATGCCACTTGACTAGGAGTTTAAGGCAAAATATAGTCATACATATACATATGAAGAGACAACTTGCAACCGCAATACACGATCGAAGCACGAAATCTTTCAAGGTTCTAAAAATGCATGAGACACACATGTTAGGCTTACATAGCCTAGTGAGGTAGTTATAAAAAGTGTAAATAATAGTAATGCTATGAATGGCATAATGATCAATTTGAATAACATACGCACAGTTTATAACATATAATCTCATGCTCAATTCATCAATCACATAAATTCCTAATTATCAAATTGTACTTCATATTCATAGATTACTTCTCAAATTGGAACCATTGGATACACAGATTCTCCTTTACACCATTCATATCAGAAAGTAGGCCGTAGCCTTAAGCCGTAGCTCCAAAAAAGATCCCTTACACAATCCATACTTATTTCCCCCACATATAGGCTGTAGCCCCAGACCGTAGTCCATCCCTTACTTATACGAGCTCAAATAATCTTATGGCATGCCAATTGTATCCAATGTCCACATTTACACAAGAGTCACATATTCAACATATTCTATATCCTTCGGATCATAACATATCATATATCAAAGTTGAGCCTTAGCTCCATGTATCCCATATCAAGCATGTCATATCTATGATACAATTATCAAAGCAATACAAAACATTTACCAAAATAGCCAATCGAATCCAACATAGTTGCTCTACGTGAGACCTTAATCAAATGTAAACGTATACACCAAATAATGCAACGGGATGGCACCGAGCCTATCCCTTGACACAACTACACTCACCTTAGGGTACGAAAGCTTTTAGGATTCCCGAATCTAGATTCCTTTGTTCCTAGCCGCGATAGGTGATGGTGGATTATTCTACTTCGAATTTTGAGCTAGGAAACACAATGAATCATTACAATTGATATATCGACATAGCACTTATTCAAAGAATAGACTTAGAATTTTTTATTCGAAATTAAACTCTGATTATTCATGGAATTCAACAATCGAGAGGGGGTTTGTCCTTACCCGATTGATAGCCTTATAATGGTACTTTCAAATTGAAGAAAAGATGAGCTTAGGATGGGCAAGGAGAGAGGTGTGTGCTTGAGAGCTCAAGGTTGATGACAATGGTGGTGTTAGCTTGTTTGGAAGACAAAGCTTGATTTTAGCTTTCGGAAGGATTAAAACAAATGGAGAGAGCTCTTTTCATTGACTCATTAAAAGGGATTTAACATCTTAATAACAACCCATCTCCCATGTGACCAATAAGGAGGTTTCCTCCTATTGAGGGTTTGCTTAACCCAAAGCTCCTTTTGCTCCCCAAGTAGGATAAGGACCTATTTGCTTGTGAATTCTAATGAATTTTACGAGAGGTTGGACATGCATAGAGATGACTCATCACCTATCATCATTTCTTTACAAAACTACATTATTTTGGCTAAAAAAAGGGACCAGTATCCATACACTTCTTCCCGTATCGGTACGCTTGCGCTAAAATAAGAAAGTTAGTTATTGACAGTTAGGTTGTATCGATACTCACATGGCCGTATCGATACGACTAGCTCAGATTTGCACTTTGGACTTCGAATCTCATACAAGGGTTCATTTACTTACTTAGGGCCAAAATGTAATTTCATTTATCACGAGGGGTACAAAATTCAATAATGAAAAACATCATTACATTGGTTTCAAAATCTTCGATCACTGGTGCCTAATTTCAGCTAGGCCGGTTTTCGGGGTGTGACTACTCTCCCCTTAAGAAAATTCGTCCTCGAATTTTCACTTTAGTTGAACAAGTGGGGATACTACTTTTGTATAGTTTCTTCGGGTTCCCACGTTGCTTTTTCAACGGAATAACTTCTTCATAGAACCTTTACCAAGGGCACTGATTTATTACGAAGTCATTTAACTTCTTGTGCGAGGATCTACACATGTTCTTCCTTGTACGTCAGATTGGATTGGATCTCTACGGATTCTGGTTCAATCACGTGGGATGGATCTGACTGGTACTTACGTAGCATAGATACATAGAAGACGTTATGAATCTAACTTTACTCCTCAAGAAGAGCTAGTCGGTAAATAATAGGTCCAACCTTTTTGATCACTTTAAACGAACCGATGAAACGAGGACTTAACTTTCCTTTCTTTCAGAAACGAAGGATCTTCTTCTACAGAGATACTTTGAGAAAGCTTTCTCACCAATCTCATACTGAATATCTCTTCTTTTCAGGTTAGCATAGGACTTGTGACGATCGAAGGCAACTTTGAGTCGATCACAGATAATGGTTGTCCTTTCTTCGGTTTCCTAAAGTAAGTCGGGACCTAACATCTTGCATACACTGAGTTCGGTCCAACGAAGAGGAGTTCTACATCTTCTCCTATAGAGGGTTTCATACGGGGCCATTTGAATTGAAGCCTAGTAACTGTTGTTGTAAGCAAACTCGACTAAGGGTAGGGATTTTTCCCATGTGTTCCCACAGTCAATGACACAAGCTCAGAGCATATCTTCTAGAATCTACAAGGAAGAGTCAGAGTTTGTACAAAACATATGCTCGTACAATTTAAAGAGGGATTTAGAGTTACATGAATAACTCTTTCAGATTGTCTGTCAGTTTGAGGATGGAAATTAGTGCTATGGTGCACTTTAGTTCCCAAAGTCTCGTGTAAGGTCCTCCAAAACTAAAATGCGAATTGTGGGTCACGATCAGAGATGATGGATACATGGACTCCATGCAAACGAATAACTTCACAGATGTACAGTTATGCGAGCTTAGACAGACTGAAATCCATTCTAGTTGGAAGGAAATGAGCTGACTTAGTGAATCGATCCAAAATGACCCAAATAATATTATTTTCTTTGGTGTCATTGGTAGACCACTTACAAAATCCATCGTGATACGCTCCTATTTCCACTACGGAAGCTCGATAGGTTGTAGAAGACCAGTTGGTACCTTGTGCTCGGCTTTTACTCATTGGCAAGTCAAGCATCTAGCTACAAAGTTCGTGATTTTACTTTTCATACTAGACCACCAGTACAATTCTTTCAAGTCTTTGTACATTTTAATAGCTCCCGGATGAACAGAGAAAGGGCTGGAATGAGCTTCACTCAAAATTTGATTCCGAAGATCATTATCATCGGGCACACAAATGCGGTTACGAAAATACAATAGGCCTTCGAAATTCATGTCAAAGTCAGGATATGAGCTATCCTTAACCTTGGCAATGACAGGTTGCAACTCCTCATTAGTTTCTTGGAGTGCCTTGATTCGAGATACAATGGTTGAATGGACTCTTGATTCGGCTAGCAATTTGCCATGCTTCTTGAGTCGGAAGTGTGCATTTAAGCATTTTAGAGAGGGAGTAGGCTTTCGGCTAAGGACGTCAGCCACAACATTAGCTTTGCTGGGATGGTAGTCAATGACCAGATCGTAGTCTTTCAACAGCTCCATCCACCAGTGTTGACGAAGGTTTAACTCTTTCTGCGCTAGGAGGTACTTCAGACTCTTGTGATCAATGTATAAGTAATACTTCTCACCATAAAGATAATGCCGCCAAATCTTTAAAGCAAACACAACTACGGCTAGCTCCAGATCATGGGTCAGATAGTTTACTCATGTGGCTTGAGTTTACGTGAAGCATAAGCTATAACTTTGCCTTATTGCATCAGAACACAGTCTAATCCCCAGTGGAATGCATCGTTGTAAACGGTGAAATCCTTGTCTGACTTTGGTTGCATTAAGATAGGAGCATGAGTAAGGACTTGTTTGAGTTGATCGAAACTCCTTTGTTGATCCACTATCCACACAAAAGGAGTATCCTTGCAGAGGAGCTTCGTCAAAGGTGCAGCAATCAAAGATAATCCCTTAACGAATATGCAGTAATAACCCGCAAGTCTGAGAAAGCTGCAAACTTCTCCAACATTCTTGGGGGGAATCCAGTCAATGATGGCCTGAATCTTCTTTAGGTCAACTTGGATTCCCTCAGAAGAAATTACATGGCCTAGAAAGGATACTTCGGATAACCAAAATTCAAACTTACAGATCTTGGCGTAGAGTTGTTTCTCTCGAAGAGTTTTCAGAACAATCCGAAGGTGTTCTTCATGAGCAGCAGAGTCTTTGGAATAGATCAGGATGTTGTCTATAAAGACAACCACAAACTTATCGATATAGGGCCATAATACATGGTTCATTAAGTCCATGAAAGCTGTAGGTGCATTCGTGAGCCCAAAAGGCATCACTAAGAATTGATAGTGGTCATATCTAGTTTGGAAAGCAGCCTTTGGAACATTAGACTCCTTTACCAATATTTGATAATATCCAAACCGAAGGTCAATCTTGGAAAAGACTGAAGCATCCTTCAATTGATCAAAAAGGTCATCGATCATTGGAAGTGGATACTTTTTCTTGATCTTGACTTTATTCAACTGGCATAGTCGATGCACATACGCATCGATCCATCTTTCTTCTTAACAAACAAAACAAGTGCTCCCCAAGGCGAGGAACTTGGTCGGATATATCTCTTATCCAAAAGGTCTTGGATTTGGGTCTTTAACTCTCTTAACTCCACCGGAGCTATTCTATATGGAGTGATAGAGACCGGAGTAGTCCCATGTTATACTTCTATCCCGAATTCCACTTCTCGGGTGGGAGGGAGTCCTGGAAGTTTATCGGGAAATACATCAGAGAATTCTTTCACAACCAGTACATCTTTGAGATTTGAGTTTTTCTTAGACTCCATAGCATACATAAGGGTCTTTTTAGGCTCAGGTTTGGACTTCATTAAGGTTATACTCTCCTTACCGAGCCCATAGAGGTATAACTTCTTTTTTGAGCAATCCACCTAGGCTTAGTGTTCAGCTAGCCAATCAAGGCCTAGGATAAGGTCGAACTCTTGAAAGGGAAAGACCATCAAATTGACCGAAAATGGGATCCCTTGGATCCTTAAAGGGCAATCCTTACAAATCATTCGGATGGTCACACTATCTTCTAGCGGATTAGAGACAATAACCTCAGAGGTAACCAGTTACAATTCTAAGGCATACTTCTCGATCAAAGGTTCACTAATGAAAAAGTGCGTAGAGCCTCGATCTATCAATGCCGGGGATATCCTTCCAAGGTTTTTCGCCTTTACGGGAGTACTTAGCAAAGGAATGGCGAGAGGATTTGAAAACAAAAATGTGGACTAGTTTCTTCAGGAACATTCAAGATGAAGACATAGCATTGAGGGTCCCATGGCTCGGTAAAGTTAATTATTTTCTATACAGTTGTGGTGATTTCAACTGGCTGATGATGTTGGGATTGCACGGAGGGATCGCCTGTACCACGCTTTTAGTGTCTCGACAGTTCGGATCACGACAGTTCATTCCCAATATCGCCAGGTTAAGTCAAACTGAATTTCTTTTCAAAGGGGAGTTCAAAGGAAAAATTCAGACCATCATGAGGGCCTGGGACCATTGTTACCAGATCAGGATGGAAGGAGATACTGAGCACATGACTACCCCAGACTACGATCTTTGGAGATGTTTGAGGGTTAATAATGTGATTCCTGAATCTGATCAAGGACCAGCAGTGTCACTCGAGGAGCTTACAAGGGCGGTACCGTCTGAAACTGACATCTTACGGAATGAACTCAAAGAAATTAAAAGGAAAATGGACATCCAACAGACCCAACATGCGAGCGAGCTCTATAAGGAAAGCTTAGAGGTTGACGAGCGGGACGAGATCATTAGGCAGTTGAAGAAATTAAATGCAGATTTGAGCGACAAGAATGCTCTTTATAAAAAAGATGCCCTTCTACTACAAGCAAAAATACAGAAGGTCGGTCGGAGTCAATTCATAGATGTGGAAAGAGAAAGAATGAATGGCATCCGTTTGGTGGAAGAAGAATGAGAAATCAGCAAGAGAGCGATCGAGAAAGAGATAGAAAGCTGGCGGTTGGCTATGGAGGAAGAAAACAGGTCCTCCAAGAAAGCCATTGATCAAGAAAAGGAAAGATTCAGGCAAGAAATCAGCAAGGGAAAACAAGTTGTCCATCATGAGAGAGAAAGCGTCCTGTATGGAAAAAAAAGTCCATGAGTAGCCGAAATAGACTGTTAGAGATGCAAAAACTGTACGATGACACTATTCAAAGTCTGGAGCAAAGCCAAAGTCAGAATGGCGAATTAAAAGGAAAGGTGGAGGAAGTTGAACACTCCCTTCGAATGTACTGCCAGAGAAATAGCTTCACTGAGCTACAAGAAAGAGAGCGCGAAGTGGGCGTGTTACGAGCACGAATTAAGTCCCTCGAAGCAACTGTTGAGGATTACAAGGAAAAAATTAATGTGTTCGAGGAGGCTGCAGCCGGAGGGGACACCTATTGGCAAAAGAGATCGCGTGACGCTGCCCGCATGGTACAGGATAGGGACCAATATTACGCAAACCTGATGGTGGACATACAGCGAGTTGTCAGGCATGTGAATGATTTGGCCATCAAGGCTGAAACACTCCGACCTTTCATAGTCCCAGAAATGGAAGAAGCTCCCAGGTTCAGCAAGTTGCTCTAAGCAAAAGAGATCTTTTGTATTAGGGATCTTTATTTTGTAATACGAACTCTGTTGTAATCTAGACCCTTTAATTCCCGTGGAAGTAGTTCAAAAGGGTGATTACCAGCGGAATCAGTACCTTATCTGCATATATTCCTGCATCGCATCATGACATTCGCATCATTATACATGCATTTATTTTCTTGCAACCATATTAACATTATGAATATTGTGGCGTTGTGTGTAGTTAACCCGCAATCATTCATCACCCATACCTTACCCGGTTACAAAGCAAGCTCATGGAAGATAGGATAATCAGTTTAGAAAAAGGGCAAAAAGAGCTCAAGGCGAGGCTTGAAGAGACTCAAAGAAGCCTCAGTGACCAGATTGCGCAGTCGCAAGCATCTATAGTATCCGACATAACCGTATTGTTGGCTAAGAGTCTTGGAAAAAGAGTGGAAGGAGAAAACGTTCAAGAGCCAGAGGGTACCCCAGCTCACTACAAGGTTCAACCAGCTGCACCGAATCTGGCCAGAAAGATGTATATCGACCCTGCAGGAATGTCATCTAGTTTTCAAATAGGGGTACCTGAAACTCAACCCCTCGACGCTGAAGCACTCTATGAAGAGGAGGTGCCAGACCTGAACATGGTTGAAAGGATCAGGACCGAGGTAGAGAAAAAGTGGGAGGAGAGGTTTCGCCTCATGGAGGAAAAATTTAAAACGTTACAATCTATGGAAGAATCAGGAAATGACGCGAGCGACTTAAGTCTGGTGTCCGATCTTGTCCTACCGCCAAAATTTAAAACGCCAGAGTTCGACAAATACGATGGAACCACGTGCCCTTCCGCACACATAACAATGTACTATCGAAAGATGGCGGCTTACCTTAAGGACGAAAAACTATTGATCCATTGTTTCCAGGACAACCTAACTGGAGCGGCGTTACGGTGGTACACCCAGTTGAGCAAGGCAAATGTGAAGACATGGAAATATCTGTCAAGAGCATTTACTGAGCAATATAAGCATGTAACATATATGACCCCCAGTAGAATTATGTTGGAAAATATGGGGCAGAAGTCCAACGAAAGCCTGTGGCAATACGCCCAAAGGTGGCGGGAAGTGGCTGCCCAAATTCAGCCACCCCTCCCGGAAAATGAAATTACGTCGTTATTTGTTAATACTCTGAAAGGGGCACTCTTTGATTGCCTCATTAATAATACAACACAGTGCTTTGCTGACTTAATCAGGACTGGGGAGTCCCTTGAATTGGCAATTAAGAGTGGTAGAATTAATGGCGGGGAAGGGTCTCGAAAATACAGCAAGAGGAATGAAGTAAACGCCACCAGCACTTATACCACCCCGAATAACTTCACAGTCTCACAGCCACAAGCACCTGTGGGAAAAACACAACACTCGAATCAAAGAGATGAGAGAATCTCCAGAAAAGAGAAAGAGAGAAGAACTTTCACTCCCCTACCTGTTTCGTACTCAGAACTTTATTCCCAGTTGTATGAAGCAGACCTGGTCCGTCCATACATCGTTACTCCTGTTAATCCGCCCTTCCCTTCTTGGTATAATTCGAACGCACATTGCGACTATCACGGCGGTACCCCTGGAAATCCCACTGAGAACTGCCTTGCCTTCAAAAAACTTGTGCAGAATTTAATCGATTCTGGGATATTGAAGTTTGAAGAACCAAGTGTAGCTACTAACCCGCTACCTAATCATGGGACAGAGGAGTAAATGTTATTGAAGAATACTTTACCAGGAGGATTAAGGATGATGTGTCAGAAATCAAATCCCCTTTACGGTGGGTATTTCAACAATTATGCATGGCCCGTGTGATCGACAAAGGCATGATAACAAGGCAGAAGAGATGTGGAGTGTATTGCGAATTCCACCAGACTGAAGGACATGATATCCAAGAGTGCGATGAGTTCAAGAGATTGGTACAACAATTAATGAATGAAAAACAAATAGAATTCTTCGAGGAGCCCATGGGGAAGAAGGGGTCGGACGTACACATGACGGATAGCCCCAAATCTAAATACGGGAAGAATAGACCTTTTATCATCTCTCCCAGGCCAGGGAATGCAGGTGCCTCCCAAGGAGAAACCAGCAAGATAAGTCCCAGGATCATCATTTCAGCACCATCCCCATCCCATTCAAAGATATGAGGCAAACCCCCTGGAATTATGCTGTAAATGTGACCACGCCAGAAAAACTAGAATATGGTCAGGTAAAAGAGCCTACGCTAAAGGACCAACAAAGCCAGAGCGATGTAAACGTTGGTGAGGCAGGCTATTTCACAAGGAGCGGCAGATGTTATTCCTCTGAGGCTTTGAAAGCAGCTGGAACAGATAAGGGGAAGAATACAACAGTTAGCCCCACACAGATATTTGGAGAAGAACCTCCCCAAAGATGAATGAGCCGGTAACTGAGGCCCAAGCCAAAGAATTTCTGAAGTTCTTGAGACATAGCGAGTACAACGTAGTGGAACAACTACGAAAACAACCGGCCAGGATCACAGTGCTGGAATTACTCTTGAGTTCAGAAAAGCACCGAGAGACGCTATTAAAAGTACTAAATCAAACTTTTGTGCCCCAGGATATTTCTGTGACAAATCTGGACAGGATAGTGGGGCATATCACGCCTATAATCATATAACATTCAAAGTGATGATGAGATCCCCGAGGAGGAATGGGGTCCACCAAAGCCCTTAACATTACAACCCACCGCAAAGGGTATGTAGTACTGGCGATGATTGATTGACAACGGGTCAGCATTAAACGTCTTGCCAATGGTGACCCTGCAAAAACTACCAATAGATGGTTCTCACCTAAAGCCCTGCCACAATTCGGTAAGAGCCTTTAATGGTACGCAAAGAGGAACAATGGGGAAAATTGAGGTGCCCCTATTGATCGGACCAACTGAATATGTGATCGATTTTGTGGTGATGCACATAAAACCATCTTACAGCTGCCTATTGGGAAGACCATGGATCCACTCCGCAGGAGTTGTCCCCTCATCGTTGCATCAGAAATAAAAATTTGTAGTCGAAGGTAAATTGGTCACAGTAGAGGCTGAGCAGGAAATTGTTGCTTCCGTGACATCAGACGCCCCCTATATTCAAAATGATGAAGATGCTGCAGAATACTCGTTCCGAGCATTAGAACTAGTGAATGCCATATTCGTTTCAGAGGGAAGTCGGATCCCTTACCCCAGGTTATCTAATTGTACCAAGATGACCGTCGCATAAACTTTGGGCCAAGGAGCCAAATTAGGAAAGGGGCTGGGGAAGAAATTACAAGGAAACCTAAGAGCCAAAAATATGATAACCAAGAAGGATCGTTTTGGGTTGGGTTACCAACCAAGTGTCCAACAGAGAAAAGAAGAATATAAGAGAAAGGAAGAGCAAAGAAAACCAATTTTGTCTCTAGAGGATTCTACCAGCCAGGTCAAGAGGTTGAAGAGCCAATTAAGGAAAACGACGTACTCAACCAGGAGGAGATACTCAATGAATCATTTGAAGGGATGTATATCAACATGATAGCTGGAAAAGACCGAGGCAGCAAAATGTTGACCAACATCCGCCCCTGCCGTCATGGGGAAACACTCGATAACTGGAGCTGCATTGATCTACCTGTGGTTTTTAGGAATAGATCAGAGTAATGCTCCGAATCAACCTTTTGTTTTGCCCGTAAACAATGGGGATCTCTTGTATAGGGCACCTATGTTAACTTTTTGATTGAAATGAAAATATCCCCACTTTCCTAAATGACCAAAGTTTCATTTATTTCATTCATGCATTCTTCATGTTCATTCCCTTCATATAAAGCCATCTCCTTCCCAATATAATTCATTCTCATTTAATGCATGTCGCTCATGATTGACAATATGAATGATACCGGATCCAATCCTGGAGTGAATTTTGAATGCCCTGAGATCTCAGAGGGAATTGAGGAAGGATATGATGAGATAGAAGGTGAGGTCCCGGAAGAGTTAAAGAGAATGGTGGCCAACGAAGAAAGGCAGATCATGCCCCACCAAGAAGAAACAGAAGTTGTAAACTTGGGGACTAAAGAAGAGAGAAAAGAAATAAAAGTAGGAACGACGATTTCCTCAAAAACCAAGCACGAACTGATAACCCTACTTCAGGAATTCAAGGATGTCTTCGCCTAGACTTATCAAGATATGCCAAGGTTGAATACTGACATAGTGGTGCACAAATTGCCAACAAAATCAGAGTGCAAACCAATACAGCAAAAACTTTGGAGAATGAGACCAGATATGTTGTTAAAGATCCGAGAGGAAGTAAAAAAACAGTTTGATGCTGGGTTTTTGGAGGTAGCCAAATACCCCAAATGGGTGGCAAACATTGTACCGGTACCAAAGAAGGACGGGAAAGTTCGTATGTGTGTAGATTATAGAGATCTAAATCGAGCTAGCCCTAAAGACAACTTCCCCTTACCACATATTGACACGCTGGTTGACAACACTGCAGGACACTCATGGTTTTCATTCATGGACGGCTTCTCAGGGTATAGTCAGATAAAGATGGACTCTAACGACATGGAGAAAACTACGTTCATAACCATGTGGGGCACTTTTTGTTATCGGGTGATGCCGTTTGGGCTAAAGAACGCAGGGGCAACATACCAAAGAGCAATGGTGACTCTTTTCCATGACATGATGCACAAAGAAATAGAAGTATATGTGGACGACATGATTGCCAAATCCCAAACAGAGGAAGAGAACCTACAGAACTTGAGGAAACTATTCCAAAGACTACGGAAGTACCAGCTGAGGCTCAATCCTGCCAAGTGTACCTTCGCCGTTACTTCTGGAAAACTCCTAGAGTTCGTGGTAAGCAGAAGAGGAATTGAGATCGATCCAGATAAAGTGAAAGCCATCCAGGATCTCTCACCACCCCACACCCAGAAGGAAGTTCGCGGTTTCCTGGGGAGGTTGAATTATATCTCTCGTTTCATTTCCCAATTAACCGGCCGATGTGACCCGGTCTTCAGACTTCTTAGAAAGAATAATCCTGGTGTGTGGGATGAGGAATGTCAAAGAGCCCTAGAAAAGATCAAAAAGTACCTGACAAATGCTCCAATTTTAGTCGCACCAGTACCATATCGACCATTAATTCTCTACCTGATAGTTTTTAAGAATTCAATGGGATGCGTATTGGGGCAACACGATGAGTCAAGAAAAAGGGAGCAAGCCATCTATTACCTAAGCAGGAAATTCAATGATTGCGAAACGCGATACCCGCCAGTGCAGAAGTTGTGTAGTACTCTAGTTTGGGCTACCAAGCGGCTTAGACAGTATATGCTGTACCATACTACTTGGTTGATATCCAAGCTAGACCCATTGAAGTTCTTAATGGAAGCGCCAGCACTAACAGGAAGGATGGCCCGATGGTAGATGCTCTTATCTGAATTCGATATTGTATACGTTAACCAGAAAGCCGTAAAGGGGAGTGTCGTAGCGGATTTCCTAGCTAGTCGTGCTTCGGACGACTATGAGGCATTGAACTTTAATTTCCCAGACGAAGACTTGATGTGCATTACAATCGAGGAAGAGGTTTCAGATGATAAATCATGGAAGCTTTACTTCGATGGAGCCTCTAACGCCCTCGGACATGGGATAGGAGCAGTGCTAATTTCTCCTGAGGACGTCTATTATCCTTTCACCAGCAGATTGGAATTCTTCTGTACTAACAATATAGCTGAATGCGAAGCTTGCGTTATGGAACTGAACTCAGCTATTGAGAGAAAGGTTAAGGAACTTCGAGTATTCGGAGATTCATCCTTAGTAATTTACCAATTGCGCGGGGAATGGGAAACTAGGGACCCGAAGTTGGTCAAATATTATGAATTGATCCAAGAGCTCACCAAAGAGTTCGAAAAGGTCAGCTTCAATTACCTGCCCCGAGAAGAAAATCAGATGGCAGACGCCTTGGCAACCTTGGCATCCATGTTTAAAACAAACACCGGGGCAGAAATGAAGCCCATTGAGATGCGGACGTTTGAAAGGCCTGCTCATTGTTGTAATGTACAGGAAGAGATTGATGGAAACCCATGGTACTATGACATCTTGCAATATGTCAAGCTTCGAAAGTATCTAGAAGGGGCAAACGATAATGACAGAAAAGCACTCAGAAAAATGGCAACAAGATATGTCTTGGATGGGGAGATCCTATATAGGAGAAGTCATGATCAGACATTGCTGAGATGTGTGGATGCCCGAGAGGCGAAGGAGATTTTAGCCGAAGAACATGACGGGCTCTGTGGAACGCACGCCGACGAGCTGTCTATAGCCCGAAAAATTATGAGATATGGTTATTTCTGGTTGACCATGGAGGGAGATTGCATTGATTACGCCAGGAAATGCCACAAATGCCAAATCTATACTGACAAAATTCACGCACCCCCATCACCTTTACACACCATGAATTCTCCGTGGCCTTTCGCGGCGTGGGGGATGGACATCATCGGGCAGATCCATCCGAAAGCTTCCAATGGACAACGTTTCATTTTGGTCGCCATAGACTATTTCACTAAATGGGTAGAGGCAGCGTCTTACGCCAACATCACAAGGACTACAGTATGTAAGTTCTTAAAGAAGGAGATTATTTGTCGATACGGCTTGCCAGAAAGGGTCATCGCCGACAACGCTTCCAATCTGAATAACAAAATGATGATGGACGTGTGCACTCAATTCAAAATAACACACCATAATTCCACAGTCTATCGTCCTAAAATGAATGGAGCAGTGGAAGCAGCAAACAAGAACATAAAGAAGATCATAGCAAAGACGACGGATACCTACAGGGATTGGCATGAGAAGTTGCCATTTTCACTTTTCGCCTATAGGACGTCCGTTCGCACATCAACGGGGGCAACACCCTACTCCTTGGTGTATGGTACCGAAGCAGTACTCCCCATCGAGGTAGAGATCCCGTCTCTCCGAGTCTTAAATGAAGTAAAATTGGAAGAAGCCGAATGGGTGCAAGCCAGAATCGACCAGCTAAATCTCATTGATGAAAAGAGACTAAAGGCTATTTGTCATGGTCAGATGTACCAAAAGCGGATGATGCAGGCATACAACAAAAAGGTGCGCCCAAGAGAATTCAAAGAAGGGGATCTGGTGCTCAAGAAAATCCTCTCGATTTAGAAAGATTCTCGAGGAAAGTGGATGCCCAACTGGGAAGGGCCGTACGTGGTAAAAAAGGCCTTCTTAGGAGGAGCCCTAATCCTAACAGATATGGATGGAGACGAGCTGAAAAACCCTGTAAATTCTGATGCCGTTAAGAAATACTATCTTTGAGAAAAAAAGAGAAAAGAAAAAGAAAATAAAAAGAAAAAGAACAAAAATGGAGAGCTCAGGGCGAAAACCCGAAACCGGGCGTCTTGAAGCAGAGGGAGGACCCGAGTTGAAAACCCGTAAAGGGCGGCTCGGGTAAATTGAAAAGTCGAATATCCGAAGAGAAGGGTATCCCCATGAACATCATGAAGAGGAAGCTTCAGGCAAAAATTCTACACCGGTTGACAGGATCATGTATCATTCATATCGAAGATAATGAGGGATCTTGTATTTCATACTTAACTTTTCTTCTTTCTCATGTGTGTCATACCTCTTTTAGGATATCCCAAGCCCTTAATCGTAATAAAATCATATTTTTGAGCATCCATTCCTTGCCTTCTTGTTAATTTCAAGCAAATAAGTTAACATAGGCTTATAGTAAAACAAGAGATTTCTGAGCATTACTGTGATCTAACCTTAAAAATACAGGTGATTAAAGAAAATGATGTTAACTTCGCCCTCTAGCTCCCTACATAACGGCTGTTGATAGGGAAGGCAGAAAGCTTCAAACAACCGGATAGGATGACCAATGGTGTACGTCCTGCTTATTCAAGGAAAGCATGAGAGATAACAAGAGAGATCTCTCAGGTGAAAACCCAGAAGGGCACCCCAAAAAAAACCCTCTAAAGCGAAAACCCAAAAGGGCACTTTAGATTTCCAAGTCATAAATGGAGAAAAAGAAAGGTTGGAATGGTTGAACCTGACAGTGAAGTGGGGTATCGACGCCCGTGAAAAAGGAGAAAGTGAACAACGAGATCGAATAAGGACCAAAACAAGCCCACCAAGATATTGACACTCATGCATCATGAATAGTCAGACATCACTAGGATTATGAGCATGTCAATTCATTTGTCATAACATTTTGTCTTATCTTAGACAGGTATCTATGGATTCAAAGAGACATCGATAGCCATCGTGGTGTGAATCCCAAATGTGAAGACAATGGTTCTACATACAAAAGGCCTATGTTTCCAAGCGCCTGCAGAGAGAGGTTCTATATAGGAAGAATCCTCCGCTCCGAGGCTTCAGAAGCTGGAAGTTTTGTATAGGAAGGACTTACAGCTCCAGGGTAAAGACTAGCAGTTCTATATAGGAAGAACTCCCAGTCGAAGGAATTCACCCAGGACACACAAGGTTTTATATAGGGAAAACCTGTTGTGTTGAAAGCGAAGAGTCTTATATAGGAAGGGCTCCGAGCTTCACTGTCTTAGAGTGAAAGATTCTATATAGGAAGAATCCGTAGCTCCAAGATTTCAGAAGCTAAAAGTTCTATATAGGAAGGACTTACAGCTCCAGGGTGAAGACTAGCAGTTCTATATAGGAAGAACTCCCAATCGAAGGAATTCACCCATGATACACAAGGTTTTATATAGGGAAAACCTGTTGTGTCGAAAGCGAAGAGTTCTATATAGGAAGGGCTCCGAGCTTTACTGTCTTAGAGTGAAAGGTTCTATATAGGGAGAACCTGTAGTTCTGAGATTTCAGATGCCAAAAGTTCTATATAGGAAAGACTGACGGCTCCAGGGTTTGAAGACTAGCAGTTCTATATAGGAGGAACTCCCAGTCGGAAGAATCCATCAGCGACGCAAAAGGTTTTATATAGGAGAAACCAGCGTTGAAGGCGAAGAGTTCTATATAGGATGGACTCCAAGCTTTACTGTCTCGAAGTGAAAAGTTCTATATAGGAGGGACTCATAACTCGAGGCTTTAGAGCGAAGGGTTCAATATAGGAAGAGCCTGTAGCTCCAAGATGGGAGGGGAAGAAGCTATATATAGGAAGGACTTACGAGCCCGAAGATTCAGCCGAGGAAGAATGGGGAGTTCCAGAAGAACACGTGTTTCCAAAGCTACAAACAGGGAAGTCTGATAAAAATGAGTGCTTATGAATCTTTGCTTTGTTCCCATTCCACGAGAACAAGCAAAGAGGGGCAACTGTAATCACTCATTTTTATATGGTCTGTAAATACATATTAGTATAATTATTAGTATATTAGTGTTGCATGTTACATTGTATTATATTATGCTATATGTTTATTATGTGCACGAGTGTTATTAATATATGTAAAGTGTGTGCATGTATATTATAAACTATGTATGTATACGTATTAATAAGTAATATGGTGTATGTGTGTCACGCATGTATCTATATTTAGTACGAGCGTATTTGTTTTTACGGATAATGTGTGTAGATGTTATATTAATTATGTGTATGATTATATATGTATGTATGCTAGTATGTTATATTAATTAATGTTTGCATAGGTATATACGTATGTATTATCGTATGTATATTATTATTACTAATTGTTGTTATAACTAATATTAATATTATTGGGCTAATATAAAATGAAATCCAAAAACATGTTAAACCCAAATGAATAAATTGCCAGTCCAAGTCCATTACATGTCTAATATTATTACAAGGCCCGGTTGGCCCAAACCCAAGACCCTATTTAAATCTAATTATTTTTGTGTAGGTAACTATGGGCTGTTGGATCAAGATCTGATCCAACGGCCACGATCAAGCAGGGACAAAATATCTAGCCGGCCGCGTGCACTACACGTCTGGACGGTTCGAGTGCCACGCGTGCGTGCGGTCCACGCGCAGACTCTTCGATATCCCACGCGTGCGTGAGTCCCACGCGTGTAATGGACTGGAGCCGTTTCACTGATCTGGAGCCGTTTCACCGATCGAGGTTTCATCTGGCCCGTTCATCCTTCAAGCCAGCCCGACTGTTAAATCAGATCTGATCCAACGGCCGAGAACACCTCTGGCCGAAGACAGAACCCCCACACCGCCACCATGCTTCCACCATGCCGATCTCCAACCACCGCGCTCAGACATATCAAAACACAAGAAAAGAAAGAATATGTCAGTATCAGTCCAGATCTGAAAATAGATATTATATTACTTGTTACCAAACCAAAAGACAAGCATATATGTATGAAACAAACAATTTGTAAGGGAGCCAAGTTGTAATTGAAAAGAAAAAATATAAAAAACAGTCTTCAGTGGTAATACTCTTCTCTTTTCTTACTTTGTTGTATGCATACAAAAAATATACGTAGTAATAACAAAGAGGGGGTTTAGAGTTATTACCTTTGTTCGTCTGTGGATCTCCCCTCACCAGTGACAAGCCTCTTCGGCTTTCCGAGGCCGAATATGGTGAACTGAAGGGAGTGGGAGGTCCTTTTTGGTTTCGTTTTGGGTCGAATACAAAAAAGAGGGGTTTTTCATTTCGTATTTCTTAGATCTGGGACGAATAGGGGCTTTTTCTCCAAATCCAAGTTCGGATTCGTGTTAAGGGTAAGGCAAGGTTCATTTTGGTGTTTTTTTCGGGGCTCGCCGGTGCCGGCTAGCGGCGGCCGGCGGCGGTCGGCCGTTGGTTTCTGGGTTCATGGGTTGAGGTTGAGAGAAAATGAAAGGACGAGTGTTGTTATAAAAACTGGAAAAATGAACGAAATGGGAAAAGTTTGAGTCCGGCCAAAAAAATGGGGTTTTATAATCATTGTTATTTTGTGAAAAGGGAAATTACGTAATAAACCCTCCCGCGTTTTTGATATTTTCATTTCTGTCTCGCCGCATGGTATATTTACAATTCCAGTCCCCCTTATATTTCAAAATCTTGCAATTCAGTCCCTAAGTTACATCGAATCAATTTTTAAATGGTAAAATTACCCCTTTAACCATCCCGCATTTTTGGATTTTTCACTTTGGGTCTGCCCCTTGGTCCAATTACAGTTTCAGTCCTTTCAAGTTCAGTCCTGCTTGCATTTTCGTCCCTAAATTGCATATTATTATCCTTTAATTTCTGCTACTGATGTTTATTTCTTTTCATTTCAGTCCTGTTTTCATGTAAATATTCATGTTCGTATTATAATTGTGCATGTTGATGTAACCTTTTGTCTTATTATATATCCCTCATATATGCCTTGTATTTTTATGTTTACATGTATATGTGTGTTAAGTTTATAATGATTATGTATCTTTATGTATTTGTTCGGTTATTTGTATCACGCATATTATGTGCTAGTTGGCTCGTACACAACATGTTTTGTATTTTGGTATGTATTGTATGTTCTCTTGGCTTTTAGGTTACGTGTTAGTGTATTTTCTTTTTATGTATAATATATTGTTCTATATATGTTGAAATGCGTTTTATTTCTAATATGCATGTCTTCTTGAAATATATGTTTTTGTCCACACACGTATTTATTCATGCCTTGTTATTGTGATATGTAAAATTTGTTTTTATTTACTATTAAGATTTATATGTATATATGTACGTTTTAGTTACGTATTTTATTTATGATAGATTAGTATTCTATTATGTTAATATTTATTGTATTTAAATTATTTGTCCTGTTTTATATTTTGCCCACTAAGATTGCATATCGAGATATAAATTGTCAATGTGGTGCCCTTTTATCCGAGTGTAAACGGGGCCAGTATCAGGCGTAATGATAGTGGTTGGGCGTTTACTCTCAGATAACGGGGCCTTTAAAATTTATTCGCAATTATAATCGAATTTTAAACTAATCGTCACTTTAATCCAGAAAATCTAATATTAATAAAGCGGTAATTATTAAAGTACCAGTTTTGGGCGGTGTGGGGGTGCTAATCCTTCCCCATCCGTAACCGACTCCCGAACTCAAAGTTTTTTGAATCTCTGGTTTTATGGTGTCCGGCCTACCTAAGTGGCCGGTGGCGACTCCAATTTTAAATAAAATGCGGGTTTTCTAAAACTCCACGCGGAATTCAATATTTTCAAAACAAATAAAAAACTTTATTTTTTAGCGAAAAAATGGACATCGCTACAGATGGCGACTCCGCTGGGTATAATTTTTTGTTTTTCGAAAACAAGAAGAGAGTCAAGCTTTTTAAAATAATTACCGCTTTATTAATATTAGAAATTTATTAATATTAGTTTTCTAAAACTCCACGCGGGATTCAATATTTTCAAAACAAATAAAAAACTTTACTTTTTAACGAAAAAAAGGACATCGCTACAGTGCTCCTTCGGGCACTTCATTTGTTTATTCAGCACTTTCAAGGTATTTTCCAGCCAGTACTCTACAATTTCAGGGTTGTCCAGATCCTGGCCAGTGAATGTATAGACTGGGTACTATTTAAGCTTATCAATTGGAGCTCGGGACACAAGCTGAGAAGCTTCAGCAGGCTGAGGATGTGGTTCTTTTCGGAGGGACACCACAACTTGCTTAATCATATCCGCCATCGACAAAAGTACTACTGAGCCCGAGGCATCAGAGGTGGATGAGGCAGGTCATTCTGCCCCACTTGTTAGGGCCTTTGTTTTGACCTCAGATTATCCCCCTAAGTAGAGGAGGAGTCTGGATTGGGCTCGTTTATAGCATGCCTATTAGTAGGTGCTGACATTTTCAGGTCTATTTTGACAGAAGAATTAAATCGTGTAAGCTGCAAGTCACATATAACGTATACAAATAAACTCTTAAGTGGCATATGCAAATGCATACTCATAAAAGATACATGTTTAGTACTAGAATCGACTAAAACTAGGCTCTAATACCACAACTGTAACACCCCTTTCCCGGTCTGGTAGAGAACCAGTTGGAAAGTGTAATCGGAAAACGGAATCGAAGATCGAAATCGGAATTGGGATTAATTTAAAACTTTTCAAATTAAAAGGACTAAATTGTAAATATTACAAAATAATGACCCTAATCTGGATTCTTTATTACCAACTTGTAATTAGACTCACCAAATATTAACATGTGAAGTTTCGTGGTTATCGGATATCTTTAACCTATCTATTTGAGCCATATAATTATTACTGACCAATTTGTAATCTTTTAAAACTGTTTCTCAAGCCTTTTAACAGAATTAGTTGTCACCGTACTGATACACTATAGGCCGTATCAGTACGCTAAGTTGGATTTTACACTTTCTAGGTTCAAGGTCAATGACCCCGTACCGATACGTCTATGCCCGTATCGATACGCTTTGACTTGGGTTGACTCGTATTGGTACGCCTAAGGTTGTACTGATGCAATTTATTTTTCCAGACCTTACTGTCAAGATCTGTATCGGTACATCCCCCAGTGTATCGATACTCCCTGCTTTATTAAGACCAAATATGCAAGGCCGTATCGGTATAGTCTTCCTCGTATCGATACGTCTGGCTTGTAATGACGGATTGTATTTGGTTTCTATCTAATTTAACCTTTCAAATGTTGTCCAATCATTACCAAATTTTACCAACAAGCCTAAAATCCATTAATCCACTATCATACAAAATTTGATAGCATTTCTAATCCGTTTACCTAGTTTTCACTTTAGTCTCATTTTGGGCTCTTTTTAACAAACTAAACATTTCCAAAACATACCATGTCATGTATTTAACACTAAGTCATTATAGGACTTTTACACAACCATCAAACTAGTCATAAAAAACATTCTCGGACCATATGCCACTTGACTAGGAGTTTAAGGCAAAATATAGGCATACATATACTTATGAAGAGGCAACTTGCAACCGCAATACACGATCGAAGCACTAAATCTTTCAAGGTCCTGAAAATGCATGAGACATACATGTTAGGCTTACATAGCCTAGTGAGGTAGTTATAACAAGTGCAAATAATAGCTAATGCTATGAATGGCATAATGATCAATTTGAATAACATACGCACAATTTATAACATATAATATCATGCTTAATTCACCAATCACATAAATTTGTAATTATCAAATTATACTTCATATTCATAGATTACTTCTCAAATTGGTACCATTGGATACACGGATTCCCCTTTACACCATTCATATCGGAAAGTAGGCCGTAGCCTTGAGCCATAGCTCCGAAAAAGATTCCTTACACAATCCATCTTTATTTCCCCCACATATAGGCTGTAGCCCCAAATTGTAGCCCATCCCTTACTTATACGAGCTCAAATAATCCTATGGCATACCAATTGTATTCAATGTCCACATTTACACAAGAGTCACATATTCAACACATTCCATATCTTTCGGATCATAACATATCATATATCAAAGTTGAGCCTTAGCTTCATGTATCCCATATCAAGCATGTCATATCCATATACAATTATCGAAGCAATACAAAACACTTACCAAAATCGCCAATCGAATCCAACATAGTTGCTCTATGTGAGCCATTAATCAAATACAAATGTATACACCAAATAATGCAACGAGATGGTGCCGAGCCTATCCCTTGACACAACTACACTCATCTTAGGGTACAAGAGCTTTAAGGATTCCCGAATCTCGATTCCTTTGTTCCTAGCCGCGATAGGAGATGGTGGATTATTCTCCTCCAAATTTTGAGCTAGGAAACACAAAGAATCATTACAATTGATATATTGACATGGCATTTATTCAAATAGTACACTTAGAATTTTGATTCGAAATTAAACTCTGATTATTCATGGAATTCAACAATCGAAAGGGGTTTTTCCTTACCCCGATTGATAGCCTTATAATGGTACTTTCAAATTGAAGAAAAGATGAGCTTAGGATGGGCAAGGAGAGAGGTGTGTGCTTAAGAGCTCAAGGTTGAAGACACTGGTGGTGTTAGCTTGTTTGGAAGACAAAGCTTGAGTTTAGCTTTCAGAAGGATTAAAACAAATGGAGAGAGCTCTTTTCTTTGACTCATTAAAAGGGATTTAACATCTTAATGACAGCCCACCTCCCATGTTACCAATAAGGAGGTTTCCTCTTATTGAGGGTTTGCTTAACCCAAAGCCCATTTTGCTCCCCAAGTAGGCTAATGACCTATTTACTTGTGAATTCTGATGAATTTCACGTGAGTTTGGACAGGCATAGAGGTGACTCATCACCTATCATCATTTATTTACAAAATGACATCATTTTGGCTCAAAACAAGGGACCCATATCGATACGCTTCTGCCCGTATCAGTACGCTCGTGGTAAAATGAGAAAGTTAGTTATTGACAGTCAGATTTTCACTTTGGACTTCGAATCTCATACAAAGGGTCCATTTACTCACTTAGGGCCAAAATTTAATTTCATTTATCACGAAGGGTACAAAAGTCAATCATTACAAACATCATTTCATTGGTTTCAAAATTTCTGATCATCAGTGCCTAATTTTAGCTAGGTCAGTTTTCGGGATATGACAGATATACTCTTTCTTTCCTGGATTCAACATTTCTGGTTGAACCTTCACATGAGATGCAACACCCTCTTATTCTTCCATACTCGAGCTATTAACAAAAAATCATTCCTTGCTTTTCATCTTTATTAGCAAATCGGTCTTCTAAGCAATGATAAAAGCTTGTGACTGTGTGATCTGATCCTTGATAGTCTATTCAATCCCATCCAAACGAACCTCAAGGTCCTTCTAACCTTGTTCCACCTTAGCCATTCTCTCATCTATTGCTCTTGATTGCGAACGAGTACCGTACGAGTGCAGAATGGTTGCAGGTTAAACTTTCACTTTCTGTCATGATATTTCCATCATTAATTTCATTGTTTCATTAATTAATGCATGATATATATGGTATGAAGTGTATGGAACATATGATAATAAAAATAAATGTGAGAATATATGCAAATAAAGGCGTTGATTCTATAGGTGATCACCCTAGAATAACCTTTATTGAAAATAAAGTGGTCCTCATTACAAAGCAGATAAAACAATTCCTACAGATAGGCGTCGGCCCTAACTTCTAATTCTTCAATGGCTCCTAGTAGTTAGAATAATCTCGGTGCTTCATCCATCCCCGGGGCGATGAAAGGGCGAAGAACTTCAGCTTCTTCGGCTATAACCATCACATGTTGGGCTACCTCTTGCACCTGAATCATCAAAGTCGTGTTGTATTGATCCCGGTCTTGAATCATTTGAGTAGCATCTTGAAGTTGCCTTAGCTAATAATTATCTCCACCTTCTGCAACTTTTTCAAGGACCACGATTTGACCCAAGTAGTCTTGAACTGTGGCCTCTAGCTTCTCGATCCAAGCTCGAAGCGTCACATTCTCATGCTGACTGGCCTAAAGCTCAAGGAAGCCACTCATCACGGTATTCTTGGAAAAACTGATCCAACTCCACTATTCTTGCCTCTAGCTAGGCATTCTGAGCTTGACTTTGATTCAGATTTTCAAAAGTAGTGTTATACAGACCTTGTATCTCTTGTAGACGATTCTTATTGTCGTGTGACTTTCTCTTCCATGCGGTACTATTTTCTCTCTTCCAATCCACTACTTGTTTACCTTTCTCCTTCTCTTTCTTGGCTTTCTTTTTTTCCCGATTGATTGCACTCCTAAAAGCCTTTCTCTCCTTCTTGATGGTCACCTTGTTGCTTTCCCTTTCTTTATCGATAACTTGCTTACTTTCCTCTCTTTCTTTCTCGACCAACCGTATGCCGATTTCTCTTTCTTTCTCAACTACTAGAAGTTTTTTCCGGTCGGCAGTTCACACCAAAGCTTGAAGCTTAACAGTATCATTTTGATAAAGGATCTTCTTTTCCTTTAAATCCGTATTTTCTTTCCTTAAGTTCTTGATTGTCCCATCAGGTATATCCATATCCAAGCTTACTTTGTAGAGCTCATTCGCATGCTTGATTTGAAAGGCTTTCATCTTCTTCTTAACTTCTTCTAGTTTACTCCTTAAAATGTCAGCTTCAGAATGGACTATCCTCATATGTTCCTCGAATGTCATGGCTGGTCCTTGATCTGGCTTTATAATCTCTTCATTGACCCCCTAACGCCTCTAAAAATCATAATCGGAAGTAAACATGCACTTAATATCTTCTTTCACCTTCATACAATAACAATGATCCCAAGCCCTAGAAATATTTTGAACTTTCTCTTTAAATTCACCCTTGAAAGCAAATTCGGTTCGGCTCAATCCTGAAGTAACGAAAACAAACTGTCGTGACCTAAACTGTCTTGATATCAACAAAGGGACGCAACCAATCCCTCCATGTAGACCTAGCATTATCAACCAATTGTAGTCTCCACACTTGTATAAGAAATGGGTGACACTACCTAGCCAAGGTACCCGCCAAACTATTTCGTTCTCTTGAAGATTCTTGAGGATCTTAGTCCACTTCTTCTTGTTGAAATCTTCTCGCCATTCCTTCGCAAGAGAGAAAAACCTCCCAAGAATATACCAGGTAAAACTTTTCTCAGTGTATCCCAAAAATGACTTTGGATCCAAACCTGAAGTAACTAAGCACAACCTCTAAAATGCCCCTCTTCATGCCTTCGGATACCGTTCAAAGAAATGAAGGTTTCAGTTAAGATTGCCGATACTGAGTCTGCCTTCCTCTTCAAGCGTTCAAATAAATCCAAAATGGCTACATCAATATTGCTCAAAACTCTCAGAAAATTGATCAAACCACATATCCCTAAGGCAAACAAGTCCAATTTTATAACCTCATCTGGGTGTGTAGGTATTATATCTCGAATGCATTCCCATGAAAAAGCAGTATTGTCCCCTAATTCTTGAATCAAACCTTTCACCCAATATTTACTCATTTCAGCTATGTCCTTGAGCTTGGCGGGATAATTCTGAGATTTCGGATGTTTAGCATAAATCTAATCTTTGTTAACATTTTTATGATTAAGTAGTGCCATATATTCTTCGATTGTAGGCATCATGTCCTCCCCATTAAAAGTAAAACAACAAAAGGTAGGGTTCCAAAATTGAAATAAGGCTCGAAACAGGGGTTCATTAATCCTAACGTACATCAAATCGGCTATATCCCCATAGTTATCATAGAACAAATGCTTCAACCTCCAATCCCAACTTTCCCATATCTCTTTTAGTTCATGAAGATCACTTTGTTGTAGGCTCATATAAGTATATCCTGATACTATGCGTTCACTCGGCAAGTTGTCGCCTTGAATCATTTGGTTGCTTTCGGACCAATGTCGGACTTGTGAGTTGATTTCCTCTTCCGTAAGATACCTCCCATCCATAATGAAAGATCTCTAATTGGGCAAACAACTTTGAATCAACACCTTTATGTCATGTAATGTAGATGCAACAAAATATATGCAAAAGCAAAAACAAAACACAAAAGAATAAGTTAGTACCGAATAAAATAAATAAATGAAGCAAAAAAGCGGGAAGATTAAACAAACAAAGCAAGAATTAAACCTACTTTGCATCCTATCTAGACACTTAGGTTATCCGCATGGCTCTAAGAGGGGTGGGCATTCTATATTCTCTACATGCAGTTTTGGTACTAAATTGTCCTCGCTGTCTCCTACTAAGGGTAGCAAGGCCCCCGATCATCACCCATTATAGGCTCATTTCAATCGAGTTCAATTCAGGGGACCCATTCGCTATGTCCATATGGGGAAATGATATTCCCGTGAAAACATAGGGTACTCGAGCCCTGAAGGTACTTACTAGGCCTATACGGAGGAACAATATCCCCATGAAAGCACTAGCGGTTCCCCCCTTCCCACTTAAAAGGACGAGTTTATATGTCAAATTTTAAATGCGTTAAAATAAACTCACATTTATAAACAAATATCAACTTAATTGTCACTTTAACTCACAACTTCCAATATTAAATAAGCGGTAAATTTTCTTTTTGGCTTGACTCTTTTTGTAAAAACAATAGTTCTATCTTCTCAGTGGAGTCGCCATGTTGTAGCGACCTTTTAAAAGACACTTTAAAGTTCGAGGGGTTCCCACTTTTATTGAAAACATTTATTAAAAGGGGGAATTTCTTTAAAATCGTGTTCTTAAATGAAAACTTAGAGTCACCACCGGTCACTTGGTTAGGTAGACCAGACACCTAAAAACAAAACCAGAGATTCGAATGGGTTCAGGAGTCGGTTACGACTGGGGAAGGTTTCGTACCCTCACTAAGCCCAAACTTGGTACCAAATGAATTACCACTTTGTTAATATTGAACTTTGCGAGTTAAAGTGACGATTAAATCAAAATTCGGTTGTACATGTGAGTAGATTTTAAGGGGCCTATTATTCGAGAGTAAACAAAAAAACCATCACCACTACAACTGGTATTAGCCACGTTTATTCCCGAATAAAAGGGCACCACATTAGCAATTTGTATTCTGGATGCAGGATATAACAACATGGCAAATATAAAGGCATGAAATAAATGAATAAACAAAGGATTCAAACATCAAATATTAAAACACTAAACCATATGAAAACTATACTATATACATATAAAAAGGTACTATACATATATATCTATAAATATATATACATATAAATATATATAAAAAGTTAGGTTTTGGCAGTAGCCATATTTATATATTTACTTTTAAACTATATATATAATATGCATAAAACATATAATATATATACATATATACCATATATTATATTACATATACTATATAAAAAAACATTTATAATATATATATATATCAACCATATATCATATACTATATAAAAACCATATATTATATACTATATAATATATACATACCAAACCACATTATGCACATATGCACATCATAACAAGGTAAGAATACTAATTTTAACAGTAAATGGGACTGGAAATTAAATATGCATGAAAAGGGGTAAACAAAGGGATTTCTTCACTGAATTTAGGACTAGATCAAACAAAAACTGAAACTTTGAGGACCCAAAAGGGTATTTTACCATTTAAAAAACAAATTATGCTAAAAAGGGACTAGATTGAAAAACACTTTAAAACGTTAAGGACTGCAGCCGTGGTTTTAAAACACGGGAGGGGCGCGCGTGTGAATATGGGGAGGCGGAAGGTTTTAAAACATAAATAACCTTTTTTTAAAATCAAGTATAAAACTCAATTTTTTTCTAAAAATAAAAAAAATTCATTCTTTTCAATAACTCAGATAACCATCCCCCTATTCTCTCAATCTTTGACGAATGTCGTCGTTCATCGATGCAAAAACCCAAAAACCACCGCCTTTCCACCACGTCGGCCAGTGAACCCTAAAACCAATCAAAACAACTGGTTTTCTCAGTTTAAAATCAGATTCGTCATTCTTTTTGCTAAAAAAACAATAAAGCCCATTCCTTTTTATAAAAATAGAAACAAACCCTAAACCCAATTTTTTAAAAAAAACCCTCTCTTTCAACGTCTGCCTATGCACCGATTCACCATGCACAGCCTCAAGGAGGCTAGGAGACTTGTCATCAGCGGGGAAAGGCAACGGATCGAGGGAAGATGAACCGTCACGAAGGTAAAGAAAAATGAAACCTTAATTTTTATTTGCTATGATGCTTCGAAAAGAAAGAAAGAGAAGAGATACCTCTGGAATTTGGAGGCTTTTTGCTTTCTATTGCTTGATAATCCAAAATCATTTCTTTACAATATTCTAGGGTTTCGTATATATACCTTGAAAATTACATGAATAAAAAAAGGAAAACGAAATGCTAAAATCGTCTATTGGCTGCCTTTGTTGTTTCTAGCATTTTTTGCATTTATGAAATTGTTGGCTAATCCCCTAAATTTGTTGGTAATACATCTGACATTGTTCTTTGTGTTTCCTTGTATGTTGTGGCCGGACGCTGAGAGGAGGGGACCAGAGGGAGAACCGCCTCTGTACACTACGTGGAGCCAAATATAAGGGTTCCGGTTGATCAAGGATAGATAGATAGCTCGGACTCGATTCTTGATTGGATGGATAGAACGCCTGCATGAGTATCTGAAAGGTCATAAGAAAGTTGAAGCAACGTCTGTGAGCTTCACGCGGGCGTGGGGCAGCCAAGGGACTGCACGTACGGCACGTGTTGAAGCTGAAGAGATGCCCTCGCTAGAATCTAGACCGTCAGATCTGATTTAGATTTGATGGTTGTGGTGAGCGGTTTCGCCAAAAGACAAGGCATATTAGATTTTTTATTATTGGGCCTAAAACTGGCCACTAATGTAATATTTTTTTGGGTTTTAGACTATGTAAATGGACTTAATATTTTAATGGACTGTTTATAAAAATAATGGGCTATTTATTGAAATGTATATCTTCTTTTTCTTTCATTTCCATGACCAACAATAATATATATTAATAGTAATGTAACATAATGGTATTAATAGAAAATGATATCGGTAGTAATAATAAGAACAATAACGAACCAATAATAATATATATAAAGTAACATGAATAATAAAATGAATATATTATATTCCGGACAAAATTAGTGATTACAAAGCCAAACGTAGACAGTCTCGCCTCATGTGATTACGCGATCCACAAATCCAACAGAAATTACATATTTCTCTAGCCTAGGCATCCTGACCCTCCGACCCTCGTCCAACACTACCTCTACCTCGCCTCCGCTTTAAGCGATACCTTTTATAATGATGGTTCTTAAACTGACCACCACCGAAACTAGAGTCCGCAACTCTCTTGCTAGAGTCCATAACCTCCCACATGAAATGATAAACCCAGGTTCTACTTAATATCCTTCGCCCGTGAAACCAACACGTCGAAATCGGTGTAGCTAGAAAGCCAACATATATGTTTTAACATCCTATACCAATCCGTCACAACAATGCCTCTCATCTAGTACTAGTTCAGGAACATACTGACTCAACTGAAAAAACTGAATCTCATACTCCGCCATAGACATACTACCATGAACTAAAGCCATGAACTCACGTTTCTTTTCATCCAAGTATCTAACTCCCAGACACTTCTTCATAAAAATAGTCCAAAAAAATTCTCAGGTCATATCACCGGGTTCCATTTCCGGAGTCACGATAGTCCACCAACTATACGCGTCTTCTTAAAAATAGTCCAAAAGAATTCCTAGCTTACAGGCATCGTTGCACACCATCTGTACCAAAATCTGATCAGTATTGTCCATCCACTCCTCGGATCCCTCGGGAGCCAACCCACGAAACTCAACTCCTTCTAGAATATGCAAACGTTCCAACGGTAACCCCATTTGCCCAGCAGCTGGTACAAGCACGTACACCCCAGCAACATCAGCTTGAAAAGATCTGATCATCGCTTGTATCAAAGGCGCCATATCATCCAACACTGGTCCAGCCGACGCATGTGGTACTTGCTCCACTCCCACATGTAGACTAGGCAGAGGGGGTGGCAATCCTCTTGGAGGTATAATATTCTTCTGATTTTCCTGCCCAACAGCAGCAGCAATCGTGCCAGACCTTAACTTTTTCCTCAGTCCCGTTGTGCTAAAATATCTAAAGCATGACAATTTTACCGAAACAAAAAATAATCAGGTCAGCTTCAAGCAAGAATCCAAGACTTCCATTTCAAAATTAAAACATTACAGACTATATTAATAAGGCAATGTGTCCCACCAATATCCCCCAACATGGCATATGTCAACCGACGGACAAATAAGCATTCACCGTGCATAGCAAACAACATTAATCAATCAATAACAACATTCCAACAATCATAATCATATCCCACTTATAGCAAACTTGGCTCTAATACCACCAAATATAACCCACTCGACCCAGCCTAGACACTAGACTGAACTGAGCGAGCTACATTGGGTTTTGCCGAAACAAAACCTAAAGCGATTAACTAAACTTAGGTTCATTTTTTCTTTCTTTTTATCTCTAGATGCAACATTATAACCTAAGGTGTGCATGCTGGCAGTGGTTGAAATCTCAACTAAATCGGGCGTCGATTAGACATCCAATTGAACACATTGGCAATTGAAGGACTAAATTGCAAATTTGGAAAGTTAAAAGGACTTAATTAAAATTCAAGTTACCAAACCTCAATTAATTAGATTGCATGCTTGCTTGCCAAATTTCAGCTCAAAAGGGTACTCCAAACTTATTTAATTGCATACATAAGATCCAGGGACCAAAATAGAAGAATCTCTAAACATAAAACCTCCATATCTAACATAACGGCTAGCCATTCCGATACGGTTCCTAGGCGTATCGGTATGTGGGCTACACAAAGCAAAACCAAAATCTAGTGGCAAAAGGGTGTACCGATACACATCCTCGTGTACTGATACGAGGCCACCAAATGTACATACATGTACCGATACGGAGCTCCACGTTTCGGTATGTCTGGTCCTGTAATGTCTAAAATTGCTGGTTTTTCACTCGAACAAGGATTCAAACATGCTTCAACAAGCCAAATACATGTACACCACTTAACTAAGGACCAAACCATGCCAGAACATTAAGGAAACATGATCAAAACATAACCACGTACTTCAATCAAGAATCTAGAGGCATGCTCATAAAAGCTCACCCATCCAAAACTCAAAACATAAATCTGCATCAACACCAATCACATAAAGCCTCATACCACACCACAACAACATTACAAACTTGCACAAATAATGAGTTTAGCAAATAACCCTCCCAAACAACAACAATGAACCGCATTGCCTTTATTACTATTGGTCTAGTTCAAAAACCATACTTTTGAATTATTCAAGTCCTTGGAAATCCCCTCGCTTGCTCATTGCCTCCAACCTTTAATTCTCTACATTGATGGACAAAGAGAACGTAAGCACACAAGTCTTAGTGAGGAGTACTAAAAAACACAACACCGTCAATACAATTAAAATCGGATTCCAACTCTCATGAGTTTAACATTTTAAAACCACTTTTCAAAACATCATGCCTTTCAAACTATGCACTTAACATTTCTAAAACATGTATATTAAACCATATGCAACATGTATTATGGATCAACAGCAAAATCTCATTTGCTAACCCTCAATTTAAGCTTTCTCATGCATAATACCCATATGCAAGGCTTAAAGAGTAAATATGTATAAATCAACATTATACAACAACATCCATCAACATGATACATTATCAATTATATTGGCTTTCAAGTGATCATAAACCAAGTTCCACTTTACAAAATATTACATCAGATACACGGATTCAACAAGTGTCCTTTCAACACTTCATGCCATCTCAACCAAAATTCAAGGTACAATCACAACCAAGTACAATCACAACCCAATTATTAATTAGATGCATAATCCACTAACGGGAGTTTTTGGTACCATATAACCTATCAACCGATAGGGTACTCGTGGTGGAATATTCGGTACACATAAACCCCTTAACACCCGAAGCGACTTTTTATAGTGCACTATCAATCCTATGGCCAGCCAACTATATCCGATAACATTTTAAACCATATCACTTGTCAATATAATCCATTATTAACCATATACCTCACTGTTTATATATGTAACTTCAAAACCATTTTCAATGCATCATACCATGCATTAGCAAGCATTTTGCATAATTAAATAGATCATTTCCCAATGCATCCATCATCAATATATGATCAAAAACATTATAAAGCATACTTTAAAACATGCTTAAACAGTAGGTACCATGCAATTAAAAACAAGTGCATAAAAACAAATTCGCTAAAGCACGACCGAGGGAGAAATCTCATCATACTTACTTCCGATTTTAAATCAGCATTTCAAGATAAATTTAAACTCCCAAAATAACCCTTAAACCATTTCAAAGCTGAAATCTAAGTTTTCACTCACCTACTTCGCAAAATCTCATTCGCTGACGCGAACTACTCCTCCAAAGCTTTTGGCACGGAGCTGCAAGCTTGAGGATCAGCCTCCCATAATTTAACCAAACAAAAAAAAGGATTCAATGCATCAAAATGCATTCATAAACCCAGCAACAACAATTCACAACAATCCTTCTCAAACTCTAACCGAAACCCCTTAACAACAACTGAAAATAACATCAAACACCTTCCAAACTTAAACCCAGCCAAAACCTAATGGTTTAATCCATCAATTATCTTTAATTAACATCCAAAAACAACCTAACATCATCCTTATACTTCCAGCATTCATTAAACACCTTTAACTCGCCAAAAACACAACACTAGCAACCTAAGAAATTAGAAATTCACTTAGTTATGGGATTCTAATGTTAAAACCAACTTATTAACATTATAAAACATCAAAATCATGATTATAACCAATCAATAACTCCACAAAACAAATCCGAAACGAAAATCACTTAATCTCATCAATCAAACGTTGACTTACCCAATTTCCACAATTAAATCATTAAGACTCATTAGAAAACATTAATCAAGGATCAAATACTTAGAAATTTCAATAAAGAACAATTCATTAGAGGACAAGAATGAACCTTACATCTAATGAGTGAATTTTCCCTAAATTAGATGTTTACTCTTGAAAATCAAAGAAAGACAATGAGATTTTGGAAAACAAGATTGAAGAATCCATTAGAAATCAAAAGTTTAAGAAATTAGGGAAATATTGCCCTTGAAATTTTACTTAGGGAAATGAGATTTTTTAATCTTTTTTATAAATTATGGCAAATTGGACGGTGGAGGTGGAAGACGCCGCCTGTAGGTAACGTCTTAAGTTTTTTTTAACATTTTTATAGGTAGAAAACGCCACCTGCAAGTGGCGTCATGTGTTTGTTTAATATTTTTTTACAATGTAAGGAATTCAGTACATGACAGTTTTAGGGAAAAATAATTAAAAAACATCGGAACGCCACTTGCAAGTGACATCTTCACCTCTACTATTCAATTTGCTATAAATTCTTAAATATATTTTTGAATGTCCTTTATTTCCCTAAATTTAATCCTTAAACACCTTATATATCCAACGAAGCCTTTAAAAGAAGAAAGAAATAAACAAAAAAAGGGTTAAATACTTGTTTCATATATATAGATTATACTCAATTTTTTAATGTTATACAAATATTTTTTTTATTAATTATATACTTGAATTTTTGTTGTTGTTGACGAGCTTGTCCATTTTTATGATGGAATTTAATGTAGACTTCGTGAATCAGACATGAATCAGGCAAAATTGACACGTTATATTTTAAAAACGGTTTAAGGGATGATTTTGTCCTTGTAGTAATCTCAAATTAACAATGTTGTTCCTCTTTTTTAATTTCATCAATTTAGCCCTTAAATTTATGAATTGCATCAATTTTATCCTTTGAACATTGACTAACAGAACCGTTGTCACCGGTCACCCTTTACCATGTTAGACACTACATCGTTAAATAATAAACAATGTCTGAGTTATCATGTCTACGCCTCTTTTTTAATAAATTAATATCATCAAATAAGATGACGATAAGTTTATTTTGACGACATGACATTACATTTGACTCGTCATCATCAACGTGACAAGATAGTTTACGATAATGACTGATGTAGAAGCAAATAACATCCACATAATTTAAATAATTTGTTAGTTAATGATAAATTAAGGAAAAAAATATGATAAATTAAAAACTTTGAGGCATATTTTCTATGGGTGAAGGTGGAGATTCGAATAATAAAATTAAGGCTTCATATTTTACTCAATGAGACATTTGCAATGATATCTCATATGCTCATAAAAGGTGAGTGATGAATGAGAAATTGGTGCTTAAAGTTGGCTAATTATGAATTGCGTTAAGGAAAAAGGAAAAGCTTATATCCCACATGAGTGAGTGGGGTACCAAGTGTGAGATATGTTTATATACAAGATCCAACTTAATAATTATTGAATGATTTAAGCTAATATGATGTGAGTGATGTGAATATTTGAATTGATTGGGCCTTTCGTGGGCTTGTAGGCATTTTAACCTACTAAGAAATAATCTTTCTTTAAATATAACATTTTTAACATCTCAAATAAAACGATAAAGATAAGATATCATCTTTAAATTTGTATATTATTTTTTTGAATATTCTTAAATTAAAAGGATAAATATATGATAAGACATTATCTTTTAGTTCAGATATTATTGTGATAATGCTATTTAATTAATGAATTTTATTTCAAATAAAATTTAGATAATTCACAAATTTTATTTCTAATAAAACTCCTACCCCTACAAGGTTTAACACAATAAAAACACAAATTTTTCTACTATTTTTACTTTGTGATTTTCAAAAGTTTTTTTCGGTGATAGAGAAAAACGAGGTTACGGTTTGATGATCACTGTAGACATGCTACTGTTGTACTCGTTCTGTTGTTGTATTCAGGAAGATATGTTTCTCAAGCACTATAGGAGCGGGCGAATATGTATTAAGGAAACTGTAATTTTACAGGTCTCAACAAACCTGTTCATTTGAATTGCTGCCCGAATACAAATAAGCGGTTTTGATTTACTGCTTTAATATTCAATTTCTTATTCAAATATTGTTGTATTTAATTTTATGATTTGTTTAATTTATCAATAATAAAATCAATATTTATTTTATTTTTACTGTTTTATAATTCTTGGATTATTAGCGTTTTTTTAACTATCTAGATAAACTCGTTTGAGTTTAATCACCCCCCCCCCCCAAAAAAAAAAAACAGATTACCGTGTATAATTTATAGTAAATACTGATATTTTGATTTGTAACGGTCTAGAAAATCAAATTAATGCGTAGGTGGTGTATGCGACAGATGCTCATGCTAGGTCATTGTGATAGATAGTTAAAAGAAAAAAAAAGGATCATATATGTTTTGCTATAGTAAATGCTTTAAAGCTTTATTAGTTATACCGTGCTTTACATTAAGCCACAAGATTCCATAAAGTAAAGTTGGCATTTAAAGAATCAATGTGATTCTATCTAAATCATGATATTATTATTATTATTAATAAGGTAAATCTTTAAATCAACATGATATTATTATTATGGAATTATTAAATGCAATAATTATTATTGTTTGTGTTTTAGAAATACTATGGATTTTTTTATACTAATAATTTATTTTCAAAAATTTATAGAGACGAATAGGATATTCAGACGAAATCTTGATCTGTTTGAAAACTAAGATCTCGCAAAAAAATTGGTTCATGATTTAATTCATGTCGATTCAACGATTTCACTGAATCTTCTTTTCCAAACAAGAATCAACGAAACCCTTATTGGTTTGTAAACCGAGATCTCGTAAATAATTTGTTTCGAAATTTAATTCATGTAGTTTTTACGAGTTTGCTTGATCTCTTTCTTAAACAAGAGACAATCTAAATAAATTTGGCTTATTCAAATTTTGCTGTGGACAAATATGTTTTAACAGAAATTGTAATCGAAAGTAACATTGGTTACTGAGTCTGCTCAACAGAATCTAGAGCCTTGATTCCCACCAAGGTCTTGAACCAAAGCATGGGAAAATTTGTTTTTCTATGTCAAAATTACATTCTCAAAGCCTAGTCTGCTGCACGTTATGGAGTGTACAATGTTTAAAAATGACTAAAGAATTGTGAGGATTGTTGAACCATAAGTACAAAATAAAAGATGTCGGTACTAAGAAATTCTTAGTTATCAAACTCTTAATTTTGTGATGATTGATTCCAAATTGTTGTGAATCGAAGGCAATGACTTTAACTAATCACTCACGATATTCTCGTAAAAAGAATGATTATACGTGAATCTGTTCAGGTGTTAGTCATTTGAAAAGCTAACCCATATTTAGAACGACTTCAAGAACCAGTCTAACCATAGGTGAACGAAAGTTTGCATAATGATATCCTAAAATTTTCAAAGGTGTTGTTCCGTTTCAGGTTTTTACTAAACCACCACGAGGGACTCAATTGGGTTACTCAACTCATGGCCAAAATACTTTTTGACTTGATATTAATATTCGTTCTCTCTATAGCATTTGCAATTCGAGGACGAATTGCCTTAAAGAGGGAGGGAATGATGTGAGCACGGCTACGAGCTTTGCAAGGTTCTCATTCCCACCTAGTTTAGCCCAAACCACATTCATTTTCATAAAATCTATTAAGTTCAAATATTCAATATGGATAAATAGTTAAAAATGTTACATGAGATCTCCATTTAAAATACATAATGAAAAGCATTCAACTCACGACTTAAAATTCGAAATAAAAGTTACAATGCAAAACATAGGGTCATACGAATACATGGCCCCAAAAATCCAAGTATTGTACTCAGAAACAAGTCGATGCTGAAGTCCTTCTCTGATGGTGCTCCAAAAATGCATGCCAACCTACTAACATGTGAACAAAAACAACAATTTCGAACGTTGAGCTAACGAAGCTTAGGGGATACAGTTCCACTCAACCATGATTCATGAAAATCATAAATATGAGCACATAGCTAAAGATGATACCATGGCAATACAATAACATGTGGCGTTATCTCCAGCTGCCTAAACACAACAAACAACAAGGGATGCACTAATCTCACAAAGCACATATACATAATACCAAACAAACTTGGAGTGAGGCTCCGTGTCATACAACCTCATGAACGCATATTCGGAATCTTATCTCAAAGTATTGCAACACGCTCTCTGGGTATCCGGATCCCAACAACCAAGGTGACTCCACCACGCATGTGCCCTTACATGGCACACAACCATACTCGATCCACCGAGGATCCCTATTATTACTATTACAATCAAGTCACTCAAGGTTTTACCACGTTATTACACATTATGCTCGTATAAGAGGGTTAAATATTGGTTTCTCAGTTTTACCATTTATTATACCACAATAGAAGCCCATTGGCCCATAGTCCTCGAACTATAAGCCTCTCAAACTCAAAATGCATTTTTCAGACAGATTGCCCAGTAGGTATTGATACCCACCAATGTGTACCAATACGCCTTTCTAGGTACCAATACCCACCCTATGCGTACCGATACTCAACTTTATATGAAAAAAGGTTTAACCAGCAATCTCGTACTGGTAGGGCCATGTACTAATACCCCTTCAGCACCGATATGCTCCCAAGCGTACTAGTACACTTTTTTGCTACTAGAATTCTAATGAAACATGGGGTGCTGATACCCACCTTGCCACACCTTGAAAACCGGTATAGTCAGAATTAGGTTTCGGTGATAAGAAATTTTATACTGACTAAGCCTAAATGAAATAATTGTCAAGTTTTGTACCCAATTTTGATGTAATGAAAGTTATTTGGGCTTAATTGAAATCGTTGGACCTTTTTACAAGGAATAGAAGGTAGGGGGTTTTGTTGGGAATGCTAGAAATGTTGAATCTGGGCAAGGCGTATTGATATGGTAGGATCTGTATCGATACGACCTAACTATTTTAACTAAATTACCCAATTCAGTCTAGCCAAATCGATATGGCCATAAGGTGTATCGATACGGGTCTCTGTCCAAATCGATTTAGTGACCAAATTATAAAGTTTAGAAGTAGGGGATGACTCACCTACTTGCTTGCTACCCCTTTCACGTGGATTAACTCAAAAAAGATGGTGAATGGCCATCAATTGCCTTAAAATTGTGAAAGACGTGAATTGATGGAAAATAATTGATTAATCAAACCCTTGCCCAAAAGAAACCTCCTCATTGATTGAATAGGAGGTGGAAAAGTAATTAGGGGAAATTGGATGGTTTGAAAATGAATAAGGAAAGCCTCATACCTTTTGTTTTGCCTTTACCGAAGTTAAATCCCATCTTTGCCTCCAAACAAGCATGCACCCCCATTGTTGTCTTCCTCTTCAAGCTCAAGCAAGCACCTCAATCCAATCCTTAATTTTTGCTTGATTTTAATACACCAATTGAAAGCTTGTAACTCGATAAGTAAAACCTCTATGTTAATTTGACGATTCCATCAATCCTTAGAGTTTAATTTCAAGATTTAATCCTTGAATGTTCAAGATAAGCACATGTGTTAGGAAGCCAATTTCCTTATTTTGATGCTTTCTATAAGCTTTGGTAAGCTTGAAAACAATGGTGATTCATTGGTTTTGATTCTAATGCAATCCTTTAATTTTGGACTAGCTCAAGAAGTGGAGAAAGACCTCTCGTCATCCCCAACAAAAGCTAGGCACAAAAGAGTTGAAATCTGAGAGCTTTGAAAGCTTTGAAATCGAGGTGAGTGTAGTTGTGTCAAGGGATAGGCTAGGTTCCATCCCGTTGCATTATTTTGTGCTTAAAGTTTGCATTTTTGCTTAAGGGCTCAAGTAAAGCAAACATATGTAGATTCTAATGGTAAGTCCTCAATATCACTTTGTCATATCCCTAAAGCTAGCCTAGTCAGAATTTGGTTTCGGTGACCATAAATTTTGTAGCAGATATACTCAGAAATATAATCTCTAAATCCTTGTACCCAATTTTGTAGCAATGGAAGTTAGTTGAACTTAATTTGAGTTATGGGGACCTTCTTGTAAGAAATTCAAAGTTGAAAATGTTGAATTTGGGCTTGGCGTATCGATACGGCAAGACCGGTATCGATACAGTTTGAACTAGGCATTTTGATACAGCAAGACCTGTATCGATACGACCTAACTACCATAACAAACTTACCTATTTTAGATTAGCCGTATCGTTACGGCTATAAGGTGTATCAATACGAGTCCCCTGTTCGAAGTTGTTTTAATAGCCAAATTAAAAGAAATGGAAAGCAAGGTGCTGATTCACCTCTTTGCCTGCCTACCCCACGTGATTGGGTCACCTTTTGTGCTGAAGAGATGATAGCTTGATATATTTAATGATAGCTTGATATATTTAATTCATGAAATAATATTGAATTGGGTTTAGCAAACCCTCAAAGGTGCGTAAGCCTCTTATTGGTTGTTAAGAAGGTGGGGAAATAATTAAGTTTGGCTTTCTTAGAATAGATAAAAGAAAGAAAGCCTTGGTCTTGTCATGCAACTCCCGAAAGCTAAACTCACCCTTTGCCATCCAACAAGCAAGCACCACCATTGTTGTCTTCAACTCGATCTAATCAAGCACCTCGATTCAATCCTCAACTTTTGATCGATTTCAATATGTCATTTGAAAGCCTATAACTCGGTGAGTAAAACCCCCTTATCGATTCAACGATTCCTTTGATCTTTAAGAAGTAATTTCAAGAATTAGGCTTTTGATTATCCAAGTCAAGCCCATGTGTTAGTAGGCTAATTTCCTTATTTTGATGTTGTCTACAAGCTTCGGTAAGCTTTAAAAACGTTTTTGGATCCTTAGTTTAAATTCTAAAGCAACTCTTAATTTCGTGCTAGCTTAAGAAATGGAGAAGGACCCCTCGTCATCTCCAACAAAATCTAGGCATCAAGGAGTCGTAATATGAGAACCTTGAAAGCTTTGGAGTCAATGTCAATGTAGTCGTGTCAAGATATAAGTAAGGTGCCATCCTGTTGCATTCGTTTTACGTTATAATTTGCATTTTGTTTAAGGGCTCAAGTAGAGAAAGCTTGTGTGGATGCTAATGATAAACATGGTAAGTTTCCGACATGCATTAATATTTGTAAGTCTATATAGGACACTAGAACTTTTCAATATGTGAATTTGATATGAATATGCTATGCTATGATATGTGGAGCTAAGGCTCAATTTGACGTCCGATATGATATAGCTTATGAGCATAAAGGTAAGATTATGTTGTGATATGTGATCTGAAAGGTAAGAATTATAATAAAATATGTGACCTTGGACATTTGTGGAAATTGGATACAATTGGCATGCCATAGGGTTATTTGAGCTCACCAAGTAAGAGATTGGACTGCGGTCCGTGGGCTACGGCCTATATGTGAGGGAGATAAGGATGGTTTGTGTAAGGGATATTTTTCGAAGCTACAGCTCAAGGCTATGGCCTATTTCCGATATGTGTGGTGTACAGGGGAACCCGTGTATCCATTGGTTACCATGTCCAAGGAAATGATATGTTTATATGATTTACAATTGCTACATAAAATATTGACCATTGATTTGAACATGTTCTTATATGATTGATGTTATATAAATTGTTAACCAAGCATGCCTATATGTCATTCATGTATTTGATGAATTTATTGTGCATTTGTTATGACTACCTCACTAGGCTCTATAAGCCTAACATTCGTGTGTCTCATGCATTTCAGGATCTTGAAGTATTCTGAGCTCCGATCGTGTAGTTGCGGTTGCAAGTAACTTCCACCGATCATATGTATGCTTTCAGGTAGCACTTTCCAACCCAGTTCTCTACCACATCGGGAAGGGGTTGTTACATTTGTGGTATCAGAGTTAGAGTTTAGTTGATTCTAGGACTAAACTGAGGCTTATCACGAGTCTGTATGTGCATATGCCACCTAGGAGTTTATTTGTATATGTTATCCGTGACTTGCAACTTACACGATTTAAATTCTTTCTGAATAATTAGATCAAAAATGTTTGCACCTATTGATAGGCGTGCCGTAAATGAATTGTACCCTAATTCCTTTTCAACACAAGGGGACAATCTGAGGGCAGAAGTAAGGCCTGATCAAGTGGGACAGAACGACCCACCTCATCCTCCTCCGATGCCTCTCGCTCAGTTGGAGTATCTAATGTCAATGGCTGAAATAATTAAACAAGTGCTCGTGTCTCTTAGGCAAGAGCCGCCACCGCAGCCTGCTGAAGTCCCTCCATCTGCTTCCAAATCCCCTGTTGACAAGCTCTGCCAGTATCTAGTTTACACCTTCACTGGGCATGACCTGGATAATCCTGAGATAGCAGAGTATTGGCTGGAGAAAGCTCTTAAAGTCCTGAATAAGCAGATGAAGTGCCCTGAAGAGCACAAGCTAGAGTGTGCTCTGGCACTATTTTATAAGAAGCTCAAAGTTGGTGGGACACTGTGACCTTCACGTTACCTGAGCATCAAATTACGTGTGGTTTCTTCCTTCAAGAGTTTCGCAAGAAGTATGTTAGTGACCACTATCTTGCTGAAAGACGTAAGAAGTTCTCCATCTGAAACAAGGAGGAAGGCTTGTGGAGCAGTATATCCACGATTTCTGCAAGTATGCGAGGTATGGTGCTGAGATCATACGTAAGGAAAAGGAGAAGTGCAGAATATTCATTGATGGCCTCTATGATAAACTCCGCCCTCTCTTCACTACCTTGGAGATAGAGGATTTCCAAACCTTGGTTAACCAAGCCATTGCTACTGAAGCTTCCCAGAAGGCTTATAAAAGAAAGAAGTAGAACCAATCTAGATCCGACAAGAGATTCTGAGACGATTCTAGACCTTTTATGCCTCAGAAGAAAGGTAGACAATGGGACCAGAAGTCCCAATCTCTAGGACATCTGTTGCTCGTACAACTTCAGCTGATAGTACGGGCGGTTTCGAAAGAGGTTTAAAGCTTCCCTTGTGTAACTTTTGTCAGAAGAGGCACCCGGGTCAGTGCCGTAGATAGTCAGGATCTTGTTACCTTTGCGGTGAGTCTGGCCACTTCATCAGGCAGTGTTCGCAGAATCCAAATGCTTCTACCCTTGTGACTTTTCAGAATAATTCTGCTAAGAGAAGAGAAGCAAAACAAGTGCAGTCTGGATCAGGGAGGAGACCTCGCGACACTAACACTCCTTTAGTTGGATGTGATCCTCAGACCTCAGCCCAGATGTATCATGTTCAAGTTTGAGAGCAAGAGGATGATCCTGATGTGATAGAAGGTATGGTGGAATTATGTTCCGATCTTGTTTATGCTTTGGTAGATCCAGGGTCTACGCATTCCTTCATTAGTGAACTGTTGATTGAAAAATATGCTCTAGAATCTGAGCTAGTTACTCTGAGATTGTTGTCTGTAACCCACTATGAGATAGTGTGGTTATTCGGTTGGTTTGTAAAGCTTATTCTCTGAGGATCCAAGGGATCCCATTTTTGGCCAATTTGATGGACTTGCCTTTCCATAAGTTTGATCTCATCTTAGGCCTTGATTGGCTAGCTGAGCATGAAGCTTGGGTAGACTGTTCAAAGATGAAGTTGTATCTTCGTGGACTCGGCAAGGAAAGTATAACCTTAATAAAAGCCGAACCCGAGCCAAGTAAAACTATCTTGTGTGCCATAGAGTCTAAGGAAGATCTAAAGCTTGAGAATGTACCGGTGGTAAAAGAATTTCCTGATGTGTTTCTCGATAAACTTCCGAGACTCCCTCTAACTTGAGAAGTAGAATTTGGAATTGAAGTATGTTGAGTGGATCAAAAGAACGTAATTTGGCCAAGAGGGGGGTGAATTGGCTTTTTAAAAGTGGAGGTAGCAAATTGGAAATTGAAAGAATAAGGACAAAGCAAATTATAGTGTTTCAAGCTTCTAACAAGCTCTACATCCACCATCTTAACTCCCACTAAGGATTTTCAACAATCTCCACTAGATGTTCTTCCCCTTTTCTAGGCTTAGGAGGTAACCTTTACAATCGGTTAATCTTTCTACCCAAAGATTAACCCAAAAGGCTCTCTTTACAAAGAAGTTTTTGGCAAATAAAATATATCTCTCACAAGACTGAATATTGCCCAATTTACAATCAAACACTCCCCAAACTTGAAATAAAGATTTACAATGAAGATTATGAACAAGTTGGGTACAAGGATTTGACTCTATAAAGCACAATGGTTTTGATAATTGCTTGGATGTTGCATGTAAGTTCTATAGTTGTTGATGGTGCTTTGGAGGCTTGCTTTTATACCCTTGCATTGAATTCTAGCCGTTTGGGTGGTTGAGATCATTAATCTAGCCGTTGGGATGCATTTTTGGTGCAATAAATGCTCTTCAACTGCCCAGCGTATTGGTACCCTCGTCAATATATCGATACTTGTCTATAAGAAGAAAGAGACATTGTGCATAAAATAGAAGGGGCGTATCGATACGCGGGAAGGTGTATCAGTACGGTTATAGTGTAAAAATAGGGGCGTATTGGTACGCTATGGCCATATTGATATGGATTTTGCTCACTGGAATCCTAGGTGAAGTTTTGACAAAAAGTGTATCGATACGCTATATGGGCATATCGATACGGTCCAACGACCATTTGAAAATGTCTGGTTCCCCATAACTGACACTAACGGGTATTTTCATTAAATGAAAAGATCTTCTGAATGAAACTAAACCGTATCGATACGGTTGATACCGTATTGGTACGCTATGCCTTTAAAATATATTTATTTTCAAACCGTATCGATACGGTATCAACTGTATCGGTACACTTTAGGCAATTAAAATTCTAGTAACGTAAAGTTGTATCGATGCGGCTAGAGGGTATCGATACACCTTAGCGTAAATGTCAAATTTGGCTTGAAAAACATAGAGAAAACTTATTTGGTTTGATTGTTTTGACTTAAGATCAGTTTTGATTCAAATAGCCTGTCAGTTTGTGAGACTTAAAAATACTTAAGGATTTATTTTCGTTTACAAATAGGTCCTTATACAAATTTGTTATATCAAAATCAAAGTAGGTTTTACAATCTCCCCCTTTTTGATATAACAAAACCAAAGTGAATTTTTAAGTATTTTTTAAAGCTTTAAAAAGTTTACTCCCCCTTAATTTAAAATAGATTTTCAAAACTTCAGAACTTTGTAAAAATTTAGGATTTTACACTTCTCCCCCTTTTTTGTTAGATCAAAACCAATGCATATAACAAAGGATGTAAACGAGATATAGAGCAATAAAGCCCAATGTAAAGCATAATCAAAGCAACATAATATCATTAAACTTCAAATATAATATCCAAAGCAACATAAGTTCAAAGTAAATTCAAACTTAAATTTAAAACAAACTAAACATAATCAAAGCACAGGGTTCTTAAAAAACAATAACATAGGTGCAAAATAATAAAAAACGTAAGATGAGATGATATGCAATGGATTGCACTAGAACTCGTCCCTATCATTGTTTCCATCATCTTCATCCATATCCTCTTTATCATCGTCATTGTGTTGCGGTGGAGGAGCGCGAGAATTATGCCAAACACCATAAAAAACGGTGAGAGAGACATCCATGGAGGCTTGTTGTTGCTCGATGGTGGTGACGGGTTGCTCAACAGAGGTGACTTTGTTCTCAATGACCCCAAGTCGTTCTCCCAAGGAGGTGAACCATGTATCAATAGCGATAAACCCCAAGTTCATGGTGGTATCTGTAGAGGCAATATTTGTGTGCAAGGATGTGAATTGCTCATTGAGATACATCATGAGGAGGAGGATTAGCCACATGAACCCAATCGTTGTTGATGAATTGGAATTTAGCACGAGCAAGAGAGTGTTCATCGATCGGTTTACCAAGAGGCGCAACAGCATCATGTGAACAATCGATCTCCAAGGAATGAAAGAGATGACTCAAAGCCGCGCCATAGTAGAAAGACTTAACTTGATCGGTGTGGCGGTGTTGGACAAGATATACCAAATCGGCAAACATAATTTGACAAAGGTTTGGGTGCTTACCCTCACGAAAACATCGAAGCCAAAAGGCATCAACTTGGCGGATGGTTGGGAATTTGCCACCGAAAGGACGAAGCCACCAAGAGATGATAAGATCAAAGATACGATCATGGGCATCTAAAACGGTTACGGAGCCAAGTTGACCATGTCCCAAGGAGTGTTCATCATCAATCCCAATATTTTTAAAACAAAAAACATTGCATAAAATTTCTTGATCAATTCGAAATTTCTTTCCCATCAAATAAGACTCAATGGCTATAACTTCGTTTATTTCAGAATCATGATGCAACAGACATTGGCATAAAAAATCAAAACAAGATTTTGATATAAAGACGGGTGTAAGTTTAAAAAAGGTAAGAATTTCCATTATTGCAACAACCCAAAGTATTTGAATTTAACCATTCTGAGTTTAGAAAAGGGATTGAAACAACTCGCTCATCCCGAATGATAAAGGCTTGATATTGTTTGTAATGGGCCAAAGCCTTAGGTGTTAGAAAACTATTTTGAATGATATAGCCAAGGTTTGGTTTAGAAATACCCATATTTTCGGTATTGGGACTTGATGAACTCGATGGTACCTCTTTTCTTTGTCTCTTTTTCAACCCCATTATAAGCCTGAAAACATCAAAAACATTCGAAAACAATGTATGCAATTATCATCAAATTCGATCCAATAAATATTCCAATAATTTAAGGTATTGCAAAAACACTATATTTTAGGTTTTAAAAATATATACAAGTATAAAAAATAATTTTTGGGAAAAATAAATTTGAAAACAGATTTGAAAAAATATACGATATAATTTTATATTCAAAACAAAATTTTTCAGATTTTAAAGAATTTTTACAAACACTTCAAAACCCATACTAAAAGGATATATTCTATACAAAAATCGATTAAAAACAACAAAGGAAAATAAACAAAAATTAAAAAGAAAAGAAAAGGGTTTTATACCTTGAGATAGGAAATTGGAAGAATGAAGGATGAACAATGCACAAAGTTGCTAGCAAAGCTTGAGCCTTGATGTTTTGATGAAAAACCCTCAAAAAATTTTAGGTTTGGTGTGATAAAACAATGAGATTAGATGGATTTTCGGTTAGGGTTTTTAGAGAAAAAGATATTTGAATTTAATTAAAGGAAATATGATCTTAAAGGTCCGATTTAAAAAGTCTACGTATACCGTATCGATACGTTGACTAGGCATATCGATACAGTTTTCAAACAGTATCGATACGCGTGACCATATTGATACAGTGCTGACTGTATCGTTGCCTATTTAAGACTTCATATCGATACTCTTATTGCCATATCGATACCCTTTGCCAGAAAATGTATTTTTGGACAAGAATAAGTCAAAAAATTTAACTTTGAGTGAGTCTAAATGCATGTGAATAATATATGAGCAAGATATATGGACAATAACAGATGCATACTCCCCTAGCAACAAGCATAGATGCAACAAGAAGCAAAAACACATAAGCATGAACATCATTCAAATTCAAGCAAGTTTTTGGCACTTAAGGGCTTTAAAAAGGTCAAGATAGGCTAGTTAGACCTAATTCTCTACTAAGAGTCCAAAAATGCTCTTTGTCTAATGGTTTTGTAAAGATATCTGCTGTTGGTTTGAGGTATCAACATACTCTAGAACAATATTATTCTTTAAGACATGATCCCTGACTAAATGATGTCTTATCTCTATATGCTTGGTTTTAGAATGTTGGATGGGATTCTTAGTGAGACATATGACACTAGTATTGTCACACTTAACGGGTATGGTATCTACTCCAACACCATAGTCTAAGAGTTGTTGCTTCATCCAAAAGACTTGAGCACAACAACTCCCTAAGGATATGTACTCCGCTTCGGTGGTAGATAAGGCTAAGCTATTTTGTTTCTTAGAGAACCAAGATATAAGCATACTACCTAGGTATTGGCATGTTTCGGAGGTACTTTCCCTATCTATCTTGCATCCCCATAATCTGCATCTGAATAAGCATGATGGTTGAAGGACGAGTCTCTAGGATACCAAAGACCTAAACAAGGTGTATCTCTACAATATCTAAAGATTCTCTTAATGGCTATAAGGTGTGATTCTCTAGGACTAGCTTGAAACCTAGCACACAAGCAAACACTAAACATGATATCGGGTCTACTTACGGTAAAGTAAATCAATGATCCAATCATAGAATGATAAAGCTTGGAATCGACATACTTACTTCTTTCATCTTTTTCAAGCTTAATTGATGAGCTTATAGGAGTGGCTTGAGGCTTTACATTCTCCAAGCCAAACTTCTTGAGCATATCCTTGATTTACTTAGCTTGATTGATGAAGATGCCATCCTTCATTTTCTTGATTTGGAGCCCCAAGAAAAATGAAAGCTCCCCCATCATGCTCATCTCAAACTCACCTTGCATCAACTTAGAAAATTCTTGGCAATAAAACTCATTAGTAGAACCAAAGATTATATCATCAACATAAATTTGAACTACTAAGATGTCATTGTCATTTCTTTTAATGAAAAGTGTAGTATCCACCTTGACTTTTTCAAAACCTTTTTCAACCAAAAGGTTTGAAAGCCTTTCATACCAAGCTGTAGGAGCTTGTTTCAAACCATATAAAGCTTTTGTTAATTTAAAAACATGGTTTAGAAAATTTGGATCTTCAAAACCCGATGTTTGTTCAACATACACTTCTTCATTAATAAAACCATTTAAAAATGCACTTTTAACATCCATTTGAAAAAGCTTGAATTCATGATAGCATGCAAATGCAAGAAGCATCCTAATTGCTTACATTCTAGCTACAGGTGCATATGTTTCATCAAAATCAATTCCCTCTTCTTGTGTGTAACCTTGAGCAACAAGTATAGCCTTGTTTCTCACTATGTTACCACTCTCATCTAGTTTGTTTCTTAAGTCCCATTTAGTTCCTATAGTAGACTTATTACTAGGCCTATCAACTAATGTCCAAATTTTACTCCTCTGAAATTGATTTAATTCTTCTTGCATAGCCAATATCCAAAAATCATATTTTAATGCCTCTTTGATATTTTTAGGCTCAATGCATGAAATGAATGCTACATGGTTCATTAATCTAAGAGAGGATCGAGTGGTTACCCCCTTGGATGGATCACCCAAGATTTCACCACCTTTGACATAGTTGAGTTCCCTTGGGTAGCTCACTTTCTTTTCCTCAATGGTTATGTCCTTTAGAGCTTCAATGGGAGGATCTTGTGCTTCTTCCTTGGTTGGAACCTCTTTCACCCTTGATGATTGCCTGCCATCAGTGGCTTCAATGATCCCTACGTCATCATCATCATCACAAGAATTGTTCCTGAGAAGGAGGTTATCATCGAAAACGACATGTATTGACTTTTCTACAACTAAGGTTCTTTTGTTAAAGACTCGATAGGATTTTGAATTTAAAGAATAACCAAGAAAAAATGCTTCATCACTTTTTGCATCAAATTTACCCAAGTTATCTTTTCTATTGTTTAAAACAAGACACTTACATCCAAAAGGATGAAAGTAGCTAATGTTAGGCTTCTTTGATTTTAAAAATCTCATAAGGATTTTTCTTTAAAATAGGCCTAATCATTACTCGATTTATAATATAACATCTCGTGTTTGTAGCTTCCGCTAAAAAATACTTAGGTAAATTATTTTCACAAAGCATGGTTCTAGCCATTTCTTCTAAAGTACGGTTTTTCCTCTCAACTACCCTATTTTGTTGAGGAGTGAAAGGTGCGGAAAAATTGTGGCTAATACCATTTGAGTTACAAAAATCATCAAAACCTAGATTTTGAAATTCGGTTCCATGGTCACTTCTAATATGACAAATATTTTGACCAATATCATTTTGAGTGATTTTTGAAAACGTGATGAATTTTTCTAAAGCCTCATCTTTAGTGCTTAAAAAGAGAACCCAAGTGTATCAAGAAAAATCATCAACAAGAACATATGCATATGATTTTCCACCTAAGCTAGTTGTCCTAATAGTCTGAAAGAGATCCATATGGATCAATTGTAATACCCTACTAGTTGAAACATCATTAATGGATTTAAATGAGGTTCATTTTTGTTTACCCTTAGCACAAGCATCACAAATTTTCTCTAATGTGAATTTTAGCTTAGGTAAGCCTCTAACTAGATTTTGGGAAACTAATTTTAGCTTAGGATGCCCTAGTTTCCTATGCCACAACCATGCATCATTTTCATCATTAGCAACAAAACATGCATGGGATAAATGTATGTCATCTAGATGCACCATGTAAATGTTACCTATGTGATGACCAATGAGCATTATTTCATTTGTTTTAATGTTCACAATTTTACACACATTAACATCAAAATGAACATTAAAACCCTTGTCACACAATTGACTAATGCTCAACAAATTATGCTTAAGACCATTGACAAATAAGACATCTTCAATAAGAATAGAGGAGAGATTACCAATAGAGCCAATACCCTCAATGTGGCCCTTGGAGTTGTCACCAAAAGTCACCACTCCACCACTTTTAGGCTTTAGCTCCATGAATCTACTCTTCTCGCCGGTCATGTGTCTTGAGCATCCACTATCAAGGTACCAAGTGCTTTGACTTCAAGCTTTGGCCTTGTAGCAATGCTCCCCTTACAAAAAAAGATTAGTTCTTAATTTTTGGTACCCAAACCATTTTGGGTCTATGTGAGTTAGCTCCCAAGTACTTGGTTCCCTTAGGAAGACAAGAAGAAATAGCATGAATATTATTAGAAGTTACAAGTTCCTTAGGAGCCCATACACTCCTAATTATTTTACCTCTAAGATGCCTATGAGAGCTTCTTTGTTTGTAGTTAAAAATGATTCTTTTTACTTAGTTGGTTTTGGAAGATTCACCTTTTTCAAAACTAGAAGAACCAACATTTAAAGAAACTTTGAGCTCATTGAGCTTATTCACCACTTTGTGGTGTTCATCATGAAATTGAGAAAGAAGATTGTTTAAATTGATATTTTATTTTTCAAAGAATTTCAAATCATCTTGTAAAACTAAAATCTTCTTTTCAAAATTTGAGTTGATTTTAGAAAGGAAATCATTTTGGGTTTTTAAATCAGGAATTATTTTCTTGTTTTTTAAAACCAATTCATTGTACTTCTTAACCAACTCATCGTAAACCTCTTGTAACTAATCATAAGCATTTTGAAGCTCTTCAAAAGTAAAATTAAAATTAGATGGGTTAGGGTTTACCTTAGGATCATCATCAATGGCCATGAGGCAAAGATTTGCTACTTCGTGCTCCTCTTCATCGGATGATGATTCCTCATCGCTCTAAGTAGCAACATGGGCCTTCAACTTCTTCTTCTTATCGAATCCCTTCTTTTTGAGTTGAGGGCAATCTGATCTAATGTGTCCCGGTTTCTTGCACTCGTAACATATGAGTTGATCCTTCTCTTCTTCTTTGTTTTTGTTCTTGAAGTCTCTTCTTCTATGGAACTTTCTTCCCCGGTTGGACTTCATGAACCGATAGAATCCTTTGGCTATCATAGCCAATTCTTCAAACTCATCTTCTTCACTTGAGTTGCTCTCTTCTTGTGTTAGTGAAGCTTTGAAAGCAATCCCTTGATTCTTCTTTTCCACCTCTTGCTTCTCTACTATTTTTCCTTCTCTTCTCTTTTTTTCTTCTCTTCCTTGCTTTATGATCTCATGAGTAAGGAGAAATCCTACCAACTCATCAAGCTTTAATGTCTTCAAGTTCTTCGCCTTGATGATTGCGGTTCTCTTCCCATCCCATGATTCGAGAAGAGAGTAGAGTAGCTTCCGGACAAGTTTGTCTTTGGGAATGATCTCACTGAAGCCCTTAAGACCATTTACTATAATCGAGAACCAATCGAACATTTTGGAGATGCTCTTATCCAGCACCATCTTGAAGTTCTTGTAGCTTAAGTTGAGGATCTCGATCTTGGTTTCCTTTACGTCATTAGTGCCTTCGTAAGTGGTCTCTAACTTGTCCCACACCTCCTTTGACATTTTGGCATACATGTCGGGACCGAGTGCACAAGACAAGATATGTAGGGCCTTGTAGTTGATTTGGAGTCTTCTCCGATCTTCATCGATCATTTCCACCCTTATCTTCGGAACAAGTCTCCCTTCATCTTCTCTCTTCATAGGAATTGCCGGTCCCTCTTCCACTACATCCCAAATGACATAGTCGGTAGATTTGATGAAGAGTCTTATCTGGTTCTTCCAATAGGGATAGTTATCCCCATTGAAGTATGGTGGCTTGGTGATCGATTGTGACTCGAACAAGTTTGGCCCAGAGGTAGATGCCATGGATTTGAATAAATGGATGATCAATACTCTTCAAGGATCGCCTCTTAAGGATGCAAAGCCTTCAAAGAGTTAGGCTCTGATACCAATTGTTGAGTGGATCAAAAGAACGTAATTTGGCCAAGAGGGAGGTGAATTGGCTTTTTCAAAGTAGAGGTACCAAATTGGAAATTGAAAGAATAAGGATAAAGCAAATTATAGTGGTTCAAGCTTCTAACAAGCTCTACATCCACTACCTTAGCTCCCACTAAGGATTTTCAACAATCTCCACTAGATGTCCTCCCCCTTTTCTAGGCTTAGGAGGTAACATTTACAATCAGTTAATCTTTCTGCCCAAAGATTAACCCAAAAGACTCTCTTTACAAATAATTTTTTGGCAAATAAAAGATATCTCTCACAAGACTGAATATTGCCCAATTTACAATCAAACACTCCCCAAACTTGAAATAAAGATTTACAATGAAGATTATGAACAAGTTGAGTACAAGGATTTGACTCTATAAAGCATAATGGTTTGGATAATTGCTTGGATGTTGCAAGTTCAATAGTTGTTGATGGTGCTTTGGAGGCTTGCTTTTATACCCTTGCATTGAATTCTAGCCGCTTGGGTGTTGAGATCATTAATCTAGTCGTTGGGTTGCATTTTTGGCGCAATAAATACTCTTCAATTGCCCTGCGTATCGGTACCCTCGTCACTGTATCGATACTTTTCTATAAGAAGAAAAAGACCTTGTGCACAAAATAAAAGGGGCGTATCGATACGCGGGAAGGTGTATCGGTACAGTTATAATGTAAAAACAAGGGTGTATCGGTACGCTATGGCCGTATCGATACGGATTTCGCTCACTGGAATCCTGGGTGAAGTTTTGACAAAAAGTGTATCGATACACTATATGGGCGTATCGATATGGTCCAACGACCATTTGAAGATGTCTGAATCCCCACAACTGACACCAACGACTATTTTCATTAAATGTAAAGATCATCTTAATCAAACCAAACCGTATTGATACGGTTGATACCGTATCGGTATGCTATGCCTTTAAAATATATTTATTTTAAAACCGTATCGATACACTTTATGCAATTAAAATTCCAATAACGTAAAGTCGTATCAATACGACTAGAGTGTATAGATACACCTTAGCGTAAATGTCAAATTTGGCTTGAAAAACTTAGAGAAAACTTATTTGGTTTGATTGCTTTGACTTAAGACCAGTTTTGATTCAAATAGCCCGTCAGTTTGTGAGATTTAAAAATACTTAAAGATTTATTTTCATTTACAAATAGGTCCTTATACAAATTTGTTATATCAAAATCAAATTAGGTTCTATAAAGTACAACCGGGGATGACACCCTTCTCCATCACTCTGTACTAAATGGCTCCAATTGAGTTAAAAGAGTTGAAGGCCCAAATCCAAGACCTTTTGGATAAAGGATTCATCTGACAGAGTTCCTCACCTTGGGAAGCACCGGTTTTATTTGTCAAGAAGAATGATGGTTCGATGCGTCTGTGCATTAACTATCGTCAGTTGAATAGAGTGACCATTAAGAACACGTATCCGTTACTGAGGATCGATGATCTCTTCGATCAATTGAAAGATGCTTCTGTCTTCTCTAAGATAGACTTGCGATCTGGGTATTATCAAATGTTAGTGAAGGGGTTTGATGTTCCAAAGACTGCCTTCCGAACTAGATATGGCCACTATGAGTTCCTAGTGATGCCTTTTGGGCATACAAATGCACCTGCCACTTTCATGGACTTGATGAATCGTGTGTTCCGGCCCTATCTGGATAAGTTTGTGGTTGTGTTCATAGATGATATCTTGATTTACTCCAAAGACATTGCCATTCATGAAGAACATCTCCTGATTGTGCTACAGACTCTCCAGGAAAAACAACTATACGCTAAGTTTAGCAAATGTGAGTTCTGGCTATCTGAAGTATCCTTTTTGGGACATGTGATTTCTTCTGTGAGAATTCAGGTGGACCCAAAGAAGATTCAAGCAGATCTTGACTAGATTCCTACGAAGAATGTTGGAGAAGTTTGTAGCTTTTTGGGCCTTGTAGGCTACTGTCGCAACCCCTTTTTTAAGAAGGTTTTGATGTTTTGGAAAACTTTATAAAATCACGGAGTCACCACCAATCTTTTTTAAAAAAGTGTGATTGGATCACTTTTTGAGACAAATGTATTTTGATAAAACGTTTTATTTATCAAAATTATATTTTGGTCTACGAAAGCAAGAGAAAATAGGTTCGGGAGTTGATTACGTGTGGGTTATCGCCCGGGAAATTTTGATTTCAAAAAGCATTTTTAAAACTGGGATTTGCAAGTTCACAAAATTTTGATTTTATTTGTCCATAAAATGAATGTAAATCTATTTTAATGGCCTTATCGCCCGGGAAATGAAATTTAATCACCGCCAACACTCATGGTGCTAACCCGCCATTCTCGTTTGATAAGACACCACATTAATTAAGTTTTCACTTTTTAAACAAATAAACAGGAAAATTAAACGTGTTAATGAATTTTAATTTAAAGTCTAAATAGTAAATAATCTTGGAAATGTCTATATTCCTTTTAATTATTAAGGTTTAAATATAGTTAAGTGTATTTTATTGAAATGAAGAATATTTTACAACATACATGTCACTAATCTAAGTTTTAAGTCCCTAATCTTAAAGTTTAACATTCATACAAATATATACATAATGGAAAACAAGAAATAATTAATAAATAACTAAATGATTACTTAAAATTAAATAAAGAAAAAGGATTTGTTTTTATTTTTTAAAAAAGAAAATCTGAATCAGGGACTAATTTTGAAAGAAAGTAAAATGTGAAGGTTAATTTGAAAACAATTTAAAATTAGGTGCCGAATTGAAAAGAAAAAGGACGAAATTGAAACAATTGAAAAACTTAAGAGCTGCGGCGTGAGATCCGGGAAATAAGGGTGCGGGTTATAGTCGAGTTTGGGTCGGGTCAAACGGGTTAGTATATATACTAAATATTATAACAGGTTTCATTTTATAGTTTCTCCCTCAAATGAATCAAAACCGGCTCTATTGAAATCTGCTGAAGACATTCATCATGTTCTTCATGGATGAAGAACACGGTGGTGGTCCGCCGTGCCAGCCGCCATCCACCTGTGCCGACCGCCATTGCCGACGGCAAAATTTCTAGATTCTGATCAAATTTCCAGATTTCGGCAACTTCGAAATCACATTTTTTTCACCGGATTTTACATCAAAACTAAGCTCCTCGGTGTTTCAAACAAAAATAAGGTAAAAATAACTCATTTCTTCTTTATTTAATCCAAAACAGAAAGTAAATAGATAGGAAAAATTACCAGAACTTGTTTCTCTTTATTGCTTCTAAACGCCGATTACAAATTGCTTGCTTCTACAAATTCCGAATGCTAGTATGTAATTGCTATGTGTAATTCTTATGAAATTGTTGTGTGTTGTTACAATGATTTATAGCGCTATTTATAGTACAAGAGTTGCCTAAATCCTAAGCTTAAATCCCTGATTTCTTCTCCTCTGATTGCTTGATTTTTGCCATGGTACCGATTTGGGGATTCTAGTCTTTTTATTTGGTTTTGAATTGCCTTTTGCATATCCAATTGTAGCTTGATTCTCGCTAAGGCTTCGAATTAGGGGTTATCCCTTCCTGTTTTGCTTCTGATTTTTCTAGCTAGGGCTTTGAATTAGGGATTTAATCCCTGTTGATTTTTGAATTGCTATGCCCCAATTTAGGGATTTAATCCTTTTGTTCCTCTGTTTACATGTTTCTGAGGATTCAAACGGCACTGACGAGGAACAATCGAGCGAGTGAAGTGTTAGAGAAGATGAAGTGATCAGTTGGAGCTGAATCGTCGTGCGCGTGGTTGCCACGCGTTAGTGGTGATCCATGTGAACACCCTGAAGCAATCTGGGCCGCCATATCGTATCACGATTGAACAACTAAGAAGTGCAGCTCTATATCATCCCCAGCTAGCATGATCTACACCGTTGGATCGTCCCCTTGATCCAATGATCATGCTTCAGCTGAACCAAAATGATAGAGTTAAAATAAAGAAGTTAGGTGAAAATTCAGTGACAACAACTGCCCCTCTTTGGTTAATCTGGTGAAACAGGAATATAGCAAAGAAAAGAAGACACTGATTTTCACTGATTACCAAACTGTTTATGCCTGAAAAGATAGGCGGGTTCTATTCTCTTTGTGCTAGAATAGATGAGCAGGTTATATTCTCTAAATGTCCGAACGGATAGGCGAGTTCTATTCTCCTCATGCACGAATAGATAAGCAGGTTCCGTTCTCTAAATGCCCAAACAGATATGCGGGTTCTATTCTCCTCGTGCTCGAATAGATAAGCATGTTCTATTCTCTAAATGCCCGAACGGATAGGCGGGTTCTATTCTCCTCATGCTCAAATAGATAAGCAGGTTCCATTCTCCAAATGCCCGAATGGATAGACGGGTTCTATTCACCTCATGCTTGAATAGATAAGCAGGTTCCATTCTCCAAATGCCCGAATGGATAGGCGAGTTCTACTCTCCTCATGCTCGAATAGATGAGCAGGTTCCATTCTCTAAATACCCAAACAGATAGGCAGGTTCTATTCTTCTCATGCTCGAATAGATAAGCAGGTTCTATTCTTCAAATGCCCGAAGAGATAGGCGGGTTCTATTCTCCTCATGCTCGAATAGATAAGCAGGTTCCATTCTCCAAATGCCCAAATGGATAGGTGGGTTCTATTCCCCTCATGCTTGAATAGATAAGCAGGTTCCATTCTCTAAATGCCTGAACGGATAGGCACGTTCTATTCACCTCATGCTCGAATAGATAAGCAGGTTCCATTCTCCAAATGCCCGAACGGATAGGCGGGTTCTATTCTCCTCATGCTCGAATAGATAAGCAGGTTCCATTCTCCAAATGCCCGAATGGATAGACGGGTTCTATTCACCTCATGCTTGAATAGATAAGCATGTTCCATTCTCCAAATGCCCGAATGGATAGGCGAGTTCTATTCTCCTCATGCTCGAATAGATGAGCAGGTTCCATTCTCTAAATACCCGAACAGATAGGCAGGTTCTATTCTTCTCATGCTCGAATAGATAAGCAGGTTCTATTCTTCAAATGACCGAACAGATAGGCGGGTTATATTCTCCTCATGCTCGAATAGATAAGCAGGTTCCATTCTCTAAATGCCTAAATAGATAGGCGGGTTCTGTTCACCTCATGCTTGAATAGATAAGCAGGTTCCATTCTCCAAATGCCTGAACAGATAGGCAGGCTCTATTCACCTATGCTCGAATAGATAAGCAGGTTCCATTCTCTAAATGCCCGAATGGATAGGCAGGTTCTATTCACCTCATGCTCAAATAGATAAATAGGTTTCATTATCCAAATGCTCGAACGGATAGGCAAGTTTTATTCTCCTCATGCTCGAATAGATAAGCAGGTTCGAAAAGACAACTTTATCCTCCATACGCTTGGATGAATAAGCAAATTCAAAAAAAAAACCTGTCAAAAACAATTGCAAATGATTAAAATGCATATGCCCGTAGGGATGCCTAGTCATGAATGCATGTCTTATCCCTTTTACTCATTTTCTTAACATTTTTCCTAATCAATACAGTAGAAAACTGTGAAGCTCCGGGAAACTCAAATTATATCATCTCAAACATTTTCTCAACTCTGACAACTAATGGTGTATGCCTGCTTTGGCTCATCCCATCAGAAAGGGTGGTATGATTTGTGAATGACTCATTCTTCAATACTAGCTGGCTTCACTCATTTCTTGTTGTTAAAATTCTATCGTCCATTCCCTTGAAAATAATCTTCAACATTGTCTGCTTCATCGCATCGTGGGTTCGAAAGTACTTTGGACAATACATTCATCATTTCCTGTGACTTCTACCTTGATCTTTCAGACAAGAAAGCTCTTTGTTGCTAAAACACCTAAGAACGAAACTCCGAGGGGATATGTGAAATGCATCAGTTTTCCATAATGCATGGAAAAATCCTATCAAAATTGCTACTAAATGTTTCGGTAGTAGACTAAATAATCATAGATAGTCATCTCCATCACTTTTGTTTTACCATTCTCATTCTTAGCACTTCCTTAATTCATATGATCTTTGCACATTTGCTCGCTCAATCTAGTTATCTTGTACTCTTGATTGGAAGGACTGATTTCATCCTCATATTCTTCAACACTCTTTTATCATTGTAGTTGATGCATCAATGTTCAGTGACAAACTTCTTGGAATCTTGCTGCTCTTCTGATATCTCATAGCCTTAGCTATTTCTCCAGTGTCTGTAAAATTGTTCTCATTGTTGTAAAAGACAAGTTATCTTGTGTAAGCATCTCTATTTTGAAACATGCTTCCTTAAAGTAATGTCAAAGCATCTCTTGAGGATTTTCTGCTGAAGTTTGCAGCAAAACCTATTTCCATCTTGAATTTCCTTATTAGTTTTGCTATTTTTTTGTGTCCTAAGCTCTAAACAAAATTTAAAGTAATGCTAAAAAATCTTATGTATATTTCAATTGATGTCAAATTTTAATTCTCATTTCAATGTAAGATGCTTTATGGAAAGATGTCAAAGAAGGAAAGAAGATGTCTACACAACAAAACTTTATTGGTATTTGTGGCAAACACAAAAAGAAATTGCAAGGAAAAGGAAAGATATTTAGATATTAGAAACCAAAATTCCTCTTGTCATGACTTCATAAGATGCCTTGAATGTCCTCTATGCTGAGTAGACCCTGAAGATAATGATTATGAGGAAAAACATGAAGCTCCCAAGCCAATCCCCGAGGAAAGTCTTATTTGCAAATTGTCTAAGTTGCCCTTTACGGGTTTTCAACTTAGGTCCTTCTTTGGTTTCAAAACGCCCTTTGCGGATTTTCATTTTAAACCCCTTTTTCTTTTATTTTTTTTTCTTTTTTTGGTTCTCTTTTTTATTTTTTTTCCTTTTCCTTTCTTTTTTTTTCTTTTTTCTTTCTTCAAACATAATACTTTTTCACCGTGTTTGAATTTATCGGGCTCTGGAGTTCGTCTCCATCCATTTCAGCTAAAATTAACACTCCGCCCGAGAAGGCCTTTGTTACAATGTAAGGTCCTTCCCAATTCGGTGCCTATTTTCCTCGAGAGTCACTTTGGATTGGCAGCTTCTTCCTTAAAACTAAATCTCCTTCTTTTAATTATCTTGGGCGAACTTTCTTCTCGTGAGCCCTTATCATCCTTTTTTGGTACATTTTCCCATGACATAGTGCTTTCAGTCTTTTCTCTTCAATTAAGTTCAGCTGATCGTATCTTACTAAAACCCATTCTACTTCTTCCAACTTTTCTTCCATTAAGACACAGAGCGATGGTATTTCAACCTCAATGGGTAGCACAGCTTCCATTCCATATACCAATGAGAAAGGTGTTGCCCTAGTGGAAGTTCTTAGTGCAGTTCGATAAGCGTATAAAGCAAACGGCAGCTTCTCATGCCAATCTTTATAGGTATCAGTCATTTTTACAATTTTTCCTCTTAATATTCTTATTCGTAGCCTCCACTGCCCCATTCATCTTCGGGTGATATACAACAGAATTATGATGTTTTACATTGAACTAATCACAGACTCCACTTATCATCCTATTGTTCAAATTTGAAGCATTTGTCGGTGATGATACTTTCAGGCAAGCCGTATCGACAAATGACTTCCTTTTTCAAAAACTTACAAATTGTGGATCTGGTGACATTTGCATACGAGGTTGCTTCTACCAATTTCGTGAAATAATCAATGGCTACCAGGATAAAATGATGCCTGTTTGATGCCTTAGGGTGAATCTAACCGATGACGTCAATGGCCCACATGGAAAATGGGCAAGGGGCTGTCATAACATGAAGAGGTTAAGGTGGCGTATGGACCTTGTCAGCATAAATTTGGCACTTGTGGCATTTGCGAGAATAGTTGATGCAATCACCTTCCATGGTTGTCCAATAATACCCAAGACGCATGATTCTCCTGGCCATGGTGAAACCACTAGGATGAGTTCTGCAGACTCCTTCATGAACATCTTCCACAATTAATTGTGCCTCTTTTGCCTCCACACATCTTAGAAACACTTGATCACGACTTCTTTTGTATAAAATCTCACCATCAAGGACATACCCTGACGTCATCTTCTTGATCATTTTCTTTTCATTCTTTGTGGCTTGAGGCGGGTATTGCTGGAATTTTACATATTGTAAGATGTCATGATACCATGGCAATCCACCCACTTCTTCTTCCACATCATAACAATGAGCCGGAGAGTCAAGCATATATACCCTAAACACGACGGCTAAGATGGCTAAAGCATCAGCCATTTGGTTGTCTTCTCTGGGGAGATATTTGAAGGTAATCTTATCAAATTCCCTGGTCAACTCAAGGACCAGCTTGTGGTATCCCAACAACTTTGCATCTTTTGTCTCCTATTCACCACGTATCTGATAAATGACTAATGCAGAGTCCCCAAAAACTCTTAAAGTGTGAATTTTCCTTCTTATAGATTCTCTTAGACCCATTATACAAGCCTCATATTCTGTCATATTATTAGTGCAAAAGAACTTCAAACGACTGGTAAAAGGGTAATAATCTCCTTCCGGTGATACTAGAACTGCCCCTATACCTCTTCCTAATGCATTTGCTACACCATCAAAGTTCATAACCCAAGATTCTATTGAAGCTTCATCAACTTCTGTGATACACATCAAGTCTTCATCAGGAAAATTAAAGTTTAATGCTTCATAGTCATCACAGGCGCGACTTGCCAAAAAGTCTGCTATGACACTCCCTTTTATCATTTTTTGGCTCACATACTTGATATCAAATTCTGATAATAACATTTTCCAACGTGCTAACCTTCCTAATAAGGCTGGAGCTTCCATCATGAACTTCAGTGGATCCAACCTCGAGATTAGCCATGTAACGTGATAAAGCATGTATTGTCTTAGCCTTCTAGCTGCCCAAACCAGAGCACAACATAGCTTTTCAATTGAAGAATATTTGGTTTCACAATCAGTCTGCTATGGCCTTCTAGCTGCCCTAACACACAACCCATGGAATTTCCATAGACCGTTAAGTAAAAGATTAGTGGTCTCCCTGAAACAGGTGGTACTAAAACTGGAGGATTGCTCAGCTGTTCTCTAATCACTTCCAAAGCCATTTGACATTCCTCATCCCAAGTCCCTGTGTTATTCTTCCTGAGTAGCCTAAACATTGGATCACACTTATCAGTTAGCTGAGAAATAAAGTGTGCGATGTAATTTAATTGTCCTAGAAAACCTCGTACTTCCTTTTGTGTTTGAGGTAGGGGAAGTTCCTGTATAGCTTTTATTTTATCAGGATCGATCTCAATTCCTCTTCTGCTTACAAAAAAACCCAATAACTTACCAGATGTGACAACAAATGTGCACTTAGTCAGGTTGAGCTTCAACTAGAACTTTCTCAATCTTTGGAAGAGCTTCTCTAAATTGACCAAATGTTCTTCTTCATATCGAGATTTGGCGATTCGACATATACCTCTATTTCTCTATGCATAATATCATGGAAGAGAGTGACAATGGCCCTCTGATAAGTTGCTCCTGCATTCTTAAGTCCAAAGGGCATCACTTTATAGCAAAAAGTTCCCCATAGCGTCACAAAAGTTGTATTTTCCATGTCTTATGGGCACATTTTGATCTGGTTATACCCAGGGAAACCATCCATGAAAGAGAAGAGTGAGTGACCTGCTGTGTTGTCAGGAAATTGTCCTTTGGGTTTGCCTTATTGAGGTCCCTATAGTCAACATACATTCATACTTTTCCATCCTTCTTTGATACCGGGACAATATTCGCCACCAATTTGGATACTTGGCTACCTCGAGAAATCTTGCATCGTATTGCTTCTTTACCTCATCCCTGATCTTGAGAAGTGTTTCAGCCTTCATTCTTCTAAGCTTTTGTTCTTCAGGTTCACATCCTTCTTTTATGGGGAGCCTATGTATGACAATGTCAGTGTCCAAACCGGGCATTTCTTGATGCGACTATGCAAAAATATCTTTAAATTCTTTCAAGAGCTCGATCAAACTTTGTTTGGTTTTGGCCGTGATGGTAGTACCAATCTTCACCTCTCGCCTTTCTTTTGCGGTTCTGAGGTTTAATATCTCTAGTTCCTCTTTATGTGGTAGAATCTACTTTTTCTCTTCTTCTACCATTCTGAGCATATCATTAGGTACATCATATTCTTCCTTAGTGTCAATATTTCCAACTTCTTCCGAGCACAGAGGCAATTCAAATTCAACCTTGAAGTAAGATTCGGATTCGATTATGCTAATGATATCTAAAGACCTGAAAAAGGAATAGGCAAAAGATATATACAAAGGGAAGAAACAAAATGAATGGAATGTTTTTTATGCTTTTAACTTTATGGTTTTATGGTTTTGGTTTATTTATGAAAAGAAAGTTTGCCACACAAGATTTAAGGAAATGCATCTTTTATTGAATTCAAATTAAATGTTTGACATAGGCCATTTACATAAGATCCCTATTGTCTCCGGGCCTAAAGCAAAGAGGTTGGTTTTGAGAATTACTCTGAACATGTCTTAAAGACTACAAGAATTCTTTAGCAGTCTAATTGCCAAGCTCAGAGCAAGGGCGAATCATTGACAGGTACTAGTTCTCTTCTTCATTGTCAGTCACAACATTGATACTCAACTTTTCAAATGCTTCACATAGAGTGCTCTCTTCTTTTCCTTCTTCACTGGTTGAGGTATTTGGATCCAGCATACCTCCAGATATAAAGTTATAGTTCAAGGGTGGGAATGTCATTGGTTCCCATTCAATTTCTTCTCCCTTCAATCTAGCTGTTCTCATCTCTTGATGCTTTCTGATTTCAGCTCTTCTTTGCCATTTGTTGGGCTTGAAGCCCAAACAGAACCAATCTTTTTTCGCCGGGATTACTATGGGATACAACCTTCTTTGATGTCTCTTTCCGAATCCTTTTTCAATTTCAGCTCATTTCCCAAGTGTTTGTTTTACCTGCATCTTTGCACAGCTTGATAATTCAGGTTCTAGCACCTTACTCCCTTCAGTGACAAAGGTTTCATTGACAAGATCCAATGTCCTAAAATGACACTTGAGCGCACCCTCATCGATCTCGATAAAGGGCACATCAGTGGTTATTGATGCAATGATTTCCTCCTCTGCACCAATAGTTATTAGTTGATGATCAATGACGAACTTCAACTTCTAGTGTAAAGTAGATGGGACTGCTCCTGCTGCATGGATCCATGGGCACCCTAGTAGGCAACTATAGCTAGGTCTTATATCCATAACCACAAATTCAACATCGTAAGTCGTCGGTCTAATTTGTAAAGGCACCTCAATTTTTCCTATCACATCCTTCTGAGTTCCACAAAATGCTCTAACCGTATTTTGGTAAGCTCTCATATGAAAACTATCTATTGGTAGCTTTTTCAGTGTGGCTAACGGTAGAACATTCAGCGCTGACCCATTATCAATTAGGACATCTGGTAACATATGCCCCTTACATCTGGTGGTGATGTGCAAAGCATTGCAAGATCCCGTTCCTTCACCTGGTATTTCCTTATCATTGAATGAGATGAAGTCGTTGACAACAATGTTTCCCACTAACATATCTATCTTATCAGTTGTGTTCTCTTTTGGTACAAATGTCTGGTTTAATATCTTTAACAAGGCCTCACGGTGGCCCTCGAAATTCAATAGCAGGGAAAGCATAGAAATTCAAGCTGAAAGCTTATGAAGTTGCTCCACGACACTGTATTCGCTGTGTTTTAAGATCTTCAAGAATTCTTGAGCCTCTAATTCCTTTACAGGCTCATGATATGTTGTCAGTTTTTCCTTGAAGAAATCTCTATCATCTTTTTTTTTCAGGCTCTTCAGTAGCAGCCTTTCTTTGCGCCGCATCTCTATCCTCTACTATTGGCTGGGAATAGAGCCTTCCACTCCTCGAGAAATGGCTCACCTAATTAACTGGTTCTTCTTTCTCCTGAATAGATGTTTCTCCCTGAGCTGCCATCGTACAAGCGTAATCCTAAGGGACCTGCCTGCTATCCTTGTAGGGAAATAGCACTGGTGTATTGATTATGAGCCGTGGGGTCACACTCCTTGTTGCCTCACCAACTCTTGTTTTAGCCTTAATAACCAAAGACTTCATTCTGGTGTAGTCTCTTCTAGAGGATGACTCATCTGATGCACATACATCTAACAAACATTCTTTGTCTTCTTTCTCAAAGAACTCAAGTTCTTTTTGATTTATCTTCTTTTGAACTAGTTGCCTAAATTCTAAGCAACAATTAATCTCACGTCTTTCCTTCATGTGGTACTTGTAGTATGATTCTTTCTCAATTTTCAGTTTCTGGGTTCCTTCTTCCAACATCCCTACTATCACCATTTGAGCCCATATCCACCTCATGGGAGCTCTAACTTCAGCAACACATTCTTTAACCACCTTATCCTCCTCCTCAATGATTGCATTCACTCTTGCTTTTTGATGATTTGACAGGGAGTTTCCTTTATCTTCCGACGTATCGAATGATAGTATCCCTGATTTTCTTAAGTCATCTACCACCTTTTTGAATGCAGTACAATTTTCAATGGTATGCCCCCTAACTCCTGCATGATATTCACATTGTGCCTTATCATCATACCATTGTGGATATGGTGGTGAGAATGGAGGAACATGCCTTGGAAGCACCATCTGGATTTGATCAATTCAACCAAAAATTCCGCATAAGTCATCGGGATAGGTGGGAAGTACAATTTCAAGCTCCCTTGATATCTTCGTTCTTCCTTCAGTGGGTTTGTGATTGCTAGAGCTGTGGTCGAGACATTGGGTTTATTGAAGACTACCCCCTTCGAGTAGCTGGGGTTATAGACATTTGCATCATTGACTTTATTGTCTCTCTTTTTGTATGATTTCTTTGTCTCTCCACTGTCCAACCTTCCATTTTTCATGGCCACAAGTATTAATTCTCCATTTATAAGCATGTCCACAAAACTCTTTGTGGCATGATTGAGCATACGATCATAAAAAGATCCATTTAATGTCTCCACGAACATCGAGGTGATCTCATTTTCCAGCAATGGTGGCTGGACTTAGGCAGCTACGTCCCTCCATCTCTGCGGTATTGGCGGAAGCTCTCATGATACTTTTGCTCCAATCCTTGCAGAACTAAACGAGTTGGTACCATGTCTGAGACATGCTTGTACTACTCACTGAAGGCTCTGGACAGATCTTACCATTATCTGATGTTAATTCGACTTAGCTGCGTATACCAGCGCGTAGCTGACCCTACTAGACTGTCTTGGAAGCAATGGATAAGCAGCTTCTCATTCTCCAGATACATTGACATCTTCCTACAATACATAGTCAGATGTGCTGCAGGGCATATCGTTCCATTGTATTTTTCAAAGCCAGGAACTTTGAACTTTGGTGGTACTATCAGAACAGTCACTAAGCTTAAATCCTTAGCATCCATTCCTCTTTATATACCTCTTTCTTGGAAGGACTTAATCATTTCTTCCAATTTCTCATAGCGATCCTCCCATTTCTTCTAAACTTTCACTTTATCGGCAATTTCATCAAGACCAGACACCTCAATGACTTCCTCAGAACCAATCTTCCTATCATTCCACGCCGACGCCTCAGCAACATGTGGATAAATTTTGAACTTAGACGATTGAACTTCCCTTTGTATGTTCGGATGAACAAAGGTCATCCCCTAAAATTTTGGCACAACATTTGCTTCTTCACCAGTTTCCACTGCATCAGGGTTCTTAAAACCTAGCATGGCTGCAATTGAACCAACCATCTTTTGGTGAACTAACTCCATCTGTTGCTTCATATTTGTCTCCAGCTTTTCTAACCTATCCTGGGTACTCTTGTGGTTACTTTCTAATGCCATCACTCTGTCTTCCATTGCTCTGACTTGAGATTGAGTACCGTACTTGTGGTTTGTTTTTGCTATTTTGATTTTCTGTCATTTTTATTTAAGTTAGATTCTTATTATGTCATGTATGCATGCACAAATGTAAGCACTAATGCAAAGAAAAACTATTAAACACAAAAGGATGAAATGCAAATGCATGGATGCAAGATAAGGGCCATCAATTCCATGAAACAATTGCTTGAGAAACAACTCTTTTATTGGATATAAAATGGTCCTTATTACATCAAGTTTTGTTTACAAATATTTTTCAGCTTGAATTCCTAGTTCTTTGATTTCTTCAATGAGCCGCATAAGCCTCGGTCCTACTTCTCTTGATGGCTTGACGTACTGACGAAGCGCTGTAGCTTCACTGGCTAGTATCGTCACATGTCGAGCTACATCTTGTACCTGGGTCATGACAGTCCTATCAAACTCATCTTGTTCTTGGAATCTTCTAGCCATGTCCCTAAGACAAGTGAACCAGTAGTCATTACCCCTCTCAGGATAACTTCAAGGACCAAGATCTTTGTCCTACATTCCTAGATGATATTATCCATTCCTTCAACCTGTTTCTTCAAGGTATCATTCTCACTTAGACGGACCTGAACCTCAATATAGGTGTGATGGTTCTGAAGTCTATGCAACGAGTGGTTCAGATCATCTATCTTAGCTTGCAACTTAGAAACACAAGCCTGACTCTACTTTAGCTTTGCATTGGTCTGATCATATGCCTTCTGAAACTCAAATAGGTGAACCCTGTTGTCGCGGGCCTTCATTTTCCATCCAGCCATACTTTCCTTCTCACTTTCTTGGATTTGTTTGCCATTTCCATTTTCAGTTGCCGACTGACTCTTCTTCTTCTCTTCAACAAGGGCCCGTCTATATTTCTCAACCTCGTGCCTTCCTCGTTCCTTTTCTCTCCCTACAACATGCTCAATTTCTTGCTTCCACTATTCAGGAGTCTTTCTTAGATCAACATTTCAAATAGTAGTCTGGAGCTTGAGGAAGTCAACTTTTTTGATTTCAAACTTTTTTTCTAGGTCTTCATTTAGCTTCACTACTCGCTTCATCTCTCCTTTATATTTTTTAACATTGAGGGCTGACTCAAACTTGTCTCTTTGGTTCTGCTCCTGTAAGGCTTCTATCTCTAGCTTAGCCCTTCTCAACTCTTCTCTTAAGATGTCAACTTCTGTAGGGACTACCGTTAAGTGTTCTTCTAGAGACTTAGCATGCCCAGATGTAGGTGCTATGACTTTGTCATTCATTCTCATATTCCTCCAAATGTCATAGTCTGGGGTGTACATGCAGTGACTATCAGATTCTAACTTCATGTGATAACAATGGTTCCAAGCATCACGGATTGTCTGAACCTTCTGTCTGAACTCACTTTGGAACTAAAATTCTGATGAGCCAAGACCGGTAGTGAATGGCATAAACTGCCGAGACCCATACTGACAAGATACCAGCAAAGGAGCACATCCAATTCCTCCTCACAAACCTAGCAACATTAGGAAGTTTAAATCTCCACATTTTTATAGGACTTTGGTGTGACCCATCCAAAGAACCCTCCATCGGATGTCTTCGTCACGATGATCCCTGAATATATCAATCCATTTGTTCTTCTTAACAATGGGACACTCTTTTGCCAAAAAATCTCGAAGAGGTGAGAAATTCGGGGAAAACACATTTGATAAAGCCAATGTCGAGCACTTCCAGAAATAACTGAGGGCCCAAACTTGCAGAAGTGGAACACACCTCCAAAACGGACACCTTCAACTTTTCGGTAGGCATTGAGGGGAATAAAGGTTTCAGCAAGTACGGCTGGTACTGGATTGACTCTTCTCTTCAATTGTTCAAGGAAATCAAGTAACGCCACATCAATGTTTCCTAGAACCATCGAAAAGATGACTAAACCATAAATTGTAATGGCTAGGATTTCAACCCTCTTCTCCTTGTTGTGGTGGATTGAAATTATACTTCTGATGCTTGACCAAGGGAAATTAAAAGTACCTCCCCTCTTTTGTATTAGCCCTTTAACCCAACCATCATTCATACCAGCAAACACCTGAAGCTTTGCATTTGGGTTTTTGTTTTTAGGTGGTTTGGCATAGATCCAGTTCTTCTTCACTTTGCACAGGTTGAAAAAGGTAAAGTACTCTTCAAATGTGGGCATCATGTCTTCTTTATTAAAAGTAAAGCAGCAATACCCAGGATTCCAGAATTGAACCAAGGCTTTCAGGACTTGTTCATCAACCTTCACGTACAAGAGATAGGCTATGTCACCATAGACTTCATGGAACAACTGCTTAGTCTCGTAATCAAAGTGCTCCCAGATTTCCCACAATTCGTGCACATTGTTCTGCTTGATGCTGATATGGGCATATTCTGAAGTCTTTGTCTCATGATCAGCTACCAGGCTGTCTCCAAATGTTCGTTGATTCATCTCGGACCAATGTCGAACCTTTTCATTCTCATCTTCACTTTTCAAAATCCTTCCGTCCATAACAGGAGCTTTTCGAATTTGAGCAATGATTTTGAGAATCAACCCCTTCTAAATATGTAATGATGTGGCATGAATGGTTATGCAAAACAACAAGACAAGGGGAACAAAGACTATAATCAGGAAAACACAGAGTATTCACAAACAATTCTAGGCAGCACATTCCAACACTCCAGTACATGTCTACCTTTATTACTAAAACCATAGGTTTTCCACATGGCTCTATTGGGGTGGGCTATAAGTTCTCAAACAGTTGAGTTCTAAAAAGTACTCGATCTATCCTTGTTGTCCTCTACTAAGGGTAGCAAGCCCCCTGATTCTCACCCATTATAGGCTTCAAACGAACCAAGTTCAACTCAGGAGGACTCACTTCTTATGTCTTCTCAAAGAATCAGTATCCTTACGAAGACATGAGGCATATAAATCCCGAAGGTACTTGCTAGGCTCATACGGAGATCAATATTCTGATATGAGCGAAGCATTTTCCCCTCACTTAATAATTGGGTGGAGCTCGGGTATAATGCTTTTTGCAACACAATTTTTTAAATGCTTAAAATAGAATTACATCCATTAAACGGACGAATAAATTGAAACCTTTGTGAACTTGCAAATTCCTTTTCTAAAAACACTTTGAAAACAATTTGTGGCCTGGCCCTCTTTTGTTTTTTTAAAAAAATAAAATTTCCCCAGCGGAGTCGCCAAGCTGTCGCAACCTATTTTTTAAGAAGGTTTTGACGTTTTGGAAAACTTTATAAAATCATGGAGTCGCCACCAATCTTTTTTTAAAAAAAAGTGTGATTGGATCACTTTTTGAGACAAGGGTATTTTGATAAAACGTTTTATTTATCAAAATTACATTTTGGTCTACGAAAGCAAGAGAAAATAGGTTCGTGAGTCGATTACGTGTAGGGAAGGATTAACACCCCCACAACATCCAAAAATTGGTACCTAATTGATTTCAAAAAGCATTTTAAAACTGGGATTTGCAAGTTCACAAAATTTTGATCACCGCCAACACTCCTGGGCTAACTCGTCATTCCCGTTTGATAAGACATTGCATTAATTAATTTTCACTTTTTAAACAGATAAACAGGAAAATTAAATGTGTTAATGAATTTTAATTTAAAGTCTAAATAGTGAATAATCCTGGAAATGTCTATATTCCTTTTAATTATTAAGGTTTAAATATAGTTAAGTGTATTTTATTGAAATGAAGAATATTTTACAACATACATGTCACTAATCTAAGTTTTAAGTCCCTAATCTTAAAGTTTAACATTCATACAAATATATACATAAAGGCAAACAAGAAATAATTAATAAATAACTAAATGATTACTTAAAATTAAATAAAGAAAAAGGATTTGTTTTTATTTTTAAAAAAGAAAATATGAATCAAGGACTAATTTTGAAAGAAAGTAAAATGTGAAAGTTAATTTGAAAATTATTTAAAATTAGGTGCCGAATTGAAAAGAAAAATGACAAAACAATTTTATAATTTCTCCCCCAAATGAATCAAAATCGGCTCTATTGAAATCCTCCGAAGACATTCATCGTGTTCTTCATGGATTGAAGAACACGGTGGTGGTCTACCATGCCGGCCGCCATCCATCGGCACCGATCGCCATTACCGACGGCAAAATTCCCAAATTTTGATCAAATTTTCAGATTTCGACGACTTTGAAATCACATTTTTTCACCGGATTTTACATCAACACTAAGCTCCTCGGTGTTTCAAATAAAAATAAGGTAAAAACAACTTATTTCTTTTTTATTTAATCCGAAACAGAAAGTAAATAGATAGAAAAATTACCAGAACTTGCTTCTTTTTATTGCTTCTGAACGCCTATTACAAATTGTTTGCTCCTACGAATTCTGAATGCTAGTATGTAATTGGCATGTGTAATTCTTTTGAAATTGTTGTGTTGTTACAATGATTTACAGTGCTATTTATAGTACAAGAGTTGCCTAAATCCTAAGCTTAAATCCTTGATTTCTTCCCCTTTGATTGCTTGATTTTTGTCATCGCACCGATTTGGGGATTCTGGTTTTTTGCTTTGGTTCTGAATTGCCTTTTGCATATCCAATTGTAGCTTGATTCTCACCAGGGCTTCGAATTAGGGATTATCCCTTCCTGTTTTGCTTTGGATTTTTCTAGCTAGGGCTTTGAATTAGGGATTTAATCCTTGTTGATTTTCGAATTGTTATGCCCCCATTTAGGGATTTAATCCTTTTGTTCCTCTATTTACATGTTTCTGATGATTCGAACGGCGCCGGCGAGGAACAATCAGAGCGAGTGAAGCGTAAGAGAAGATGAAGTTATCAGCCAGAGCTGAATCATCGTGCGCGTGGCTGCCACGTGCGAGTGGTGTTCCACGTGAACACCCCGAAGCAATCTGGGCCGCCAGATCGTATCCTGATCGAACGGCTAAGAAGTGCGGCTCTATATCATCCCCAATTGGCATGATCTACACCGTTGGATCGGCCCCTTGATCCAGCAGTCCTGCTTCTGCTGATCCAAAATGACAGAGTTAAAATAAAGAAGTTAGGTGAAAATTCAATGACAATAGCTACTATCATAGATTCATCAAAGGGTTCTCGATGATTGCTGCACTCTTGACGAAGCTTCTCCTTAAAGAAACCCCCCTTTGTATGGACCGTGGAACAACAAATGAGCTTTGATCAGCTTAAGCAAGTTCTGACCCATGCCCTTATTTTGGTGCAACCTAAGTCGGGTAAGGACTTCACCGTATACAGTGATGTATCCCACCTGGGATTAGGCTGTGTACTAATGCAAGAAGGAAAGGTCATAGCCTATGCTTCACGTCAGCTTAAACCTCACGAGCTGAATTACCCGACACATGATTTGGAGTTAGTTGTTGTTGTGTTTACCTTAAAGATGTGGAGTCATTATCTTTAATGTGAGAAGTGTTACTTGTACACTGGTCACAAGAGTCGGAAATATCTTTTGACTCAGAAAGAGTTGAATCTCTGTCAACGACGGTGGATGGAGCTTTTGAAAGACTACGACTTGGTTATTGATTACCACGTTGGTAAGGCCAACGTTGTGGCTGACGCTCTTAGTCGAAATCCCACTCCCTCTCTGAGGCATTTGAATGATCATTTTCGACTCAAGAAGCATGGCAAGTTGTTGGCTGAATTGAGAGTTCATTCAACCATTGTGACCCGAATCAAAGCAGTCCAAGAATCTGTTAAGGAGTTATGAGTTCTTATTGAAAAGATCAAGGAAAAGCTATATCTTGACTTTGCTATGAATTTCGAAGGTTTGTTGTGTTTTCGAAACCGTATTTGTTCCCCTGACGATGATGATCTTCGGGATCAAATCCTGAAGGAAGCTTGTTAAGTGTATAAATTTTCTATAATGTTAGCCTTTTTACTCGTGATAATTGTTGATCTTAGGCCCATTTTAGTTGCATTTTCTTAGCCAATCATGCATCCTTGTATTTTTTCCTCTAGTGTGATGCTTGAGTACATATTTTGGGTGTTTTCGGTGGAAAGGTACTGTCGGTGGTTGTCTATTATGTGCAGGATTATTTGCCTGAGCAAGCTAGAAATTGCCGAAGCAATTGGAAATGAAGAAAATGGAAACCAGCAACTTTGGAGAGTGATCCATGCGATTCAGACAAGCTTAAAGGATAGAAACAAATCCCAAAAGAAGTTGGAATTCCATGAAGAAGTCAATGAGAGATTAAAGTCCAAGGAGTTTAAAGGACAATTTGAAGGAATAAATAAATAAAAGAGTTTATCTCTTTTATTATATTTTAATTCACTCCAAACTCTTCCTCATCCATCTGAATTATCTCCTATAAATCCCAAAGACTTAGACGCAACCAAGGGAGTCGAGAAAAAGAGAGAATTCGATAGAGGTTTTTCTTCATCTTCCTTTGTTTCGGTTCATGCTTTTGTTGGAATTTATTTTGTGTTTATTTTAAACTCTGCTATGAACTAAACTATTTTGGCTAGGGTTATTATGTTGATTGGTTGAGAAACAATTGAAGTTTGTTTTTAGGTTACTGAATGCAATTTAGTTTGAGGTTTGCTTATTCTTTTTGTTTGAATTTTGATTTCGAGTAACTTGGGAGAGGATCTCGTGATCGCATTTATCTATCTAATATCAGGAGAGTTAGATTCAAGAGATGGATAAACATGGTTTTCACTCAATCAATCGATAGTGAGAACTAATTTGACTTAGGGATAAGTTACGAATTTCAACGGCTAAGAGAAACGTAAGATCGGTTGAAGTTCATGCAAGGTAAACACAGGAATGTATCACCAAGGTTTGATCTGTTGACTAGTGTTTCAAATTAGGGATAAGGAGAAGCCACTGAAGAACGCTTTGCCGAATCTCAAAGAAATCAATCAGTTGCCCAAGCAATCATATAGTCACCCAGTTGCCCAGGCATTCATTATATCAATTTCTCAAGCAATCATTGTTTCAGTTGCTCAGGCAATCTGACTGTTGAAGTTGTTAGGTTACTTGAGTTGACCCAATATTCATTGTCTAGAAAAACTCAATCAATTATCACACTGTGACCCATGATAATCCGGCCTATTCTTTTAATCATTCAAGTTCCCTTTAGTTTACTTGCTTTCTTTATTTTACTTGTTTATTCAAACCAACTATCATTACTTGTGTTTTTACTTTTTTAGTGCAAGAAAACAAATTCTTGAAGTGGCACCAATCCTTGAGGAGACGATATTTAAAACTATACTATAACTTGCGACGTGTATACTTGTACAAATTTCGAAGCACTTATATCACGCAACAAGTTTTGGCGTCGTTGCCGGGGATTGACAATAGCGACTTTGTTTTTATTTTCTTGTACCTTTATTTATTTCCCTTTTTATTTTTATAATCGGTTTCAAGGGACTTGTAACTTTGGTTGGGCATCTGTGTATGACCAGGGCAAAACCAATAGTACAAGACTACCCATTTGAACCCGAGATAGAACAAGTTCTTCATAGGAGAAGACGAGAACAACGAGCAGTAATGACGGAACAACAAGGTAACCCAGCCGGCAATCTGAATGCCAATGGTAACTAGAACATCGTAACAGATCCATTCGAGACTACTTAGAAGAAGATCTCAACGGTCTCAATCCAGGAGTTGTCGCACCAGAAATAGAAGGTGCCCACTTTGAATTAAAACCTGTGATGTTCAACATGATTAACACAATTGGTCAATTTGGCGGCTCGGTAACTGAAGATGTCAAACAACATCTCAAATCATTCATGGAGATTTGCAACTCATTCAAACTACAAGGAATCCATGAAGATATTCTACGACTGGAATTATTTCCCTATTCACTGAGGGATAGGGTAAAAACGTGGCTAAATAGTATTCCATCCGGATCTATAGGATCCTGGATGGATTTGTGTCGTGATTTCATTGCTAGATTTAGCTCTACAAATATGACTGATAAATTATGCAATGATATTACATCTTTTCGGCAGGTAGATGATGAATCCATGTACGAGGCTTGGGAGCGATATAGAGAGCTTTTACACAAATGTCCTATGCACGGATTCCTATTGTGGACGCAAGTGATGATGTTCTACAACTCAGTAAACACGTCGACGAGGATGATGCTAGATGCTTCGGCAAATGGCATACTCCTCGACAAGTCACCTGAGGAAGCAATAGAGATTCTGAATCGTCTTGCCAAGAACGACTATCAATTCCCAACCACCCAAAGGGGAATAGTCAGACGCAATGGCACAATAAATGAACTTGATTCATCAGGATCTATTTCTGCACAATTGGCCGCATTAACTAATATGGTTAAGAACATGCAAAGACCTAGCAACCCACAAGAGGTCAAGGTAATTGGTTCAATTTGTGAATTATGTAACGATAACCATCCCTCTTCTAAATGCCCGCAGAACCCAGAATCTAGTTTTTACGTTAGAAACTACAATCAGAATAGCAACATGATGTCCAACACCTACAATCCAGCCTAGAGAAAGCACCCCAACTTCTCATAGAGTAATCCCAACAATGCTCTCAACGAAAACAGTCAGAATGCACAAGCAACAAGATTCTAGCAGAACTTGCCACGGTAACAGATGCCACAAATGTCGTAGCAACAACCAACTCCATCCAGTTCTTTGGAAAAATCTCTCAATGCTTTCATGTTAAAAACCAAATCTTATATGGTAGAGAATAGTAATTTCATGAAGAATGCTGATGCTTTTATGAACAAGACGAAGATGAGATTGCAAAATCAAGAGGCAGCCCTAAAATCCTTGGAGACTCAAGTCGGGCAATTCGCCCAGAACTTGAATATGAGACAGCCAGGTGGTTACCTAGCGATATTGAAGTCACTAAGGGAGCAAATCATGAACAATGCAAAGCCATCACTACTCGGAGCGGCCGACAACTTAAGGAAACCCAAACTCACTCAACAGAGAAAACTCAACCGAGGGAACAGCCCCACGCCAGACAGATGAATCTAGCAACAAAACCTCCAACAAAGATGACGAGTCAAAAATTGCCAAGGCAACTCCACATACCCTTGCCTCAGCAGAACCTGAAGCCATTGCCTCAGCAATGCCTAATGCCATCACCTCGGCAACCAATAATGCATCGGCAAGTCCTGATGCATCAGAAATTCCTTAAATCAAATTCCAATGCAAGGAATAGATGGAGGACGTCCGACTTCCACCACCATTCTTATAGAGGTTGAAACGACAGAAGCAAGAATACCAGTTCAAGAAGTTCCTTAACATCTTAAAGCAAGTCCACATCAACTTGCCATTGGTTGAAGCAATATAGCAAATGTCGAACTATGCTAAGTTCCTTAAAGATATTGTCTCTAAGAGAAAAAGGCTAGGAGAGTTCAAAACAGTTGCTGTAACGGAAGGATGCATGGCCATGTTGCATAACCGCATGCCACCCAAGCTTAAAGGTCCCGGTAGTTTCACCATACCAAGTTCAATCAGAAACCATTATGTCGGGAAAGCATTCTGTGATCTTGGAGCAAGAAAAAATTTGATGCCAAAATCAGTTTTCCAGAAACTAGGAATCGGGAAGGCAAGACCAACAACATTCACGCTACAACTTGTTGACAGATCCTACGTACACCCAGAGAGAAAAATCGAAGATATACTGGTAAGAGTTAATAAATTTATTTTTCCCGCTGACTTTATTGTTTTGGATTATGAAGCAGATGAGTTCGCCCCGATTATTCTTGGGAGACCTTTCTTAGCTACAGGAATAACGTTAATTGATGTTGAAAAGGGACAACTTATAATGAGGGTGAATGACCAGCGGGTTAAGTTGAATGTATTCCAGACCCTAAAGCATATCGACGATCCAGAAGAATGTCAATTAATCCATGCCACAACAGAATTAGATTTTAACATGGAAGAATATTGCCTTAGCAAGTACATTGCCCAGGCAATTGAACCTGAGGAATTTGAAGAGCCGAACAATAATGAACCAGAGGAAGCCAATTGGATGGTAAGCCGACCAGGTACATATTTTGAACCGTTGAACTACACAGGTAAGGAAGGTAAAGTTGAAAAACCTTCAATTGGACAACCTCCTATTCTTGAGTTGAAACCATTGCCAGGGTAATTAAAATATGCTTACTTAGGAATTAATAATACATTGCATGTAATTATTTCTTCTAAGTTGAAGCCTGAACATGAAGAGAAGTTGATCGACATGTTGATGCTTCACAAAAAGGAAATAGGATGGATAATTGCCAACTTGAAGTGAATTAGCCTGGTAGTGTGTATGCACAAAATCTTATTGGAGGATGATCATAAACCAACAATCGAGGCACAAAAGAGGCTTAACCCTGCTATGAAGGAAGTCGTGAGGAAGGAAATCATCAAATGGCTTGGCGTCGATATCATATATCCTATCTCCGATAGTAAATGGGTAAGCCTGGTATAATATGTACCAAAAAAGGAGGTATAACCGTGGTAAGCAACGAAAACAATGAACTAATCCCAACAAGGACTGTGACTGGTTGAAGGGTTTGCATGGATTACCGTAAGTTAAATAAAGCCATAAGGAAAGATCACTTTCATTTTCCATTTATTGACCAAATGCTTGACCGACTTGTAGGTAAATCTTCTTATTGTTTTCTTGATGATTACTCAGGTTATAACCAAATTGCCATAGCACCCGATGATCAGGCAAAGACCACTTTCACATGGTCGTATGGTACCTACGCTTTCTGAAGGATTCCGTTTGGATTATGCAATGCTCTAGCAACTTTTCAAAGATGTATGATGGCAATTTTTTTTGATATGGTAGAAGACTTCCTTGAGATTTTCATGGACGACTTTTCTATCTTCGGCAATGACTTTGACAATTGCCTCAGCAATTTGGAAAAGGTGCTGGCAAGATGCGAAGAATCCGATCTAGTGCTCAATTGGGAGAAGTGTCACTTTATGGTAGATGAAGGTATAGTGCTCAGTCACAAGATCTCCTCAAGGGTAATTGAAGTCGACAGAGCCAAGGTGGAAGTGATTGAAAAATTGCCACCACCAAATTCAGTCAAGGGAATTTGAAGTTTTCTCAGCCATGCAGGTTTTCACCGGAGGTTTATTTATAATTTTTCCAAAATCTCTAAACCTTTGTATAACTTGCTTGAACAGGACAAAGCTTTTAATTTTGATGACTCATGTGTCCAAGCATTCAAAACTTTGAAGAAGCAACTCGCATTAGCACCTGTTGTTATTCCACCGGATTGGACATTACCCTTTGAACTTATGTGTGACTTTGCAGTAGGAGCAGTACTAGGTTAATGAATAGGTAAAATTTTTATGTGATTTACTACGCTAGTAAAACTCTTAATAAAGCTCAAGTAAACTACACCACTACATAGAAAGAGTTACTAGCTGTAGTATTCACCTTTGATAAATTTCGTTCATACTTGATCGGGACCAAGGTAATTGTTCATACCGACCATTCGGTAATTAAATACCTTTTTGCCAAGAAAGATGCAAAACCTTGTTTAATTCGTTGGATTTTACTTTTACAAGAGTTTGACATTGAAATTAAGGGCAGAAATGGTACTAAGAACCAAGTCGCCGACCATTTGTCACGCCTAGAACAAAGAAAAGACAATGACACAAATGTGGAAATCCATGATGCATTCCCGGACGAGCAGTTGTTAACTGCCCAGTCAACCCTAACTATCGAAGCTCAAGCAACCACAGTAGGGAATGCCTTAGCAATGCCCATGGCAACAACAGCAACAATTGCCTTAATAATTCCATGGTATGCAGACTTAGGGAATTTCCTTGTTAGTGGCATTTTACCTCATGATCTTACTCACTAGGGAAAGAAGCGGTTCCGACCTGATGCTAAGCATTATTTTTGGGATAAGCCACTTTTGTTTAAATAATGTGCAAATCAGGTTATGAGACAATGTGTCCCCGAATAAGAAGAAGAGAATGTGCTCCGGCAATGCCATGACTCACCATATAGAGGCCATTTTGGAGGCACTCACACCGCAAAAAAAGTCTTGCAATCAGGACTGTATTGGCTCACTCTCTACAAATATGCCCAAGAATTCTACAAGCAATGTAACCGATGTCAACGAACGAGCAATATTTCTAGCTGACATGAGATGTCATTACAGAACATTCTAGAAGTTGAGCTATTCGATGTATGGGGGATTGATTTTATGGGACCTTTTCTGTCATCTTGTGGAAACCTTTACATCTTACTTGCTATTGACTATGTGCCCAAGTGGGTTAAAGCCATTGCCACCTCTACCAATGATTCCAAAACCGTGTAGAGATTTTTACATAAAAATATATTTACACGGTTTGGAATGCCAAGAGCAATCATCAGCGATGAAGGAAAGCATTTCGACAACAAACTCATTACAAAGATGTTATAACGCTTCAGAGTGTCACACAAAATTGCCACGACATACCACCCACAGACCAACGGACAAGCTGAAATTTCTAATTGGGAATTAAAGGGGATACTTGAAAAGGTTGTAAATCCTTCACGAAAGGATTGGTCTTTAAGCTTAGATGATGCACTTTGGGCATACCAAACAGCTTTCAAAACACCCCTAGGTATGTCGCCATTCCGATTAGTTTACAGTAAAACTTGCCACTTACCGGTGGATATCGAGCACAAAGCATACTGGGCAATAAAAATCGTGAACTTAGATTGGGAGAGTGCTGGAAAAAGTGTCTACTAGACTTTAACGAGATGGAGGAATTTCGTGCCCTAGCTTACGACAATGCAAGAATCTACAAAGAGAACATGAAACGCTGGCATGACAAGAAGTTATTGCCAAGGCAATTCATGTCCGGGCAATTAGTCCTCATCTTCAATTCTCGGCTAAAATTATTCCCAGGGAAGTTGAAGTCAAGATGGTCCAGACCATTCGGAGTAGTCAAACCCTTCTCTCATGGTGCCTTGATAATCAAGTCCACCATCGACGGACACGAGTTCAAAGTTAATGGGCAAAGGTTGAATCATTATGCCGGCACCCACGTTGAGCGCAACAAAGAAGACGTCACTCTAGGAGATGCATGATCATACTCTCCCTTCATATTTTTTATTTTTATTTATTTATTTATTTTTATTTTTGGGACTTAAATTTTAATTTTCGCTTATTATTTATTTTTTCGTATTTTATTTTAATTTGATTTTGTTTTCTATATATATTTTAGGATAAAGTTATCTTTTATTAGTTTTGTTTTATCTTTATCTTATTCTACTTATTTAATTAATATTCCTTTTTAATTTTAGGAAAAAAGTTCAAGATTAAGAAGAATTAGAACCAAGATAGAAGTTCTTCCAACAAGGGAATTATGTGCCAAAATATTAAGGCTTATAAAAAGCCTAAAATATAACCCTAACCCCTTCCTTTCCTCCCTTAGCCGCCCAACACATCACCAAAACCCTTCCCACTCAAGAAGTGTCGGCCACTCCAACCAATCACCCCTTTTGCATTTTCTCCATCACATACACTTCAACCACCATCTTTAATACACATATTTTCATTCTTTTCCACTTCCCATCACTATTTAAAACACTCTCAATATTCTATTCATCTTCATCTTCTTCAACTAAACTCTTAAAAAAATTTGGTTCAATCTCTCCAACCGTTCCATTCACCTCCCTTCAAAAGATATGTAACACCGACCATCAAGGATCGATACCTTTCAAAGTTCACAAGTCGTTCAATTTGGCCGGAGCAAGGATTTACCTACACAAGCTCTCATAAAGACTTCAGACTTGATGCCTCCATCTTCCAAGTGATTGAGCACCAAAAGTGGCAAATATTTTGTTCCCAACCACAATCGGGCAACATCACATGGGTAAGGGAATTTTATGCTCATTTTCCTAACCCCGATAACCCGTATGTGTTTGTGCGTGGTAGGGCAATGCCTATCGATGCTGACCATATCAACGCCTTCTATGGCGTCTACATCAAGACGGATGAGCATCAAGACTTTGTGGACAAAATCACACCCAAAGAACTCGACACAGTGCTTCAAGACCTCACGCTCCCGAGCACTCAATGGAACAAGGGCTCAAACAAAGGAACGATAAATCGCCTTAGGCTTATGCCTGATGCAAAAATATGGAATAAATTTATAAAACTTGTTTGATGCCGAGCACTCATCATACTACTGTTGATACTGTAATCACTCATTTTTACTTGTAAATATATTAATATTGCATGTATATTTATTATATGAATGTTACTAATATAAGGTGATGTGTGCATGTATAAGCTATGTATACGTATTAGGGTACGTATGTATCTAGGGTATAAGCATATATAGATATTATGTTAATTATATGTATGATTATACGTACGTATACTAGAATATTATATTAATTAATGATCGTATAATATAAGTATATATTTTCGTATGTATATGTATTGTTGTTATAATTATACTATTATTATTATTGGGCTGACAAAATGAAAAAATTAAATATATATTAAACCCAAATAAAAAATTACAGTCCAATTACAAATCCAATTACAAAGCCCGTTTGGCCCAAATCTGAATCCTATTTAATTACAATGTGCAGGTAACTGTGGGCCGTTGGATCAAGATCTGATCCAACGGCCACGATGCAATGGAAGTCAAAAATATCTGCCAGGCGCGTGCTCCACACGTATGGACCGTTCGAGTGCCACGCGCGCGTGTGGTCCACGCGCGGACGCTTTAACATCCCACGCGCGCGTAAGATCCACGCGTTCTGACTCCTCGACTGCGGAGCTCCACGTGGCGAAATCTCAAGCCGTCTCATCAGATCGAGGCTTCATCCAGGCCGATCGTTCTTCAAGCCATCTTGACCGTTAGATCAGATCTAATCTAACGGCCGAAAACGTGTCTGGCCTCTGGCAGAATGGCCACACCGCGCCGATATTCAGATCCCGCGTTCAGATTATGCCAAAGACAACAAGCAAAATGTCAGATCTGAAAAAGAAGATGCAACTTGCAACCAAAAACAGAGGCAGTAATATATATGAAACGGGGCTTTTGTAACGGGGATTAGCTAACTAGTAAGAGTAAAAAAAAAAGATTAGCCAAAAAAAAGAGAGAACAAGGGTAGTAACAAAAAAACAGAGATCTTGTAAGACCAAAAATTTGTAACCAGTAGAGATAATCAAAAAAGGAGTCCATTGGTAAACACTTGTCTCTTTTTCTTACTTGTTTCTTTACATGCATATACGAAATAGAAATAAAAAAAAACAGAAACAAAAAAGAAGTAGTCTTACCGGCGTTGTCTGTGGGTCTTCCTTCTCTCGGTGACAAGCCTTTCGGCTTTTCAAGTCAGATCTGGTGAACTAAAGGGAAGAGAAGACCCTTGGAAGTTGTGTTTTGGTCTAAAAAATATTTTTTTTTGGGTTCGTATTTCTTAGATCTAGGGTAAAAAAAAGGGTATCCTCTGAATCCAACCACGGATTCATGTTGAGGATGAAGTAGTGGTCATTTTGGTGTCTTTTTTAGGCTCACCGGCGCCGGTTAGCGGCGGCCGGCGGCGGAGAATACGGCGGCCGGCCGCCAGATTCTGGGTTTTGTAAGAACACATGAGAGAAAAAGATGAACACGGGTTATTTGAGAACTGAAGAATGAAACGAAAATGGAGAAAATTTGGTTTCGGACTGAAAATAGCCCTTATATAGGTATTATTATTTTACTAAATGGGTAAATTACACACTTAATCCCACCGCGTTTTCAATATTTTCATTTTTGTCTTGCCGCATGGTATAATCACAGTCCCAGTCCCCTTGATTTTTCAAAAGGTCACAATTTAGTCCCTAAATTACACCGAATCAGTCTCTGAATGGTAAAATTACGTCCTTAACCATCCCGCGTTTTTGGATTTTTCACTTTGAGTCTGCCCCTTGGTCTAATTACAATTCTGGTCCTTTTAGGTTTTGTTTGTTTCGCAATTTCGTCCCCAAATTACATATTATTGTTCTTTAATTTCTGCCATTGACTTTTGTTTTTCTTTCATTTCAGTCCTATTTTCTTTGTAAATATTATTGTTCGTATTATAATCGTATACGTTGATATTATTTTATTTCATGTCCTTCGTATATGACTCGTATTTTATGTTTGCATATATGTATTAAGTATGATATTCATGTTTTATCTGATTATTCGTATTAAAGCATGTTATGTTCTAGTTAATTCGTAAAAAGTATGTTTTGTATTTTTGTACGTATTGCACGTTTCCTTGGCTTTTAGGTTACATGTTAATGTGTTTTCTTTCACGTATAATATATTGTTCATATATGTTAAAATATATTTTATTAATAGCATGTATATTTTTAATATTTTTCCGTCTACATATAACGTAATTATTCCTGCATTGTTGTTCTAATTTATTATAGTTGTTTTTATCTATTATTTAGAATAATATGTATATATGCATGTTTTAGACTAGAATATCATCTATGTTAGATTAATATTCTGTTATGACAATATTTACTACATTTAAACATTTTACCATGTTTTATATTTTTGCCATTAAGATTGCATATTGAGATATAAATTGTTAATGCGGTGTCCTTTTATCCGAGCGTAAACGGGGCCAGTATCAAGCGTAGTGATAGTGGTTGGGCGTTTATTCTCGGGTAACGGGACCCTTAAAATATATTCGCAATTATGACCGAATTTTAAAATAATCGTCACTCTAATCCGGAAAATCCAATATTAATAAAGCGGTAATGATTAAAGTACCAATTTTGGGCGGTGTGGGGGTGCTAATCCTTCCCCATCCGTAACCGACTCCCGAACCCTGTCTTTTTGAATCTCTGGTTTTATGGTGTCCGGCCTACCTAAGTGGCCGGTGGCGACTCCATTTTTTATAAGGTTTTTGTAAACCCCACGGAATAAATATTTTATATCCAAACACCTTTCAAAAACATCCTTCGAAAACACATCATCTTTATTTTAGAGATATAAAAAAAAAGGACCATTCGCTACAGATGGCGACTCCGCTGGGGACAATTTTTTTTCAAAAGAACAAATGAGAGTCAAGCTTTTAAAATAATTACCGCTTTACTAATATTGGAAGTTCCGGATTAAAGTGACTATTAAATTAACATTCGGTCATAATTGCGCGTTTATTTTAACGCATTTAAAATATGGCATATAAACCCGTCTTTTTAAGTGGGGGAAAACGCTAATGCTTTCGTGGAGATATCGTTCTCCCGTATGGGCCTAGCAAGTACCTTCGGGTCTCGAGTACCTTATGCTTTCGTAAGGATATCGTTCCTTCGTACGGGCATAAGCGAATGGGTCCCCCTGAATTGAACCCGGTTGAAAGGAGCCTATAATGGGTGATGATCGGGGGCCTTGCTACTCTTAGTAGAGGACAGCAAGGACAATTCGGGTACCTCCTAGCACCAACACTGCATGTAGAGAACATAGAAACCTACCCTGTTAGAGCCATGCGGATAACCTTAGGTTTTAGACGGGATAAATAGGGTTGTTTAGTGTGTTTATTCTGTTTAATTTTGTCATTTTATTTATATATTTATCAATTTTATCTGGTACTGACTTGTTTTCTTTTCGCTTTTTGTTTCTTTTCTCATACATCATTGCATTTGCATCGCATAAAGGTACTGGATCAAGTGGTTTGCCTAATCAGAAAATCTTTCACCATGGAAAAAAGGTGTCTTAGGAAAGAAGAGATTAATTTGTCAGTCAGACATTGGTCAGAGGTCAACCAGAAAATCCAAGGGGACAGTCTGCCTAACGAACGCGTAATAGTTGGATACACCTATGTGAGTCTCCAACAGAACGACTTGTGGGATCTTCAAAGCATTTGGGAAAGATGGGACCAAAGGCTACAAGACTTATTTAGTGATAGTTATGGCGACACCGCGCAGCTATTATATGTTCGGATTAACCATCCCTTACTCCGAGCTATAGTCCAGTTCTGGAATCCGGCTTTTTGCTGCTTCACCTTTAATGGGCAGGACATGATGCCTACGGTAGAAGAATACACTGCTTTACTTAACCAGGAAAATATTCAGGAAGATTGGATCTACGCGAAGCCTCCAAGGAATCAGAATTACATTGCGAAACTCAAAGCCTTTGCGGGAATGAGTGACGATTGGGTTAGTGGCCTCCTTCAAATCCGAGGAGATAATACAGTCTTTGCATGGGAAAATATTCGGGACATCATATCGACACATCCAGACGAGACAAAGAAAATGGACTTATTCGCTTTAGGAATATATGGCTTGGTGATCTTTCCCAGAGTACTCGGGAACATTGACATAGCCATTCTGGATTTGTTTGAACGGGTGAAACGGAGAGCAAACCCGGTACCAGCAATCTTGGTCGAGACTTTCATTTCTTTAAATGCTAGCCGGAAACATGAAGAAGGGCGTTTTGAGGGCTGCGCACAGCTATTACAAGTATGGATCCAAAGTCACATGTGGAAGACGCGACGCTGGTCTCGCGGGATATCCTTCCAAGGTTTTTCGCCTTTACGAGAATACTTAGCAAAGGAATGGCGATAAGATTTGAAAACAAAAATGTGGACCAGTTTCTTCAGGAACATTCAAGATGAAGACATAGCATGGAGGGTCCCATGGCTCGGTAAAGTTAATTATTTTCTATACAGTTGTGGTGACTTCAACTGGCTGATGATGTTAGGATTACATGGAGGGATCGCTTGTGCTCCACTTTTAGTGTCTCGGCAGTTCGGGTCACGACAGTTCATTCCCAATACCGCCGGATTAAGCCAAACTGAATTTCTTTTCAAAGGAGAGTTCAAAGGAAAAATTCAGACCATCATGAGGGCCTGGGATCATTGTTACCGGATCAGGGTGGAAAGAGATATCGAGCACATGACTACCCTAGATTACGACCTTTGGAGACATTTGAGGGTTAATAATGTGATTCCTGAATCTGATCAAGGACCAACAGTGTCACTCGAAGAGCTTACAAGGGTGGTACCATCCGAAGCCGATATCCTAAGGAGTGAACTCGAAGAAGTTAAAAGGAAGATGGACATTCAACAGACCCTACATGCGAGCGAGCTCTATAAGGCAAGCTTAGAAGTTGATGAGCGAGACGGGATCATTAGGCAACTGAAGAAATTAAATGCAGATTTGAGTGACAAAAATACTCTTTATCAAAAAGATGCCCTTTTGTTACAAGCAAAAATACAAAAGGCCGGCCGGAGTCAGTTCATAGCTGTGGAAAGAGAAAGAATGAACGGCATCCGTTTGGTGGAAGAAGAACGAGAAATTAATAAAAGAGCGATCGAGAAAGAGATTGAAAGCTACCGTTTGGCTATGGAGGAAGAAAAACGGTCTGCCAAGAAGGCTATTGATCAAGAGAAAGAAAGATTCAGACAAGAAATCAGCAAGGGAAAACAAGCTGTCCATCATGAGAGAGAAAGTGTCGCCGTATGGAAAAGAAAATCCATGAATAGCCGAAACAGACTGTTAGAAATGCAGAAATTGTACGATGACACTGTTCAAAAATTGGGGCAAAGCCAAAGTCAAAATGATGAATTAAAAGGGAAAGTAGCGGAAGTCGAACACTCACTTCGAATGTACTGCCACAGGAATAATTTCGCTGAGCTGCAAGAAAGAGAGCGCGAAGTGGGTGTGTTGCAAGCACGAATCGGGTCCCTCGAAGCAGCTGTGGAGGATTACAAGGAAAGAATTAATGTGTTCGAGGAAGCTGCAGCCGGAGGGGACACCTATTGGCAGAAGAGATTACGCGACGCTGCTCGAATGGTACAGGACAGAGACCAGTACTACGCAAACCTAATGGTGGACATACAACGGGTCGCCAGACATGTGAATGATTTAGCTGTCGAGGCTGAAACACTCCAACCTTTTATAGCCCCGGGAATGGAAGAAGCTCCTAGGTTCCTCAAGCTGCTCAAGGCAATTGGAAAGTTAGGAGATAGAGCTAGAGTCTATCTATAGGACTCTGTGTTATAATTAGATCTTTTGTACTAGGGATCTTTACTTTGTAACACGAATTTTGTTGTAATCAAGACCCTTTAATTCCCGTGGAAGTAATTCAAAAGGGTGATTACCAGCGGAATCAGTACCTTGTCTGCATGCATTCTTGCATTTGCATCATAACATTTGCATCATTGTACATGCATTTATTTTTTATAACCATATTAACAATATGAATATTGTGGCATTGTATGTAGAGTATTAACCCGCAATCATTCATCACCTATACTTTACCCGACTACAAAGAAAGCTCATGGAAGAAAGAATAATCAGTCTAGAAAGAGGGCAAAGAGAGCTAGAGTCAAGGCTTGAAGAGGCCCAGAGAAGCCTTAGTGATCAGATCGCGCAGTCACAAACATCTATAGTTTCTGACATAACTGCACTGCTGGCAAGGAGTCTTGGAAAACGAGTAGAAGGAGAAAATGTTCCAGAACCAGAAGGTACCGCGGCTCACTTCAAGGTTCAACCAATTGCACCAAACCAGGCTAGGAAAATGTATATTGACCCTGCAGGAATGTCTTCCAGCTTTCAAATAGGGGCACCTGGGACTCAACCCCTCGATACTGAAGCACTTTATGAGGAAGAAGTGCCGGACCTGAATATGGTCGAAAGAATTAGGAATGAGGTAGAGAAAAAATAGGAAGAAAGATTTCTCCTCATGGAATAAAAATTTAAAGCGTTACAATCAAATGAAGAATCAGGAAACGACGCTAGTGACCTAAGTCTGGTCTCTGATCTTGTCTTGCCACCAAAATTCAAAACACCAGAGTTCGATAAATATGACGGAACCACATGTCCTTCTGCACACATAACGATGTATTGTAGAAAAATGGTGGCTTACCATAAAGATGAAAAGCTACTGATCCACTGTTTCCAGGATAGTCTAACTGGAGCGGCGTTACGTTGGTATACTCAGTTAAGCAAAGCAAATGTCAAGACATGGAAAGATTTGTCTAAAGCATTTTCCGAGCAATACAAACATGTAACAGACATGATCTCTAGCAGAATCATGTTAGAAAATATGGGGCAAAAGTCCAATGAAAGCCTGCGACAATACGCCCAGAGGTGGAGAGAAGTGGCCGCCCAAATCCAGCCACCTATCCTGGAGTATGAAATCACGCCATTATTTGTCAATACTCTAAAAGGGGCACTCTTTGACCGCCTCATTAATAACACAACACAGTGTTTCGCCGACTTGGCCAGGACTGGGGAATCTCTCGAAGTGGCAATTAAGAGCGGCAGAATTGATGGTGGGGAAGGGTCTCGAAAGTACAACAAGAGAAGTGAAGTAAACACCACCAGCACCTATACCGCCCCGAAGAACTTCACAGTCTCACAGCCACAAGCACCTGTGGGAAAAACACAAAATTCGAATCAAAGAGATGAGAGAGTCACCAGAAAGGATAAAGAGAGAAGAACTTTCACTCCCCTACCTGTTTCATACTCAGAGCTTTATTCCCAGTTGTATGAAGCAGACTTGGTCCGACCATACATCGTTAATCCTGTCAATCCACCCTTCCCACCTTGGTATAATCCAAGCGCGCATTGCGACTATCACGGTGGTACCCCTGGACATCCCACTGAGAACTGTCTTGCCTTCAAACAGCTTGTACAGAACTTAATCGATTCTGGAATATTAAAGTTTGAAGAGCCAAGCGTAGCCAACAACCCGCTGCCCAATCATGGGAGCAGAGGAGTTAATGTCATAGAAGAATGCTTTACCAGGAGGATAAAGGATGACGTGTCAGAAATCAAGTCTCCTCTACGGTGGGTATTTCAACAATTATGCATGGCTCATGTGATCAACAAAGGCATGATAATAAGGCAGAAGGAATATGGAAAGTATTGCGAATTCCATCAGACTGAAGGGCATGATATCCAAGAATGTGATGAGTTCAAGAAATTGGTGCAGAAGTTGATGAATGAAAAACAAATTGAATTCTTTGAGGAACCCATGGGGAAGGGATCAGACGTGCACATGACAGATAGCCCCAAAATTAGATACGGGAAGGATAGACCTTTTATTATCTCTCCCAGGATAGGGAATGCAAGTGTCTCCCAAGGAGAAACCAGCAAGATAAATCCCAAGATCGTCATTTCAGCACCATCTCCATTCCCATTCAAAGACATGCGACAAATTCCCTGGAATTATGCCGCAAATGTGACCATGCCAGAAAAATCAGAACACGAACAGGTAAAAGAGCCTACGCTGGAAGATCAACAAAGTCAGAACAATGTGAACGTCGGTGAAGCAGGCCTTTTCACAAGGAGCGGCCGATTTTATTCCTCCGAGGCTTTGAGAGCAGCTGAAAAAGATAGGGGGAAGAATACAGCAGTTAGCCCTACGCAGATATTTGGAGAAGAACCTCCCCAAAAGATAAATGAACCGGTAACTGAGGCCCAGGCCAAAGAATTTCTAAAGTTCTTGAGACATAGCGAGTACAGCGTAGTGGAACAACTACGGAAACAACCGGCCAGGATCACAGTGCTGGAATTACTCTTGAGTTCAGAGAAGCATCGGGAGACGCTATTGAAAGTGCTGAATCAAACTTTTGTGCCCCAGGACATTTCTGTAACAAACCTGGACATGATAGTAGGGCATATTACCGCCTATAATCATATCACATTCAGTGATGATGAGATCCCGGAGGGAGGAATGGGGTCTACCAAAGCCCTTAACATCACTACCCACTGCAAAGGGTATGTATTACCAGGCGTACTGATCGACAACGGGTCAGCATTGAATGTTTTGCCTATGGTAACCCTGCAAAAATTGCCAATAGATGGTTCGCACCTAAAGCCTTGCTACAACTCGGTAAGAGCCTTTGATGGTACGCAAAAAGGAACAATGGGGAAAATTGAGGTGCCCCTATTGATCGGACCAACTGAATATGTGATCGATTTTGTGGTGATGGACATAAAACCATCTTACAGCTGCTTATTGGGAAGACCATGGATCCACTCCGCAGGAGTTGTCCCATCATCATTGCATCATAAATTAAAATTTGTAGTTGAAGGTAAATTGGTCACCGTAGAAGCAGAGCATGAATTTGTTGCTTCCGTGACATCAGACACCCCCTACATTCAAAATGATGAAGATGCCGCAGAATGCTCGTTCCGAGCATTAGAACTAGTAAATGCCACATTCATTTCAGAAGGAAGCCGGATCCCTTACCCCAGGTTATCTAATTGTACCAAGATGACCGTCGCAGAAACTCTGGGCCGAGGAGCCATTTAGGAAAAGGGCTGGGAAAGAAATTACAAGGAAACCTGAGACCCAAGAATATGATAACCAAGAAAGATCATTTCGGGCTGGGTTACCAACCAAGTGTCCAACAAAAGAAAGAAGAATATAAGAGAAAGGAGGAGCAAAGAAAAGCCAGATCTAAAGGAGAAGACATTCCGTGGAGGTCGATGTCCTTTCCTAGTTTGAAAGCCACTTTCATCTCCGGAGGGTTCTACCAGCCAGGTCAAGATATTGGAGAGGCAATGAAGAAAAATGATGAACTTAACCAGGAGGAAATATTCAGTAAATCATTTGAAGGGATGTACATCAACATGATAGCTGAAAAGGACCGAGGTAGCAAAATGTTGACCAACATCCGCCCTTGCCATCCCGGGGAAATACTCAATAACTGGAGCTGCATTGATCTACCTGTAGTTTTTAGGAATAGATCAGAGAAATGTTCCGAATCAACCTTTTGTTTTTGCCCATAGACAATGGGGATCTCTTGTATGGGGCACCTATGTTAACTTTTTGATTGAAATGAAAATATCCCCACTTTCTTAAAAATGACCAAAGTCTCATTTATTCCATTCATGCATTCTTCATATTCATTCCCTTCATATAAAGTCGTCTCTTTCCCAATACAATTCATTCTCATTTATTGCAGGTCGCTCATGATTGACGATATGAATGATATCGGATCCAATCCTGGAGTAAATTTCGAATGCCCTGAGGTCTCAGAGGAAATTGAGGAAGGATATGATGAAATAGAAATTGAGGTCCCGGAAGAATTAAAGAGAATGGTGGACGACGAAGAAAGGCAGATTATGCCCCACCAAGAAGAAACAGAAATTGTCAACTTAGGGACTGAAGAAGCGAGGAAAGAAATAAAAATAGGAACGACGATTTCCTCAAAAACCAAGCATGAACTGATAGCCCTGCTTCAGGAATTCAAGGATGTCTTCGCCTGGACTTATCAAGATATGCCAGGATTGAATACCGACATAGTGATGCACAAATTGCCAACAAAGTCGGAGTACAAACCAGTACAACAAAAACTTCAGAGAATGAGGCCAGATATGTTGTTAAAGATCCGAGAAGAAGTGAAAAAGCAATTTGATGCTGGATTCTTGGAGGTAGCCAAATACCCTGAATGGGTTGCAAACATTGTACCAGTACCAAAGAAAGACGGGAAAGTTTGTATGTGTGTAGATTACAGGGATCTGAATCGAGCTAGCCCAAAAGACAACTTCCCTTTGCCACATATTGACACTCTGGTTGACAACACCACAGGACATTCATGGTTTTCCTTCATGGACGGCTTCTCAGGGTACAACCAGATAAAGATGGATCCTAGCGACATGGAGAAAACCACATTCATAACCATGTGGGGCATTTTTTGTTATCAAGTGATGCCGTTTGGGCTAAAGAACGCAGGGGCAACATACCAAAGAGCAATGGTGACTCTCTTCCATGATATGATGCACAAAGAAATAGAAGTATACGTGGATGATATGATTGCCAAATCCCGAACAGAGGAAGAGCACCTACAGAACTTGAGAAAACTATTCCAAAGTCTACGGAAGTACCAACTGAGGCTCAATCCTGCCAAGTGTACCTTCGCCGTTACTTCTGGAAAACTCTTAGGATTCATAGTAAGCAGAAGAGGGATTGAGATTGACCCGGATAAAGTGAAAGCCATCCAGGACCTTTCACCACCCCGCACGCAAAAGGAAGTTCGCGGTTTCCTGGGGAGGCTGAATTATATCTCTCGTTTCATTTCCCAATTAACCAATCAATGCGACCCGGTCTTCAGACTTCTTAGAAAGAATAATCCTAGCGTGTGGGATGAAGAATGTCAAAAAGCCCTAGAAAAGATCAAAAAGTACCTGACAAATGCTCCAATTTTAGTCGCACCAGTACCTGGTCGACCACTAATTCTCTACTTAACAGTCTTCGAGAATTCAATGGGATGTGTACTGGGGCAACACGATGAGTCAAGAAAAAAGGAGCAAGCCATCTATTACCTAAGCAGGAAATTCAATGATTGCGAAACACGGTACCCGCCAGTGCAGAAGCTGCGTTGTGCTCTAGTTTGGGCTACCAAGCGGCTCAGACAGTACATGTTGTACCATACTACCTGGCTGATATCCAAGCTAGACCCATTAAAGTTCTTAATGGAAGCGCCAGCGCTAACGGGAAGGATGGCCCGATGGCAAATGCTCTTATCCGAATTCGACATCGTATATGTTAATCAGAAAGCTGTAAAGGGGAGTGCCGTAGCAGATTTCCTGGCTAGTCGTGCTTCAGATGACTATGAGGCATTGAACTTTAGTTTCCCAGATGAAGACTTGATGTGCATCACAACTGAAGAAGAGATTTCAGATGATAAGTCATGGAAACTTTACTTCGATGGAGCCTCCAACGCCCTCGGACATGGGATAGGGGCAGTACTAATTTCACCTGAGGACGTCTATTATCCTTTCACCAGCAGATTGGAATTCTTCTGCACAAACAATATAGCTGAATACGAAGCTTGCATCATGGGACTGAACTCAGCCATCGAAAGAAAGGTTAAGGAACTTCGAGTGTTCGGAGATTCGTCCCTAGTCATTTACCAATTGCGCGGGGAGTGGGAAACCAGAGACCTGAAGTTGGTCAAATATCACGAATGGATCCAAGAGCTCGTCAAAGAGTTCGAAAAGGTTAGCTTCAATTACTTACCCCGAGAAGAAAATCAGATGGCAGATGCATTGGCAACCTTGGCATCCATGTTTAAAACAAACACCGGGGCAGAAATGAAGCCCATTGAGATGCAGACGTTTGAAAAACCTGCTCATTGTTGTAATATACAGGAAGAGATTGACGGAAATCCATGGTACTATGACATCCTGCAATATGTCAAACTTCGAAAGTATCCAGAAAAATGGCAACAAAATATGTCCTAGATGGGGAAATCCTATATAGGAAAAGTCATGATCAAACATTGCTGAGATGTGTGGATGCCCGGGAGGCGAAGGAAATCTTAGGTGAAGTACATGATGGGATCTGTGGAACGCACGCCAACGGGCTGTCTATAGCCCGAAAAATTATGAGATACGGTTATTTCTGGTTGACCATGGAGGGAGATTGCATCGATTACGCCAGGAAATGCCACAAATGCCAAATTTACGCTGACAAGATTCATGCACCCCCATCACCTCTACACACCATGAATTCTCCATGGCCTTTTGCAACATGGGGCATGGACGTTATCAGGCAGATCCATCCGAAAGCCTCCAATGGGCACTGTTTCATTTTGGTCGCCATAGACTACTTCACTAAATGGGTAGAGGCAACGTCTTACGCCAATATCACCAGGACTATAGTTTGTAAGTTCTTAAAGAAGGAAATTATTTGTCGATACGGACTGCCAGAGAGGATCATCACCGACAACGCTTCCAATCTGAACAACAAAATGGTAAAGGACGTGTGCACTCAATTCAAGATAACACACCATAATTCCACAGTCTATCGTCCTAAAATGAATGGAGCAGTGGAAGCAGCAAACAAGAATATAAAGAAGATCATAGCAATGACTACGGATACCTACAAGGATTGGCATGAGAAGTTGCCTTTTGCCCTTTTCGCCTATAGGACGTCCATTCGCACATCAACGGGGGAAACACCCTACTCCTTGGTGTATGGTACTGAGGCAGTGCTCCCAATTGAGGTAGAGATTCTGTCCCTCCGGGTCTTAAACGAAGTAAAACTGGAAGAAGCTGAATGGGTGCAAGCCAGATTCGACCAGCTAAATCTCATTGACGAAAAAAGACTAAAAGCCATTTGTCATGGTCAGATGTACCAAAAGCGGATGGTGCAGGCATACAACAAAAAGGTGCGCCCAAGAGAATTCAAAGAAGGGGATCTGGTACTCAAGAAAATCCTCCCTATCCAGAAAGATTCTCGAGGAAAATGGACGCCCAACTGGGAAGGACCGTACGTCATAAAAAAGGCCTTCTCAGGAGGAGCCCTGATCCTAACAGAAATGGACGGGGACGAGCTTAAAAATCCCGTAAATTCTTATGCCGTCAAGAAATACTATCTCTAAAAAAAATAATAAAATAAATAAAATAAATAAAATAAAAATAAAATAAAAATAAAAAAAATAAAAAAAAAAATTGGAGAGCTCAGGACGAAAACCCGAAATCGGGCGTCTTGAAGCAAAGGAAGGACTCGAGTTGAAAACCCGCAAAGGACGGCTCGGGTAAGTTGAAAAGTTGAATATCCGAAGAGAAGGGCATCTTCATGAACATCGTGAAGAGAAGGCTTCAGGCAAAAAAATTCTACACCGGTTGACAGGGTCATGTATCATTCATGTCGAAGATAATGAGGGATCTTGTATTTTCATACTTAACTCATGTGTGTCATACCTTTCTTTTCAAGATATCTCGAAGCCCTTAATCGTAATAAAGCCGTGTTTTTGAGCATCCATTCCTAGCCTTCTTGTCAATTTTAGTCAAATAAGATAACATAGGCTTATAATGAAACAAGAGATTTCGGAGCATTACTATGATTTAACCTTGGAAATGCAGGTGATCAAAGAAAACGATGTTAACTCCGTCCTCTAGTTCCCTAATGGCTGTCGATAGGGAAGGCGGGAAGCTTTAAACAACCTGGTAGGATAACCAATAGCACATGTCCTATATATTCAAGAAAGGCGTACGGGATAACAAAAGAGATCTTTTGGGTGAAAACCAGAAGGGCACCCCTCAAAAAAAATCTCTAAAGTGAAAACCCGAAAAGGGCACTTTAGAATTCCAAGTCGGAATTGGAAAAAGAAAGGTCGAGATGGTTGAACTTGGCAGTGAAGCGGGGTATCGATGCCCGTAAGAAAGGAGAAAGCGAACGTCAAATAAGGACCAAAACAAGCCCACCAAGATATTGAATCTCGTGCATCATGAATAGTCAGACATCACTAGGATTAGGAGCATGTCAATTCATTCATTTGTCATAGCATTTTGTTTTCATCTCAGACAGGTATCTGCAGATCCAAAGAGACATCAAGGGTCATCACGATGTGAATCCCAAATGAGAAGACATTGTTTTTACATAAAGGCACATGTTTTCAAGCTCTAGAGAGAGGTTCTATATAGGAAGAATACTCATCTCCGAGGCTTCAGAAGCTGAAAGTTCTATATAGGAAGGACTGAAAGTTCCAGGGTGAAGACTCGCAGTTCTATATAGGAAGAACTCCCAGTCGAAGGAATTCACCCATGACACGCAAGATTATATAGGAAATCTTGTTGTGTCGAAAGCAAAGAGCCTTATATAGGAAAGACTCCGAGCTTCATTGTCTTAGAGTAAAAGGTTCTATATAGGAAGAACCTGTAGCTCTGAGATTCCAGACGCCAAAAAGTTCTATATAGGAGGGACTGATGGCTCCAAGGTGAAGACTCGCAGTTCTATATAGGAAGAACTCCCAGTCAAAGAAATTCACCTATGACACAGGGTTATATAGGAAACCTGTTGTGTCGAAAGCAAAGAGTCTTATATAGGAAAGACTTCGAGCTTCATTGTCTTAGAGTGAAAGGTTCTATATAGGAAGAACCTGTAGCTCTGAGATTTCAGACGCCAAAAGTTCTATATAGGAAGGACTGACGGCTCCAGGATTTGAAGACTAGCAGTTCAATATAGGAGGAACTCCCAGTCAGAAGAATCCATCAGTGGCGCGAAAGGTTTTATATAGGAGAAACCAGCGTCGAAAGCAAAGAGTTCTATATAGGAAGAACTCCAAGCTTTATTGTCCCAAAGTGAAAGGAATGACTCATAATTCGGGATGTCAGAGCGAAGGGTTCTATGTCGAAAGAGCCTGTAGCTCCAAGATCGGAAGGTGACGAAGCTCTATATAGGAAGAACTTACGAGCCTAAAGATTCAGCAAAGGAAGAGCGGAGATGTCCAAAAGAATTCGTTTTTCCAAAGCTACCAACAGGGAAGTCTGATAAAAATGAGAGCGAAGGGTTCTATGTCGAAAAGAGCCTGTAGCTCCAAGATCGGAAGGTGACGAAGCTCTATATAGGAAGAACTTACGAGCCTGAAGATTCAGCCAAGGAAGAGCAGAGATGTCCAAAAGAATTCGTTTTTCCAAAGCTACAAACAGGGAAGTCTGATAAAAATGAGAGCGAAGGGTTCTATGTCGAAAAGAGCCTGTAGCTCCAAGATCGGAAGGTGACGAAGCTCTATATAGGAAGAACTTACGAGCCTGAAGATTCAGCCAAGGAAGAGCGGAAATGTCCAAAAGAATTCGTTTTTCCAAGGCTACGAACAGGGAAGTCTGATAAAAATGAGTGCTTATGAATCTTTGCTTTGTTTCCCATTCCATGAGAACAAGCAAAGAGGGGTAACTGTAATCACTCATTTTTACTTGTAAATATATTAATATTGCATGTATATTTATTATATGAATGTTACTAATATAAGGTGATGTGTGCATGTATAAGCTATGTATACGTATTAGGGGTGTATGTATGTCACGTATGTATCTAGGGTATAAGCATATATAGATATTATGTTAATTATATGTATGATTATACGTACGTATACTAGAATATTATATTAATTAATGATCGTATAATATAAGTATATATTTTAGTATGTATATGTATTGTTGTTATAATTATACTATTATTATTATTGGGCTGACAAAATGAAAAAATTAAATATATATTAAACCCAAATAAAAAATTACAGTCCAATTACAAATCCAATTACAAAGCACGTTTGGCCCAAATCTGAATCCTATTTAATTACAATGTGCAGGTAACTGTGGGCCGTTGGATCAAGATCTGATCCAACGGCCACGATGCAATGGAAGTCAAAAATATCTGCCAGGCGCGTGCTCCACACGTATGGACCGTTCGAGTGCCACGCGCGCGTGTGGTCCACGCGCGGACGCTTTAACATCCCACGCGCGCGTAAGATCCACGCGTTCTGACTCCTCGACTGCGGAGCTCCACGTGGCGAAATCTCAAGCCGTCTCATCAGATCGAGGCTTCATCCAGGCCGATCGTTCTTCAAGCCATCTCGACCGTTAGATCAGATCTAATCTAACGGCCGAAAACGTGTCTGGCCTCTGGCAGAATGGCCACACCGCCACCGCGCCGATATTCAGTCCCCGCGTTCAGATTATGCCAAAGACAACAAGCAAAATGTCAGATCTGAAAAAGAAGATGCAACTTGCAACCAAAAACAGAGGCAGTAATATATATGAAACGGGGCTTTTGTAACGGGGATTAGCTAACTAGTAAGAGTAAAAAAAAGAGATTAGCCAAAAAAAAGAGAGAATAAGGGTAGTAACAAAAAACAGAGATCTTGTAAGACCAAAAATTTGTAACCAGTCGAGATAATCAAAAAAAGAGTCCATTGGTAAACACTTGTCTCTTTTTCTTACTTGTTTCTTTACATGCATATACGAAATAGAAATAAAAAAAACAGAAACGAAAAAGAAGTAGTCTTACCGGCGTTGTCTGTGGGTCTTCCTTCTCTCGGTGACAAGCCTTTCGGCTTTTCAAGCCAGATCTGGTGAACTAAAGGGAAGATAAGACCCTTGGAAGTTGTGTTTTGGTCTAAAATTTTTTTTTTTTGGGTTCGTATTTCTTAGATCTAGGGTAAAAAAAAGGGTATCCTCTGAATCCAACCACGGATTCATGTTGAGGATGAAGTAGTGGTCATTTTGGTGTCTTTTGGAGGCTCACCGGCGCCGGTTAGCGGCGGCCGGCGGCGGAGAATACGGCGGCCAGCCGCCGGATTCTGGGTTTTGTAAGAACACATGAGAGAAAAAGATGAACACGGGTTATTTGAGAACTGAAGAATGAAACGAAAATGGAGAAAATTTGGTTTCGGACTGAAAATAGCCCTTATATAGGTATTATTATTTTACTAAATGGGTAAATTACACACTTAATCCCACCGCGTTTTCAATATTTTCATTTTTGTCTTGCCGCATGGTATAATCACAGTCCCAGTCCCCTTGATTTTTCAAAAGGTCACAATTTAGTCCCTAAATTACACCGAATCAGTCTCTGAATGGTAAAATTACGTCCTTAACCATCCCGCGTTTTTGGATTTTTCACTTTGAGTCTGCCCCTTGGTCTAATTACAATTCTGGTCCTTTTAGGTTTTCTTTGTTTCGCAATTTCGTCCCCAAATTACATATTATTGTTCTTTAATTTCTGCCATTGACTTTTGTTTTTCTTTCATTTCAGTCCTATTTTCTTTGTAAATATTATTGTTCGTATTATAATCGTATACGTTGATATTATTTTATTTCATGTCCCTCGTATATGACTCGTATTTTATGTTTGCATATATGTATTAAGTATGATATTCATGTTTTATCTGATTATTCGTATTAAAGCATGTTATGTTCTAGTTAATTCGTAAAAAGTATGTTTTGTATTTTTGTACGTATTGCACGTTTCCTTGGCTTTTAGGTTACATGTTAATGTGTTTTCTTTCACGTATAATATATTGTTCATATATGTTAAAATATATTTTATTAATAGCATGTATATTTTTAATATTTGTCCGTCTACATATAACGTAATTATTCCTGCATTGTTGTTCTAATTTATTATAGTTGTTTTTATCTATTATTTAGAATAATATGTATATATGCATGTTTTAGACTAGAATATCATCTATGTTAGATTAATATTCTGTTATGACAATATTTACTACATTTAAACATTTTACCATGTTTTATATTTTTGCCATTAAGATTGCATATCGAGATATAAATTGTTAATGCGGTGTCCTTTTATCCGAGCGTAAACGGGGCCAGTATCAAGCGTAGTTATAGTGGTTGGGCGTTTATTCTCGGGTAACGGGACCCTTAAAATATATTCGCAATTATGACCGAATTTTAAAATAATCGTCACTCTAATCCAGAAAATCCAATATTAATAAAGCGATAATTATTAAAGTACCAATTTTGGGCGGTGTGGGGGTGCTAATCCTTCCCCATCCGTAACCGACTCCCGAACCCTGTCTTTTTGAATCTCTGGTTTTATGGTGTCCGGCCTACCTAAGTGGCCGGTGGCGACTCCATTTTTTATAAGGTTTTTGTAAACCCCACGGAATAAATATTTTATATCCAAACACCTTTCAAAAACATCCTTCGAAAACCCATCATCTTTATTTTAGCGATATAAAAAAAGGACCATTCACTACAGATACACCTCGTCTTCTTCTTATTCACTCTATCTTGCACATACGCATCATAAATATTGGAAAAATTATTTGTGATGAGATTTTTGTATGTAGCCAAAAGAACAAGGGCTTGCTTTTCTTTTCAAGCCTCATATCCCAACTTTGTGAAGAACAGAAGGTCCCCACTGATCCCACAGACGAGAAGGTACCCCACAAGTAAGGATGGAGCCAAGCACAATATCAAAAAATAATGGGAGAAGCACCGGAAAAATCCCCTTCGTAAAAGATTGCTCGGACAATACCTGTTACCTCAGCAATGCCAGAAGTAGATGACTGGGCAAGCGCATCGGCAGAAGCCAAAGGACTTGGTGTTGTACTTCGTCCTCTGGCACAACGAGTGGAACAAATGGAGGCTCGCCAGTTGCTGTTTATGAGGTACATGAAGGATCACACCACTGTCATCACCCAAGTTATATTGGAAAAACACCCCGACAACATGGTGCAGTTCCCCACTTTCCCTGCCGCAATCCTTGCCCAGGCAATAGATATGATAGATGCTCAGGCAATTCCACATACCACTACCCAGGCAACAATAGCAGATGATGCCCAGGCAACAGACACTGAAGATGCCCAGCAACCACAACAAAAGAGAAAGGTAAAACCCCAGTTCAAGAACCAACCCGTACAGAATCCCTCTCTGGTTTTATAGATTTCGAGGAATTCTTCACTGCATCCATGAAGTCTTCCCCCATAATATCCACTAACCCAAAGCGTAAAGCACCCATCATTAAAGAAGTCGATGACAAGGAAGATGAATGAGACTCGAGAGCACGAGAACCGATTCCACCACCACCCACAAGGCAACAACCAACCCGCTCAAGCAAACGGCTTAAGCAAACCACAAAGAGGAAACTCATAATCCATGATGATGAACTCTCCGAGTAAGTCATCAACCCTCATCTTGCATTTTCCTTTAATTTATTTTTCTTTATTTTGTATGCATTGCGGACAATGCCTCCCTCGAGTTTGGGGGGGACTTGTCATTAGTTAATTTATGTTTAGCTAAATTCATTTTTAGGAGTTGCATTTAGTTTACTACTTGCCTTGACTTTAGTTAAATTGAAAATTGCAAAGACTCGAAGAATATCCGATGATGACATTACCTTTGCACTTAATTGATAGACTTTTGATTCTAGGATGGCCATGGAAAATACTTAGGGTTTTACTATGATGCTAAGATTAATTGTACACTGTTGTGGCTTAATTGATTTAAGGAATTCTAGTGATCCTAGGCTAATCACATATAAAATGGGGTAAAATTGAAAATTGCTAGAGGTGCCCGAAATTGGCTCTAGTCGACTAAGAAAAAAATTAAAAGGATAAGAAATTTGAAGAACGCCGCTAGAGGTGCCCGAAACCGGATCTAGTTAAGGAATGATAAAACCCCTAAGAATTTAAACTAAAATGCCTATTGTCCAATTAGAATCCAGAAAATCAACTCGTACACAACTACGCACACACTTACGAGCATTATAGTCGGATTCTGGGTAAGTACTAAGCCATTCGAAAAGTTGAAAGCAACTCAGACTTGTGCCACGATTCTGAGGAAATAAAGTCAAGTCAAAACAATTTCATGATAACTAAGGTCTCAGCAGGTAGTTGTTAGTTTGCATTGCTTGAGGACAAGCAATAGTTCGAGTTTGGGGGAATGTTAAGTGCATAGAAGTTCTATAATGTTAGCCTTTTTACTCGTGATTATTGTTGATCTTAGGCCCATTTTAGTTGCATTTTGTTAGCCAATCATGCATCCTTGTATTGTTTCCTCTAGTGTGATCCTTGGGTACATATTTTGGGTGTTTTCGGTGGAAAGGTACTACTGGTGGTTGTCTATTATGTGCAGGATTAATTGCCCGAGCAAGCTAGAAATTGTCGAAGCAATTGGAAATGAAGAAAATGGAAACCGGTGAATTTTGGAGAGTGATCCATGCGATTTGGACAAGCTTAAAGGATAGAAACGAATACCAAAAGAAGTTGGAATTCCATGAAGAAGTCAATGAGAGATTAAAGTCCAAGGAGTTTAAAGGAGAATTTGAAGGAATAAATAAATAAAAGAGTTTATCTCTTTTATTATATTTTAATTCACTCCAAATCTTCCTCATCCATCCGAATCATCTCCTATAAATCCCAAAGACTTAGTTGCAACCAAGGAGTCGAGAAAAAAAAGAGAATTCGATAGAGGTTGTTCTTCATCTTCCTTTGTTTCGGTTCATACTTTTGTTGGAAATTTATTTTCTGTTTATTTTAAACTCCTCTATGAACTAAACTATTAGGCTAGGGTTATTATGTGGATTGGTTGAGAAATGATTGAAGTTTATTTTTAGGTTATTGAATGCAATTTAGTTTGAGGTTTGCTTATTCTTTGTGTTTGAAATTTGATTTCGAGTAACTTGGGAGAGGATCTCGTGATCGCATTTATCTATCTAATATCGGAAGAGTTAGATTCAAAAGATGGATAAGCATGGTTTTCACTCAGTCATTCGAAAGTGAGAACTAATTCAACTTAGGGATAAGTTACGAATTTCAACGGCTAAGAGAAGCATAAGATCGGTTGAAGTTCACCCAAGGTTAACACAGGAATGTATCATCAAGGTTTGATCTGTTGACTAGTATTCTGAATTAGGGATAAGGAGACCCATTGAAGAACGCTTTGCCGAATCACAAAGAAACCAATTAGTTGCCCAAGCAATCATATAGTCACCCAGTTGCCCAGGCATTTGTTATATCAATTGTTCAAGCAATAGCTGTTTCAGTTACCCAGGCAATCTGACTGTTGAAGTTGTTAGGTTACTTGAGTTGACCCAGTATTCATTATCTAGATAAATTCAATCAATTATCACGCCATGACCCATGATAATCCGGCCTATTCTCTCAAATATTCAAGTTCCCTTTAGTTTACTTTCTTTCTTTATTTTACTTGTTTATTCAAACCAACTATAATTACTTGTGTTTTACTTTTTTTAGTGCAGGAAAACAAATTCTTGAAGTGGCACCAATCCCTGAGGAGACGATATCTAAAACTATACTATAACTTGCAACGTGTATACTTGCACAAATTGCGAAGCACTTAAATCACGCAAAAAAGCTCATTTGAGTCATTTCTCTGTTCATCCTAGAGCTATCAAGATTTATAAGGATCTAAAAGAGTTGTATTGGTGGTCTGGCATGAAAAGTGAGATCATAGACTTTGTGGCTAGGTGCTTGACTTGCCAACTGGTTAAAGCTAAGTACAATGTGTCTACTGATCTCTTACAACCTATTGAACTTCCAAAATGGAAATGGGAACGTATTACGATAGATTTCGTAAGTGGTCTACCAATGAAACCAAAGAGGAATGGTGCTATTTGGTTCATTATAGATCGATTCACCAAATATTCTCATTTCATTGTAGTGAGAATGAACTTCGGTTTGCCTAAGCTTGCTGAGTTGTACATTTTAGAAGTTATCTGTTTGCACAGAGTTCCTGTGTCCATTATTTCCGATCGTGATCCACGCTTTGCATCCCGATTTTAGAGGACCCTACAAGAGGCTTTGGGAAGCCAAGTGCACCTAAGCACTACTTTTCATCCTCAGACCGATGGTCAATATGAAAGGGTTATTCAGGTAACCTTATATCTCCCTTTGATTTGTGTGTATAAGTAACCCACATCAATTCTGATTCTTCCTTGCAGATTCTGGAAGATATGCTCTGAGCATGTGTTATTGACTTTGGGATTATGTGGGAGAAATCCATGCCTTTGGTGGAATTTTTTTACAACAATAACTATCAAGCCCCGATTCAAATGACACCTTATGAAGCCCTTTACGAGAGAAAATGTAGAACCCCTCTCTATTGGACCGAGCTTGGTGAAGGCAAGGTGTTAGGCCCTAACTTGCTTCAGGAAACCAAATAAATAGTGACAATTATCTGTGATCGGCTCAAAGCTATATTTAACCAACATGAAGCTTATGTTGATCTAAAAAGAAGGGACATTCAGTGTGAGGTTGGTGAGAAAGCTTTCCTTAAGGTATCTTCGTGGAAGAAGGTTCTTCGATTTGGAAGAAAGGGGAAACTGAGTCCTTGTTGCATTGGTCCATTCGAGGTGATCGAGAGAGTTGGACCTGTTGCTTACTAACTAGCTCTACCCAAAGAGCTAAGCTAAATCCATAATTTCTTCAATGTGTCTATGCTACGAAAGTACCGGTCAGATCCTTCTCATGTGTCGACCTAGAGTCTGTAGATATTCAGTATAATCTGATGTAGACGGAAGAACCTATACAGATCCTCGCACGAGAAGTTAAAAGACTTCGTAATAAGTCTTTGCCCTTAGCGAAAGTCCTTTAGAGAAGTCATTCAGTTGAAGAAGCAATGTGGGAACCGGAAGAGACGACACAAAAGCAGTACCCTCATTTGTTCAATTAGAGTGAAAAATCAAGGATGAAATTTCTTAAGGGGGAAGAGTTGTCACATCCCTAAAATTGACCTAGTTAGAATTTGGTTCTCGTGACCGAAAATTTTGTATCGGATATGCTTGGAAATGTAATCTCTCAATCCTTGTACCCAATTTTGTAGCAATGGAAGTTAGTTGAACTTGATTTGAGTTGTGGGGACCTTCTTGTAAGAAACTCAAAGTTGAAAATGTTGATTTTGGGCTTGGCGTATCGATACAGCAAGACCAGTATCGATACGGTTTGAACTAGGCATTTTGATACAGTAAGACCTGTATCTACACGACCTAACTAGCATAATGAACTTACCTATTGTAGCGATGTTTTTTTCGCTAAAAATGAAAGTTTGTTTTTTTATTTTGAAATATTTTCTTCCGCGTGGGATTTTAGAAAACCCGTATTTTATTTAAAATTGGAGTCGCCACCGGCCACTCAAGGTGGACCGGACACCGTAGAAAACCAGAGATTTAAAATTGATGGGTTCGGGAGTCGGTTACGGATGGGGAAGGATTAGCACCCCCACACCGCCCAAAATTGGTACTTTAATAATTAACGCTTTATTAATATTAAACTTTCCGGATTAAAGTGACGATTAGATTAAAATTCGGTTATAAGTGCGAGTAAATTTTAAAGACCCCGTTATTCGAGAGTAAACGCCCAACCACTATCACTACGCCTGATACTGGCCCCGTTTACGCTCGAATAAAAGGGTACCGCATTGACAAAATGTATGTCCGTTATGCAAACTTAAAAATACATAGCAAATATAAATAAATATAATACGATAAAAATATAAACAAATAAGAGCAGAATAAAATATTAATATAACATGAATAAAATACTAATCTAAAACATACATACATAAAATATCAATCTAACTTATAAATAAAAACATATCTAACATAAATAAAATACTAGTCTAAAACATACATAAATATTAATCTAACTTATAAAAATATATCTAACATAAATAAAATACTAGTCTAAAACATACATACATAAATATTAATCTAACTTATAAAAACATATCTAACATAAATAAAATATTAATATAAAACATAAATTTAAAACATATTAATCTAAAACATAGATAAACATACAAATTAAAAACACAATTTTAAATTAACTACTACTTCATTAAAATATAAAAATTACAACATAAATAAAAAAAGAAAGAAAATATACCTAATTAAGTGTTCGAATGACGAACCCCGACTGGACCCCACCGAGATCTACCACGACCTCTCCAAAAATATTAACTAAATCGGACCTAAAATAGGACCCGATCGAACCGGTTAGGACTGAGGATATTACCCCGGTCCTGGGCTAGCCAAATTGGCCTGCCCCCGATTCAAATTGCAAGTGTTGCAATTGCTCTGCAATTTGCAATTGCAATTTTCAATTGCTTTCTTTGCTTTTGCAATTCAATTTGCTTGCTGCAATTGCTTCTTTTCTTCCCTCAATTCCCCGCTGCAATCCTCTATTTATAGGGGATTGGGGGAGGCATGTGGGTGACGTGGACCACCCTAAACCACTCCTTTTTTTTGTTTTTTTTTATTATTATTATTATTTATATATATTATTACAACAATACTAAAAATATTAAACCCGTACAAAAATGAGTGATTACAGTTGCCCCTCTTTGCTTGTTCTTGTGAAACGAGAACAAAGCAAAGATCAAAAGCACTCATTTTTGACTTATCAAGCTAAACTCTCTCTCCTTTTGATCGTCTTCTTTCTTTGGTAGATCTTTATTCTCTTCAGCGCATGTCTTCTTTCTTGTTTTGGTTGATCCACCTTGTCACTCTTGGGAAGCAAAGCCTTCAAAATGGGGGTTGTTTGTTGGGGAAGCCAAACCGAGTTCTACTTGATATATTATTGGTAATAAGCTAATACCTAAATAGATTTCGACCCAGCTGCAACACCGACGAAGAGACAGGGTCTACAAAATTTGATCCAGCTGCAACACTGACGAGGAGGCAAGATCGATAGGTAAAAGTTCTGATGTCTGATCCAGCTACAACTCTGACGAAGAGGCAAGATCAGAAAACTGACAACTGTTCTCTCTTTTTTTCTCTCTCTTTTTTTGTTTCTTTTTTTCATTCTTTTTCTTATTTTCTTTTTTTTTTTTTTTCTTTTTTTTATCTTTTTTTCTTTTTTTTCTCTTCTTTTTTTTTTCTTAAAACTTGAAAGTTGGTGAATTTTGACCAAGCTACAACACCGACGAAGAGGCATGGTCTAGAGTTAGTAATGTTGATCCAGCTACAACACCGACGAAGAGGCAGTATCAAGAGTTAGTGAATTTGGTCTAGCTACAACACCGACGAAGAGGCAAGACCGGAGTTAGTGAATTTGGTTCAGCTACAACACCGACGCGAAGAGGCGTAACCGAAAGTTAGATTTGACCCGGCTACAACACCGGCGAAGAGGCAAGGTCAAGATTTGATCCCAGCTACGACACCGACGAAGAGGCAGGATCGATAGTTGTTCTTTTTGTGATCAAGCTACGACTCTGACGAAGAGGCATGATCAGAATTTGGTTGAAAGCTCATTTTTCATTTTTTGATTTTTTTCCTTCTTTTTTCTTTCTTATTTTTTCCTTCTTTTTTCCTTCTTTTTTCTTCTTTTTTCCTTCTTTTTCTTTTTTCTTGATTTTTCCCTCTTTTTTTTTCTTCTTTTTTCCTTCTTTTTCTTTTTTCCTGATTTTCCCCCTTTTTTTTTGAGATACAACATTGATACAACTAGAAAGTTAGTGAATTTTGACCAAGCTACAACACCGACGAGGAGGCATGGTCTAAAGTTAGTAATGTTGATCCAGCTACAACACCGACGAAGAGGCAGGATCAAGAGTTAGTGAATTTGGTCTAGCTACAACACCGACGAAGAGGCAAGACCGAAAGTTAGTAAATTTGGTTCAGCTACAACACCGACGAGGAGGCAGAACCGGCAGTTAAATTTGACCCAGCTACAACACCGACGAAGAGGCAAGGTCCGAAGATTTGATCCAGCTACGACACCGACGAAGAGGCAGGATCTGATAGTTGTTCTTTTTTGTGATCAAGCTACGACTCTGACGAAGAGGCATGATCAGAATTTGGTTGAAAGCTCATTTTTCATTTTTTTTTTTTGATTTTTTTCATTTTTTTTTTGAGATACAACATTGATACAACTAGAAAGTTAGTGAATTTTGACCAAGCTACAACACCGACGAGGAGGCATGGTCTAAAGTTAGTAATGTTGATCCAGCTACAATACCGACGAAGAGGCAGGATCAAGAGTTGGTGAATTTGGTCTAGCTACAACACCGACGAAGAGGCAAGACCGGAAGTTAGTAAATTTGGTTCAGCTACAACACCGACGATGAGGCAGAACCGAAAGTTAGATTTGACCAAGCTACAACACCGACGAAGAGGCAAGGTCCGGAGATTTGATCCAGCTACGACACCGACGAAGAGACAGGATCGGATAGTTTTCTTTTTCTTTTTTCTTCATTTTTCATTTTTTGCTTTTTTTTCCATTTTTTTCTTTTCTTTTCTCTCTCTTTTTTTTTCAATTTTTTCCTTTTCTTTTTTTGATTTTTGATTTTTTTCTTTTTGGTTTTTTTCTTTTTCTTTTACTACCATTAAGATAAAAGGTAAACTCCGAGTAAAATTTAGGTCTAGCTGCAACACCGTCGAAGAGGCAAGACCGGGGAGGATTTGATCAGTCACACCACTGATTGAGAGACTAGATCAGCAAAATGTAGGACCCACTACACCACCGACGGAGAGATAGGATCTGGATGGAAATTTTGATTTGCAACACCACCGACGGAGGCAAGATCTTCATTAAGTTGGCATACCACCTCTGACAGAGGCATGATTTGCAAGATGTTGGGTGACTGCGCCACTGACAGCGAGATAATTTTTTTGAAAAAATTGCCCGGCTTTTCTATCGACTGAGGGCATGATCTAGAAAGAATTTTTGTTGGCATCCGTCACACCATTGTCGGAGGAATCAAATCCTACAAAAGAACAAACATTAGTCAGTAATTGTCAAAGATTTTGTCGCTGATACCTTTTATTTTGGGTGTTTCCATCTTCTTCGTGTTTGGCCTCCTCTAAGACTAAGGTTGGTTGTCGTGTTGTTGCCCCCACGGCTGAAGATGTTCGGTCTCTTTTTGAACCTGTTTATATGTACAAGAAAGATTTGCATGAATGTATCTAATTTTATGTCTAAATGCATGTGTCTACCCTAAATGCATGGTGATTTTGGTGTATGCACTTAATCTAAATGTATGACGTTTGCAACAATGGTTTAATGCAAGATGAATGCAATCTAAATGCATGAATGTGATATGATATTTTTTTTCTTCTCAAAGGGATGCCCCTGACTCCTCACTGGTCCCGTCAGGATCTTGGTTTTTTTGTATGTGCCCCAACCTTGACTTGGGTTCGATCAGTCATCTGGGTGCATGCCCCAACATTTTATTCATCCCTATGCCATCGTCTGAAACTGTTCTTGAATTTGACATTTTGAGTGTGGATTCTGTTGCCCCCTAGGCTGGGTTTATAAATTGTGTTGGTTCATGGTAGCTTATTATTTTTGATTGGGTACAATTTTACAGACTGTGGTCAATGATGCAAGAGTTTGACTCGACAATGAAGGTTGGACCTTGGCAAAGAATGCCCCCGGACTGGGACCTTGTTAGAGGCACACTATTTGTAAAATATGTGGGGGTGCTTTTGGACATGCCCCAAGATCAAACTTTTGTTAAGAGGCTTTGTAAGGTGCTAGATCGACCATCTTTGTTGTATTTAATGGGGCAACTCGAGGATTAGTTTTATTATTCTGAAAATGAATGCATGCAAAATGTGTCCTAAATCGATGCAATGCAAAATTAAGATTGTGATGATGTTGTGCAATGATGCAGGTGAACTCAGTGCGATGAGAATAAAACGAGTTAGTACCAAATAAAATGATTAAATAAAACAAATAATAAATATAACAAAAATAGAGTAATAAATTGTACATAAACAAGAAATAAGGCACCAGAGCCTAAATAGGGTGACCACTAATCGGGCAGAATTTCACATGGCTCTAAAGGGTTGGCTCCTACGGCTCACTATATGCAGTTTTGGTGCTAAGAGGTACCCGAATTGTCCTTGCTGTCCTCTACTAAGAGTAGCAAGGCCCCCGGTCATCGCCCATTATAGGCTCCTTTCAACCGGGTTCAATTCAGGGGGACCCATTCGCTTATACCCATACGAAGGAACGATATCCTCACGAAAGTATAAGGTACTCGAGCCCCGAAGGTACTTGCTAGGCCCATACGGGAGAACGATATCTCCACGAAAGCATTAGCGTTTTCCCCCCACTTAAAAAAACGGGTTTATATGCCATATTTTAAATGCGTTAAAATAAACGCGCAATTGTAACCGAATGTTAATTTAATAGTCACTTTAATCCGGAATTTTCGATATTAATAAAGTGGTAATTATTTGAAAAAGCTCGACTCTCATTTGTTTTTGAAAAACAAAAATTTCCCCAGCGGAGTCGCCATCTGTAGCGATGTTTTTTTCGCTAAAAATGAAAGTTTGTTTTTTTATTTTGAAATATTTTCTTCCGCGTGGGATTTTAGAAAACCCGTATTTTATTTAAAATTGGAGTCGCCACCGGACACCGTAGAAAACCAGAGATTTAAAATTGATGGGTTCGGGAGTCGGTTACGGATGGGGAATGATTAGCACCCCCACACCGCCCAAAATTGGTACTTTAATAATTACCGCTTTATTAATATTAAACTTTCCGGATTAAAGTGACGATTAGATTAAAATTCGGTTATAAGTGCGAGTAAATTTTAAAGACCCCGTTATTCGAGAGTAAACGCCCAACCACTATCACTACGCCTGATACTGGCCCCGTTTACGCTCGAATAAAAGGGTACCGCATTGACAAAATGTATGTCCGTTATGCAAACTTAAAAATACATAGCAAATATAAATAAATATAATACGATAAAAATATAAACAAATAAGAGCATAATAAAATATTAATATAACATGAATAAAATACTAATCTAAAACATACATACATAAAATATCAATCTAACTTATAAATAAAAACATATCTAACATAAATAAAATACTAGTCTAAAACATACATAAATATTAATCTAACTTATAAAAATATATCTAACATAAATAAAATACTAGTCTAAAACATACATACATAAATATTAATCTAACTTATAAAAACATATCTAACATAAATAAAATATTAATATAAAACATAAATTTAAAACATATTAATCTAAAACATAGATAAACATACAAATTAAAAACACAATTTTAAATTAACTACTACTTCATTAAAATATAAAAATTACAACATAAATAAAAAAAGAAAGAAAATATATCTAATTAAGTGTTCGAATGACGAACCCCGACTGGACTCCACCGAGATCTACCACGACCTCTCCAAAAATATTAACTAAATCGGACCTAAAATAAGACCCGATCGAACCGGTTAGGACCGAGGATATTACCCCGGTCCTGGGCTAGCCGAATTGGCCTGCCCCCGATTCAAATTGCAAGTGTTGCAATTGCTCTGCAATTTGCAATTGCAATTTTCAATTGCTTTCTTTGCTTTTGCAATTCAATTTGCTTGCTGCAATTGCTTCTTTTCTTCCCTCAATTCCCCGCTGCAATCCTCTATTTATAGGGGATTGGGGGAGGCATGTGGGTGACGTGGACCACCCTAAACCACTCCTTTTTTTTTGTTTTTTTTTATTATTATTATTATTTATATATATTATTACAACAATACTAAAAATATTAAACCCGTACAAAAATGAGTGATTACACCTATTTTAGCCTAGGCGTATCGATACAGCCATAAGGTGTTTCAATACGGGTCCCTGTTTGAAGTTGTTTTAATAGCCAAATTAAAAGAAATAGAAAGCAAGGTGCTGACTCACCTCTTTGCCTGCCTACCCCACGTAATTGGGTCATCTTTTGTGCTGAAGAGATGATAGCTTGATATCTTTAATTTATGAAATAATATTAAATTAGGTTTAGCAAACCCTCAAAGGTGGGTAAGCCTCCTATTGGTTGTTAAGAAGGTGGGGAAATAATTAAGTTTGGCATTCTTAGAACGGATAAAAGAAAGAAAGCTTTGTTCTTGTCATGCAACTCTCGAAAGCTAAACTCACCCTTTTACAATCCAACAAGCAAGCACCACCATTGTTGTCTTCAACCTCGAGCTAAGCAAGCACCTCAATTCAATCCTTAACTTTTGATCGATTTCAATACGCCGTTTGAAAGCCTATAACTAGGTGAGTAAAACCCCTTATCGATTCAATGATTCCTTTGAACTTTGAGAAGTAATTTCAAGAATTAGGCTTTTGATTATCTAAGTTAAGCCCATGTGTTAGGAGGATAATTTCCTTATTTTGATGTTGTCTACAAGCTTTGGTAAGCTTTAAAAATGTTTTCAGATCCTTAGTTTAAATTCTAAAGCAACCCCTAATTTCATGCTAGCTCAAGAAGTGGAGAATGACCCCTCGTCATCTCTAACAAAAGTTAGGCATCAAGGAGTCATAATTTGAGAACCTTAGAAGATTTAGAGTCAAGGTGAGTGTAGTCGTGTCAAGGGATAGGCAAGGTGCCATCCCGTTGCATTCGTTTTACGTTATAATTTGCATTTTGTTTAAGGGCTCAAGTAGAGCAAGCTTGTGTGGATGCTAATGATAAGCATGGTAAGTTTTCAATATGGATTAATATGTGTAAGTCCATATACGACACTTGAACTTTTCTATATGTGAATTTGATATGAATATGCTATGATATGATATGTGGAGCTAAGGCTCAATTTGACGTTCGATATGATATGGCATACGAGCACAAAGGTAAGATTATGTTGTGATATATGATCCAAAAGGTAAGAATTATAATGAAATATGTGACCTTGGACATTTGTGGAAATTGGATGCAATTGGCATGCCATAGGGTTATTTGAGCTCACCAAGTAAGGGATTGGACTACGGTCTGGGGCTACAACCTATATGTGGGGGAGATAAGGATGGTTTGTGTAAGGGATATTTTTTGGAGCTACTGCTCAAGGCTACGGCCTATTTCTGATATGTGTGGTGTACATGGGAATCCGTGTATCCATTGGATACCATGTCCAAGGAAATGATATGTTTATATGATTTACAATTGCTACATGGAATCTTGACCATTGATTTGAACATGATCTTATATGATTGATGCTATATAAATTGTTAACCAAACATGCCTATATGTCATTCATGTATTTGATGAATTTATTATGCATTTGTTATGACTACCTCACTAGGCTATGTAAGCCTAACATTCGTGTGTCTCATGCATTTCAGGATCTTGAAGTATTTCGAGCTCCGATCGTGTAGTTGCAGTTGCAAGTCACTTCTACCGATCATATGTATGCTTAACTTTTGCCTTGAACTCCGAGTAGGGTGTCATATGGCTTAAACATGTCATATATACATAATTTGACGTGTGTGTAATAGCTTAATAGTGCCTATGTGTTGTACGTGAAAATTGGCATGATTTGGAATGGCTAAACTAGTTAAAATGAGTTTAAAAGCACTAAAAAGTGAAAACTAGTTAAATGGATTCAAAACGCTCTAAAATTTTGTATGCTATTAAAAATATGGATGCTAGACATGCTAGTAAAATTTGATTAAGTTTGGACAACATTCAACATGTTAAATTGATTAAAAACAACTAAAATCTATCATTACAGGGCAAGCGTATCGATACAGGTGATAGCGTATCGATACGGCCCTGCATAATTGGACTAAGTAAAATAGGGTGTATCAATACGCAAAGGGAGTGTATCAATACGCAAAGGGAGTGTATCAATACGGATTTGGACAGTAAGGTCTAAAAATTAAATTGTATTGGTACAGCCTTAGGCGGTACCAAAACGGGTCAACCATAGTCAATGCGTATCGATACGGGCTTAAAGGTATCGATACCGTCTTGCTACCCTTGAACATGGAATTTGGGAAATTATCTTAGCATACCAATACGGTCTTAGGCGTACCGGTACGGATTCAGTTAATTCTATTAAAAGTCTAAAATTACAGCTTTAAACAGGTTACAAATTGGTCACTAAGTTTTATATGGCCTAATTGGATAGGTAAACGATCTTCGTTAGTAACGAAACTTCACAGGTTAATGATTGGTGAGTTTAATTGTAGTTAGTGAAAAGAAATCCCAATTAAGACCTCTAATTTTTAAAAATTAAGATTTAGTCCTTAAGTTCGAAAAAGGTTAAAATTGACCCTAAATCGAATAAGTAGTCAACAAATAGATTTGCTAAGCTTTAAATGAGTTTAATTAACTTCCTCAATAAGTCTCCGAACTTTGAATTCAACTCCGAACCTCTGATATGTTTTCCGGTAGCACTTTCCAACTCGAATCTCTACCAGGCCGAGAAGGGGGTGTTACATGCTTGATATGTTTGTAAGCTCATATGTGTTATTCAAAATGTGTTATATATGAGTTTTGACGTGGATATGTTACAATATGATATGTAGAGCTAAGGCTCAATTTTGTATTTCGATGTGATATGGCCTATGGGCGTTAAGGTAAGATTATGCTAAATTATGTAACCTTGGACACTTGTGGACTTTGAATATAATTGGCATGCCATAGGATTATTCGAGCTCATTATGTATGGGACTGGACTACGGTCCGGGGTTACAACCTATATGTGGGGAGAAAATGTTGGATTGTGTAAGGGATTTCAGAGCTACGGCTCAAGGCTAAGGCCAATTTTCGTTATTTGTGGCGTACAGGGGAATCCACGTATCCGTTGGTTGCTATGTCCAACGAGATATTATGTGTTTATGCTTTACATTTGATATATGAAAATATGACATTTGGGTTGAGTATGATCTATACATGATTTATGATATTTGTACATGTCACCAAAGTATGCTACATGTCATTCATACCAATTGATGAATTATGTTGCATTTGATATAACTACCTCAGTAGGCTAAGTAAGCCTAACATTCCTGTGTCTCATGTATTTCAGGACCTTGAAGAATTCTGAGCTTCGATCGTGTAGTTTCGGTTGTAAGTCACTCCCATCAACTATATGTATGTTTACATTTTCCCCTAAACTCCTAGTAAGGTGGAATCAAGCTTAGAAATATCACATTTGCCCATTTTGATATGTATGTAATGTTCCTAAAGGGCCTAGATGAAAAATGAGAAAGATGGTAGGTTTGCAAGATTGTAAAACTAGTTAAAATGTCTTAAAGGTGCCAAAAGGTAAAAACTTAGTAAATGAATTCGAAATGCCCTAAAATTTTGTATGCTATTAGAATTATGGATTAATAACTTGATGGAAAATTTTCATGTCATTTGGGCATCGTTCAAAAGGCTAAATAAGCTAAACACCAGATAAAATCTATCATTATAGGACAGGCATATCGATACGGGTCAACCTGTATCGATACGGCTTTGCATATTTCGACCTAGAAAAATAGAGCGTATCAATACAGGTCAAGTTGTATCGATGCGGACTTGGGCAGTAATGTCTTGGAAGCAAATTATATCGATACGGCTTTAGGTTGTACCAAAACGGGTCAACCTTGGTCAACGCGTATCGGTACAGGCTTAGATGTATCGATACGGGCTTGTTACCCTTGAATCTGGAATTGAGAAATTTGGCTTAGCATAAAGGGGGAAACCCTGATCAAGAAGAGGCTAAAGATTAAGGGATACCTTACGAGTACATGGGCAAGAAGCAAGTTTGTTTGCGAGCAGATTCTGACAATCCAGTCTATGAGAAGTCGAGATCGGCTTACTCAATTCTTATAGCAGAGTGAGTGATGGAGTTACCCAAAACAAACGAAGAAGGAAATATCACAGAAGAAAAGCTTACCTGCGGAGGGTATCAAACTCCTGTCAAAAAAACAGCCCCTGGTGGTGCATATCGTGGTCCCAGAAGCGGTATGACCACCTCATCCCTCTAGGGAAGCCCATAGCTTAAAGAAGAACTTACAAGCTTCTCACTGACCTCCGTGGGAAAGCTAAGTGCCCCTATTTAGTAAGGCGCCCTCTCTTTACACGAATTTGGTATTACCGGCCGATGGCGAATAAGTCCTCACAACAAAGGTTAGGTGCTTGAGATCATAACTGCTTACAGCAGCGCTCCTGGCGCGAGACTCTTTCGCCTAGAATGAATTAGGTAAGGAAAGGAAGGGTAGAGCCTCATGGTCAATTGAATAGCACTTCCCTCAGAATTCTTGAATTCGAAATAAAAGGCTTATCTAATGAGGTATTTTATCTATCTAGATATGATGTTCATAGGGAATCAGCAAGAAATTATCGTGTTTCAATTTTTCATTGAATAGATTAAAAGAAAAATTGAATTTTTGATAGAGCACGCCATGTCTTGTCTCCACCAGAGCGCTATAATGGAAGAAAAGAAAGACATATATAAATAGAAATGCTATATCTGCACATGTTTAATAAATACAAGTCCTCTTTTCGTACGCACTTCAATCATATTCTAAATATTC